>VYZW01025442.1:26918-339927 GCA_013401315.1 Balaeniceps rex
CAAACAGAAGCCCCCCCCCCCCCCGCCCCCCTTTTTCTTTTATGTCTTTTTTTTTTTTTCCCCCCTTTCACCAAAAGACTCTCTCCAGCATCTCCAGAGCCACCCTTCTCTCTACGTCTGGCAGCTGATCCTTGGCAGAGGCTCCCTGCAGAAGGACAGGGTTGCTCTTTGGGGAGTGATGCAACCATGTGAGGCCTTCCCATACCCTGCTCCCCAGGGTTTCCCATGCAGTGGACACTGCCAGGGCACAGAGAGGGGCAAATTTTTTTACTGTTCTAAAGAGACCCTTGGAGAAACAGCAAATTTTTGTCTTTCTTACAACAGAGGTGCTAGAGGTAAGCCTAATTCTGTGGCTCTCTTGAGGGGTTTCTCAGGGCAGGTGTCACGATGAGATACTAATGCAGTGTGTTCTACTGTCCCAAACTCAGGACACCACAGGACAGAGCTGCTCAGCTATTCCTAGTTTATGCAGAAAGTCAATATTTTGCCTCTCCTGCTCCTTTGTCACTTGGAGGGAATCCCCAGGGTGAAGCTGTATTGCTGCAGTTCAATTCAGAGCCTGCATGGTCTGCTGCCTTCCTGCATGAGCTATATTCCCCTGCATGAATTCACTGGACTAATGCACCTCACCTGAGAATATGGGCACTTACCAGAGCTCACTTCCATCTCCAAGGCTGTAATAAATATCTGCAGCTGGCATTGACAGATACAGATAGCAAAATGTGGTCTTGGCTTCTTAAAAACAGTGTGCCTTAGAACACTGCCTTCACCAATTCTAGACACTGAGGCTTAGTGTCGAGGTGGTTAAAAGATAACAGAGCTCAGCATTGAAGAAATGAGACTATAAACGTCTCACATATTTAAATTGGAGCCGTTTCCAGACAAGTTGTTCACAGTAACATCAATTATCACTAACACGATCTGCATCTGATTTCAGATGCAGCTCCCACCGCACAGTGAACCTAGAGCAGAATGTGCTGCTGAGAACTGCGCATCCATCTGCCTTTTATATCCTCCCCAGAAGCTGCCAATCCAGGGGGGACCATGGCCAACACAAGCTTTACAATTCAAATGTGTTTTAAATCACTGCCTACCTGGTTTAGAAACACACAAAGAATAACTGTCTGTAACGATCCATGGCTCTCCTTTCCCAACCCCTGCACGCGTGGCTCGGTGGGGCTGTGTGGGCTGACAGGGCACCGGGGAAGGGGGGTGCTGGGGCTCTGTCACCAACCTTGAATTCCAGCTCCATTGCAGTAACGCTCTCGCCTGGCGGCACCTGGGTCAGCTTCTGGATGTGAGCAAAGAGGTTGCGTGCAGGCACCTCGGTATTGCCACACGTGGCTGCTTCCAGCAAGGCCTCGTGGATGAAGATGTACTGGTCCTCTGTCTGCACCATGTAGTTGCGCTGAGAGCGCATGCACGTCACGTGGCCGTAGATGTCCACGGTCTTCTCATGCTTCATCCGCTCCAGCATGGCATCGATGACAATGAAGCAACCAGTTCGGCCCACGCCAGCACTGCGGGAACAAAGCACGTGGCCTGAGATGACAGTGTCTCCTACAGATGCCACACAAGCTCTGCTCATGCTTAAGAGAGCACCTGGACCTAGAGCACACAAAAGGGGAGTAAAGACTGCTCCCCACACTGCAGGCTAATGAGCTGAGCCCCAAACAAGAGGTGACAGGAGTGAGGGAGAGAGGCACTGGAGAATGTGTGAGGCTACCCAGCCTTTCTGCTGTCCCCCTTTCACTGATGGAGCAGAAAGGACAGGATGTCACTCTGCTGGTCCCTGTGGTGGCTGGAAGCACCTCCACAAGGGAAGGAGAAATGTGTTTAACAGGCAGGAGAGTGACAGCGTACGTGTGCATGAAGTCAGAAGACCTGAAGTCCAGGCTGGGCTGCGGCACCAGTGAAGCCCATAATTTCAAGCCTACTTGTCCCCTCACCTGGGTTGCTGTTTCCTAACCCATCAAACGAGGACTGGCAGCCCGAAACGGGAAAGCAGAAAGGTGAGGTCACGCATGTCTGTGCTGAGCCCTTTGCTCAAGCACCAGATGCCTCTCTATGTCTGTTGGAAGGGCAGTAGCAATCCCCAAACTACTCACCCTGAGAGCACCCTCAAAACAACAGACATGCTGTCGTGACATGTAAACACAGGCAGAGATAGGGAGCTACACATTTCCTCATTTATGGTGCAAGTCAGATCCTTAACAGGGCTTTAATACAGCTTGTTTGTGTGTTAATTATACCCCACTCCCATCTGAAACAGAGCATGAAAGAAGAGCATTAAACACTGTTGGTAAGGCATATGCTGGAACAGCAATGATGGAGTGGTTTGTTCAGTAATAGTCCCCACTTGGCTGGTATAGATAAATCTTGCCTGGATAAGATGCTGAGCCTTAGTAGACTAATATTTTGCTTAAAGAGCTGCCTTTCTGCCCTGTGAAAGAGTTCTACTGTAAATAATATCTATGAATGTTTGTAGAGGTCACTGCATGCGTGTCTGTCAATGATGTGCCTCTGAAAGGTACCACCTACTTATGCTGGGCACAGATCACTTCATTTTTAAATAGCACTTGCAGTTTTGCAGGATAAAGTGTCTTCTGAGGCTCTCCATACAGCAGTGCTGTTTAGTCTGACAGAGCAGTAGCAATACAGATGTCACCAACCGCATTACCACTGCTGGTTGCCGACCTGTTCCCGGCCCAAGCATGCAGTGCAGGTTATGCTACTGTGAAACCTTCCCCGCAGGAACAGGAGACTCCACTTTTAGCTGGACAGGTTAAAGCTCCTGCAGTTGGAAGGCACGCGCCCAGGTGCAGCTTCGCAGACACACAGTCCTACCTGCAATGGACAACCATGGGCCCAGCATCTGGTGGGTTACAGGCCTTGACCCGTCGCAGGAAAGCTAGGATTGGGGTGGGGTATTCTGGTACCCCGTGATCGGGCCAAGCCATGAACTGGAACTGTCGCAGCTCTCGCTTCTCACTGGAGCCATTCTGTTGAAGACAAAGAGGAGTTGTTTTGCATGAGAACAGTCTCATCCTAGGACGGGAACCCACTGATGGGTAACAAGGTACCCAGCTGGCTGGGTAACATGCATGTGACGCTGCGCGTGACCATGCATGTATTGGGCTTTTGCCACTGAAAATTTGGAGGAAAAATGTAGGCTACTTGCAAGGCTTCTGTACACACAGATGCTCTGTGGAAAGCCACCTGATACAGAGAGCAGAGCAGCTCTGAGGGAGCAGAGCAGACTGAAGGGAAGGTGAAAGACTCCTTTCTGCACAGCATGGGGTCACTACCCGCATACTCGCTGCATGTTCAGGGAAGAACGGGCACTGGGCATGGAAGGGCCACAGCAGCCAGTTCTCTCCCTGCTCCTCTGCATCGTAGGTCTGTTTGGGATGGCTGATCAGCGTGTGTCTGCAGAGATTGCCCTGCTTCCCTCTTGGCTTGGCTAAGTGATCTAAGCAGCAATGTGGCAGGGCTGGCTGGGTGACTGCTGGGGGCGAGATGCCTTCGTGGGGCGTGAGTGTGTCCCCATCGCACACTGCTGTGCTCTCTCTGCCGACGTGGCCCAGGATCAGTCACGCACAGAGGCAGCCCGCTGCAAAGCCTGTTTGCATTGCTGTGACACACTGCTGCTAGCACTGCCCCCAGGGATTTCCAAACACTAATGAGGTACGCAGCAGGCAGGAGAGAAGGGCTTGCGCACACGTCAGCACGGCCCCTCCATTTGCATTATTAGTGACAGGAGCGCTAAAAATTCACTGCTTCCCATGTTGTTCCTCTAACGGGAGGACAGCTGTTACATGTACACTCACCAGAGGCAAGCATGGCCCCCGCTCTGCGGCCCATCGCAGGGTCTGAATGCATACAGGAGAGCATCAGGTGTCCTGGCTAAAATCCAGTGGTGGCCAGATGCACAACCTGCAGCCGGTCTCCCATCGCAGCCCAGTTGTGAGAAACGGCCCATGTGCGGACTAGCCACACACTTGTCCAAGCCAGGCACAGCCAGAGGCCTCTGCCTGTGGGCCGTGCAGCACTCTGCAGCATCGGGGAGTGGCTCTGCGTTACCTGGAGCAGGAACAGCTCAGCCAGCACCATACCTTGTACAGTGCAAAGGTGCGGACAGTGTAGGTCGCCAGCTCGACTGTATCCAGCAGGGTCACCTGGATCATCCCATAGGTTTCCGTACCCCGGCTCGGCCAGTACTGGTCACACTTGACCTGCGGGGAAGAGAGGAGAAAGGGTCAGTGCTTGGCTGCTGGCTAGGGCTTTTGGGGTGAGGAACAGGGCTCTGCCCTTCAAAGGATAAAGGCAGGAAAGAGTCACTGTGCAGGGGGGCCCCAAACACCCAGATTTCCTTCTCCTGGAGTGTCCCAATCCCCAGCAGAAAGGCAGCACACCCTGGGCTCCCTTCCACAACTATCATATTCAAAGAGGGATTTTTTTTTTTCCCTGGAGCCACTGGTGGGAACCGGCGAAGGGGGCCAGGCCACCAGACACAGCAGCAAGAGCAGCACCAGGTAGGAAGACTGTGCAGCAATCGCTAGCGGTGACTTGTGCCTGCTGTAATTTTTCTTCTCTGCCTCCTGCTTGGGAAGATGGGGGTCTTCAGGGCTGTGCTTGCAGCATCCCCCTGCCTGAGCTCCACCTGGATGGAGAGAAGTTCAGCAGCTGTGGGTTGGTGGGAGGAGAGCTGGTTGGTGGGAGGAGAGCTGGTGAAGCAGGGCAGGGGAAGTGGTGGTTTCTCTGGGGAAGGCTCTGCTTGAAGGGCAGCTGAGGTAAGGGAGATGCAGCCTGCATCCCCACCAGCTCCCTGCTATCCCAGCCCAAAGTCCTTGACCCGCAGCACTGAGGTAAGACAGGACACAGCTCTGAGTCCAGCACGGTACACAACAATACAACAACAGGCACTACCTTTCCCTGTAACACCTGTAGTCCCCAGGGGGCCCCTGCCAGCGTGGCCCCCAGGCAGCAAACCACCCCAGTGAAAGACCGGACACAGCCCACACCAGGCCTCCAGCCTGGATGCTGTGTCCACGGGGCTGACCCTGCCACCCTTTCTGCGCTGCCGTAGGCTCAAGTGCTTTGAGCATCCCTGAGACGCCAACCTGCCCTTCTGGCAGGTAGTGCATCCCTGGAAATCTGCATCTCCCAGGTGTTTCAACAACTGCTCCGCAGCAAGGCACAGATGCCAGCTCAGACACAGACACAACTTGTTCTCCCTCTGTGAGAACACACAGACTGTGGCCAACCATGCCTTCAGCCCCTTTCTGCAGGCAGCACTGTCCCATCATGAAAATACTGCTGCTCCCTAGAGACCCCCTGCCCTGCAGCATCCTTTATCTCCCCCTCCCAACTCCGCAGCCTGAGCACTTTGAGCTACTGGTCTCGGCTCCTGCTGCAGCCCACTTGGCAGAGAGCCCTAACACATCCCCAGGGCCCCATCCCTCTGCCCTCTTCATCTCCCTGTGCATTCCTCCCTGCTCACCTGCTAATGCCCTCCTCCTCCTCTGCTTCACAGCTCAGCATTTGCAAACTACTCCTCCGGTTTTGTTCTCCCCATCCCTGAGCTCCTTATTTAATTTGGCACCCTGAGCACCCCTATTTCATCAGGCTCCCCCGCCCCGTGGAGCCGTGGTGCCTGGCTGACAGGAGGAAGACTTCATTCCCACCCATGTGCACTGCACTGAAAATGGTTTCCCGCCCTAGAAGAGAGAAGTGAATGGAAGATCATCTGTGCTTGTCAAGGAATAGTAAACTTAATTATTAGGCGAGCATGTTTACAGGGGAGTGTGTGGGAAGGGAAACAACAGGCTTAATTAGAAATCAATGAAGTTCTGCCTTTTAATTGAAGGCACTTTAAGCAGGGTGGGCCTTGTGAGAGCTAAGAGCCCTCCCTCATCCTGCACTCTTGGCTGCTGGAGTGCGGCAACCTGGGGTCAGAGGGATGCATCTGTCCCTGCTTCTTTGGGGTCTGTTCTCAGTAAGTCCTGCCCTGGCAGAAGTACCTGGAGCAAGGCTGCCTGATGGGGTACTGCAGGTGCCTGCACGCCCAGAGCAGCTCTGCTGCCTCCTGCCCAGGGTCTCCTGCTGTTCAGGCTGCTGTGCTGCTTTGGATCTGTGCTCCCAGCACGGCAGGCCCTGCACAAATCTCAGAAGACTTCTCTTCCTCGCTTGGCACAGAGCAGCCCGTTATTTTACGCTGACTAGCTGCAGAGTGAACAACTTGGAGATCACAAACCTTATTTCACAGCTAAACTGACCCTATCCTCACAACCGGGAGGCAGCTGCATCTCCAGCCACCTGAGTTTGCCTTGCCTGGCTCGGGGATGATGTGACCCCTCTCTAAAGGAGGAGAGGGGAGGGCAGAATGGCATCCTGCAAATGCGGGGGACAGCCGCTTGCTGTGTCACCCTTGGTATGGTTTGCTGGGGATGTTGCAGGGGAGCAGCACAGCATGTCCCCGTGCCTGAGCCCACATCTCGGGGAGAGCAGTCCCCTCCTGCCACCCACGTGCTACAGGGCCATGTGTGCTCGAGCACAAAGCAAACTTCAGAGGAGTTCCCTGTGCAGGATAATAGCAGCGCCTGGGCTGGTAATTGAAAATTATTTATTCATGACCAGATAAGAGTCAGTCACATTTTCTGCCAAATTTACCCATAATGTTTATGCCCCATTTTCAAGCTCTGTAAATTTTATGCTGAAGCCGATGCACTGTGGCACTAAAGCAGATAAGAGATGTTTTCTTCTGGCAGTGCTTGCTTCTCATTAACTTAAGGAGCACAGTAATGTCCTGAACAACCATTTATTTCAGCTTTGCTGAGTGGTTCCTGTCCCTCCCCTTTGATGCCCTGTGCCCAAGACCAGCCGGGCACCTCTCCTCAGCTCGAGAGCTGTGCTCTGCTCCTGGCCCCGCTCGCAAGCTCCAGATGGCACTGCTGCCAGCGAGAGGGCTGGAGCGGGACGTGGCTGCCAGGCCCCTCTTCCCCAGAGCCCCTGAGCACCAGCCTCTTTGCACCCCTGCCTGGGGACATGAAGTGCCAGGGGAGATCACACCCCAGGGATGGCTGCTTGGTGCTCTGGGCTGGGACAGAACAAGCCACGGCGCTGCTGGGCTCTGGGAGATAGCCCAGGGTAGGAGAAATCCTGCTTTAATACCTCTCTCATGCAACACACCCCGACTGGGACATGCCACGCTCGCAGCTTTGGGAAAGCTAATCTACAATGTGTGTTTCTGAACTGCCACCAAATGATTCCGAAACTGTAAAGCTTTGAAGGCAGCTAAATTGCACAATCCAGCCATTTCTATCCTTTATGCGCCTTTCGCTTTGTGAAAACATGAAAAAGGGAGGATGATTTGGACCATCAAGCCAGCTGAAATTGCAGACCATAAAAGCTGATGCTCTTTAAAGATTTTTTTTCCTCCTGCAGCTCAGGAGCCCTTTAAAGCAGTGTCACCCCTACCGGGCTGCAAAGCTGCTGCTGGTCCCGGTTGGCTTATCTACACACGGCACTGCCGAGGGGGACTTGGGGAGCTCGCTTGGGAAGGTGGCAGAGTCTGCTCTGTGCTGGGCATCTCGCCATGAGGCCCTGCTGCCCACCCCAGGCTCTGCAGCTGGAGAGACAGTCCTGTGCCTGCGCCAAAGCCCCTGGGCGAGGGGACTTTCAAGCAAGGTCACCCGTGGGTAAAGCTGTGACAGCATGTGACTGCCTGGAGCAGTGCTGTCCCACAGCAGTGTGAACACCAGCAGGCAGCAACGCCGCAGGGACCCAAGGGGTTGCATCAGATGAGGTTTGAAGGCTCTGGAGTAAACTGTAAAACAGTGACTCATGCTGAAAGCTGGGAGCAATCGGCAGTGACTGGGATCTTCCTTGGTCCCAAAAAGGTGTGCTCCTGAGCGAGCTCTAGCCATCAGGGAAGGGGCATGAGGAAAATCAGAGCAGGAAGATGGCTGAAAGCCTTTCTGCCTTGGAAGATGCTGGAGAAGCCAACAAAAAAAACAGAGAAAATAATCTCCTGCAAATCCGCATCCCAGCTCCCCACCAGGGCCCTCCTGCGAGTGGGTGCCCTGAGACACCTACAGGGTCCAGCAAACACATCCAGGGAAGCCCTTGCTGTGCAGGGCTGGTTTGACTCAGGAGTGGCTGGGCTTCCCTACTGCCTCCCCTGGCAACCTGCCTCTCCCACAGTGCCTGAGAAAACTGCCCATTTCTCATTAGTGCTGGGGTTGTGCCAAAGAGCCAGCAGGGCATGGGCAGGTGGTGTCAGGGAGCGAATGCTGGGGTCCGGGTCCAGCCAGGTCAGCCTAGAGCCCCTAGGCAGCATGCCCAGTCAGGCAGGCTGCCTGCAGCTTCTGCGAGGGCTCTGGTCACCCCCTGCCCATGACAGGGATTCACAGTGCCCATCCCATCACCAAAAGCCTGACCACAGGCACCGTGTTTGGGACAGAAACCAATACTGCAGGAGGTAATTGCAGCATGACATAACAGGGAGCGTGCTGGGGGGAGATAACGCACAGCTCAGCAGCACAGGCATCTCAGGCAAAGACAAGTGCCTGTGGGGTCAAAGGAAACCCGTTATCTTTGAGAAACACGCACCTTGGAGTGCCTTCCCACAACTAAGCAGCCCAGAAGTTGAGTCAGGACTCCAGGCATGGATTTACTTGGCAACCTAAAAGGGCTTTTCCTCATACTTCAAATATATGCTCCATCACTGAAATGTGAAAGCACAAAAAAGTCCCCATATAACCCCCAGCTGCAGAGAGCAGCTGATCAGCAGCTTCTGACCTTGCTTAGCCCACGTGCCAAGCCCCGAGCCGCAGGACAGGTCAGGTTAATTTACCTCCCTGTTTGGGCTGGGGTGGGTGACGGCGGCCATTGGACAGAGCAGGCAGGGCTGCGCAGCGGGAAGCACAGCACAAAGCTGGGGTTGGATCTCTTGGGGTTGGACCTCTAGAGGCAGCTCGTCTTTGAGGAATACTATTTTTCCCTGCAGGCTGTAGGGCATTTGTAGAGCTGGGGAAGCCCGTGAACAAAGCCTATTTTTGTACCTGACGGAAAAGCAGATCTGTTTTGCCACGGTTATTGGCTGTTACAGCTGCTTCCTCCCAGCCAGTGTGGGCTAGGACACCCCTGTGAGCATTTTGGTGCTCAAGCTTTGCAACGGAGGGAGAGCGTACGGGCAAAAGTTTTAACTAAACCCAAACTCGACAGTTTATGCTTCTCAAGAATGAGCTTATTGGGCTAAAAATAACCAGTGCTTCACAGCTTGAGTGCACAGCCCCTTCTCCTGCCGTTGGCATGGCAACACTAAAATATTCTGCAAGTACAAACGCTCACCGCTAAAATTTTACTTTTAGGAACAAACTGAATCACAAGAGGCAGAAGCTGCCTGCTGCTTGGGCAGGCTTTTCCCGAAGGGTGCAACCTGGGCATGGGAGCACTTCGGTCACAGCTTACGAACTCCTGCTTCAGGGGCTGAGTAAGAACCTCTGTCACGAGACACTACAAGCATCATCCGCAGTGAGGGCTCCTGCTCCTTCCTCTCCACCTTGCGCCTTCCCCATGGTTTGCAGGCAGCTTTGCATTTATTACATCAGAATTTCTAATCTTGGCAGTATGAGCTGATCGTTTATACATGTTGTCATTGGACAAGGCACAAATTAGTCTTGTTATTGCAATGAGACCCTGTCAGCCATTCCCCTGCATCTCCAGAGATGCCAGGGCCCTGTCAGGCTGCAGGATGCTGCCGATACCACCTACCCATTGCAGCTTCTCAGCTTCTGGGATGCAGCCCCCAGGCTTTCAGGGACTGTCAACACTCCCCATCTCAGAGCTTTCCTTTCTCCCTTTGGCGTGAGTGATGTGGGCAGGGAAAGGATGGGTGTGCATGCAGACACGCAGGCAAGACAGGGGTTAACGAGCAGCACAGTGACAGGAGATTTTGCCACCCTTTTGCCCCTCAGGGATAGGCTCACAAGGCACTTGTTGCTGGGATGCCTGCAGCAGTGAGCCACACCACTGGACCTGCCTCTCCCTGGATGCCCTTACGCTGTGAAGTGTTCCCATCCCTCTCTCCTGCCTGCACCCAAAGAAAAAGCTCCAGAAAAGAGAGGAAGCACACACTGTACCCTGGACTTCTCCTCCAGCCTGGTCATCATGACTATAGTTGCTGTTCTCTGTTCCCACACCATCCTCCAGAAGTCGCTGAGGGTTTCTGGCAGAGGTCCCTGCGTGGCGATGTAGGCATTCTGCTTCCGATACCCATCAATGTAATTGGCATTGATGTAATCGCTACCTGGGACCCCTGCGGAGAAAAGAGAAGCATTACTCCAGGGCAGCCCACGACCCTGTGCCTATCGCTCTGCTGGGCCCTGCAGGCAGGGGAAGAGGCTGGCATGTTCACAAGGCTCTTGACAAGTCTCCTTTACAGGGTGAAGCCAGAATCTCTCCCAGGGATCCTGCAAAGGACAGGGATGGTGCCTGAACAAAGAAGAACCCTTTGTAACTCCCACATTAATGCAACAAGCAGGCAGCACCAAAGCAGAGAGACAGCTGCCACTGCACACAAAGGGAAATTCACACGCAGGAATATTAAGGTGCTCGTTCGGCCCCAAGCAACTGACTGAAATAATATGAGGCTGCTCCATTAGCTTGTCTCTGTTAGCAGGAGATGTCAGGCAAAGATGTCCTCCCATCTCCCCTGCAGGGAGTACCCCAGAGGAGCCAGAGACCTTCCTCCCACCACCACTGAAACCCTCCTCAGTGTGAGATCCCCCTCTGCTGCCTGCTGGCAGAGGCTGCTCCAGGCCCCACTCTGCCTCCACCACTTTATGGAAAGGACTTTCTTGTAAAGGCCTTTAAAATGCAAACACACAGTTACTAAAATAAATGCGGCAAAGCAGAGGCCTGGGGCTGTGTTTCCAAACCCTGCTCAGCATGGGCTGCCTGGGCTCCCAAGGAGAGCGCATCTGCATTTCATTAGAGGAAGGAAATAAAGATGGGGGTCTCCCCCTCGCCCTTTTGTCCTGGGGAATTTTCTACAGGTCCCAGCAGTCTCCAGCAGAAATAAAGTGCTGGCGGCTCTGGGGGAGCAGCAGCAGCTGGAGTGCAGCGCCTGGCTCCCTTGGCATGTGTGGCGGGGACCTGGCAGGGCACTTCGGGAACGGTTCCCAGGAAGACACAGACACTACTTACAGCAACTGAGTCAGGCTGGAAAACAGGGATTCCCCCATGTGCTCACCCCACAGCTGTCTAACAGGGTTTGCCCATGATCAGGCACGCCAGGCCTTCGCATAGCTGCTGCTGCTTAACAGGCCTTGCTGTGAGGGACTGTTTGGACCCTCTCCTCCTCTTGCAGAGGATGAGTGGTGCATTAGCATTAGAAAAGAGACTTTCATCCCACGAAGAAGGATGCTAGTGACTGCAGGGCCACCTGTATGAAAAGCCAGGCCCCAGTCTCTTCCCCAGGCAGAGGTGCATTGAATTAGCTGCATCTTCCTCCTACCCCATGAGAGGGCTCAGTTTTGGCATGCAGAGCGGGGTGCTGATTTAGAAAACAGTGGGAATGGGTGAGCCTGGGCTTCGGTACCTGGGCTCCATCTCCTCTGTGTGCAAGGGGACTGCAAAGCAGGCACTAAAAGCGCGTCTTAGCCCAGATTCCAGAGATGTGGGGCTGGTGCCATGGGGGTCAGTGCTATGAACACTGGGGCCTGATGCATCTCCAGCATGGAGCACACGGATGTGTGGAGCCTGATGTCCCAGGGGAAGGGGCACCCCTCATCCTGTGCAGCTCTGAGCACTTACTTGGGAGCAAACACCAACAAGTCCCCGAGGAAGATACTGGCCCTGCAGTTGTGTTGGGACAGAGGGTGGTAGGGCTAACAGTGCCGTGTCCCACCACGTGCCGAGGAAGGCAGCTGAAGTCACACAGTGGGGCCAGCGGTGAGAAGGGAGGCTGCTGGGACAGACATCTCTGCTGGCACCAGCAGTAGCAAGAATCAGCCACACGGTGCACACTGCTCTGAGGAGGTTGGGAAAGCAGGGGCAGCTCTGCAGAGCCCTTGCGCTCTTCCTTGCCAGCCAGAACACACATTTGCTCACACTGATGCTGGGTATGTTTCTTGGTGTTTGCCCCTGCTCGACTGAGAACAGGGAAAAAGATGGTCCGCTGCTACAGCCAAGTTCAGCTGTTCGCTGGCGTGCCCACTCCGGAGTCACTCTTACCATCGATGGAGGTCAGGATGACACGTGAGTGGTCATAGGCGATCACGTTTGCATAGCGGTTTTTCGGTTTATTCACTTCCAGGTTGGAGTTCTCCCAGGTGAACTGCTGCCCCGGATCAATGGACTGTGGAGAGAAAGAGAGAGGGGGAGTCAGGAGCGGTTCCAGCACAGCAGGACGCTGCAGCACACGCGCGTTCCAGTCAGGAAATCTGCATCTCCCCGCACACCTCTCCCCAGGCCAGACACAGCTTCCGTGGGTGTCACCAGCAGCAGTGTCAAGCCAGACCACGCCAAAACCCAGTCCCCAGTGGGACCTGCCTCCTGTGACCTGCAGGCAAAGCAGCCCCTCGCTAGGGCAGCCTGCTGCAGACGAGCCTTCACCTCCACTCTTGCTGCGTGCTCATCCTTTCCTCTGGAGCTACCCATCAGCAGAAATTTGGTCTTATGCCAGGACTACACAGAGACCTGACTGCGCAGTTCTTGACCTAGCAGTTTTATTAGCTGTTGAACTGCAGCCTCCTGAAATATAGCAAGCCCTGGGTGTCTTGTGCCCCAGGAGCTTTGGGCATTAGTGTCCTGCAAGAAAGCCTGTGAGCTTTTGCCAGGGAATAGTCATGAAAATTGATAGGTTACTATCCACTGCTCCAGCTACTTATGCAATGTAAACATCTCTCTTTTGAGTTAATAGAGTGACAAGGAACTATAAACCTGGAGAAGAGACATGGTTATAAATCTTGGCCAAAGGCCCGCACGCTATGCAACTGCCTGAAAAGCACACATCCCGATCCCACCTACGTCCTACACCCAATGCTTCTCCCACGAGCCATGTGCTGGTGCACCTGGTGCACAGCTCCTCCATGGCCAGGCCGCCCCTTCCCAAAGCCTTTCCTGTCCTCTTTGTCCATGCACAAAATAAGGTGAAAAAAGACCATCCCCAAAGCACCCCTCTGAGATGAGACGGCCTCTTTGTCTGAGAGGTACGTGAGGCACCCAGATAAGACAGCTGCCTCATGCAGGGACTTGCTCTGCACATGCAGCCCCGGACAAGCCCGTGGCAGGCAGCTACAGCAGACATCAGTCATCCCATGAACCCCTCCCCCCAAAATTACCAGCACAGTCAAAGCCTTCTTAAAATCATGCTCCAGCGCAGGGTCCCCGAAGCTTTGCTGGCCCACAGGCAAAAATATTGAGCAAACAGGCCCGGGGAAGCACCACGCATTATTCTCTCTGCAGGCATCTGCGTTCATCGTTTGGCAGAGAGCCATGTCAGAAGGTTTCTCAGGCAGTAAAACGCCCGCAAGTCTGTCAGCTCTGGATCAGCTGTGAGCAAAAGGCTGAGCCGGGAAGCACAGCTCCCTGACTGGGCTGACCCACACGGCCCTCACGGTCCCTCAGCTCAGCCCCATCAACCACCATCTGTGCGCAAGGTGACACCCATCGCTGTCCCCTATGCTCCTGCGCTGTTGAGCAGGCGCTTCCCAAGCAGCTGGCAGTGGGTGCGGGTACCCAGCTCAGATACGGAGCACAGGCGCTGCCTGCATCCCTGCACCAGCCCCGAGGGCTTTGCGGCACGTGCAGGGCACGGGCCAGCGCTGTGCCAGGCGGCAGTCGCCCGTGCCCACGTGCGGCCCACGCCACCAGCCCTCCCCGCAGCAGCAGGCTGCCCGCAGGCAGAGGGGCCAGCGCTGACGAAAACTTGCAGGAGGATGTGACATCACAGCGATGCTAATAGGTAGTTTGGGAAACGTAGGATGTAAATAGACATTTCCTACAGAAAACCTGTAATTTTCTATTATCAGCGTAATAAGCAGGCAGCAGCGGCGCTCAGAAGCGCTGCAGCAGGGATGGTGGGAGTGGAGACTGCAAGCACTGCTTCTGGCTGCAAACCCACCGGCCTAGCTGCCACGGCCCCTGCACGCTCCTCTGCCCAGGCACAGAGACGTCGCGGTGCAACTCATGGCTCTCTGGGCACTTCATTTCGTTCAGGCACCTATATTTTGTTTTCAGGATAGGCTGCTCACTGAACCAGCTCTTTGGATGCTCTCCTCCCTCAGCTGTATGGCAGGGATCACTGCTGCCCACCTCATGGTGGGGCCGAACTGGAGAAGGGCAATAGAAATGATCAAAGGCATGAAAAAATAAGAGGAACAAAATGTGTAAGGACTTTTCTGTTTGGAGCAGAGGGGTTTTGATACTGGTCTAGGCAATCCGGAGCACACTGAAGGAGAAGCACAAATAGACAAAATAAGGAGGAAAATCCACCAATGCCTATTAAAGACATAAATAACACTTCTTTTTCAAAAAGGTGGCCTTAAGTCTGCACAGACAGCCCATGCAGAGAGCTGGCTAGCTGGTGGTGGAGCTGAGACCGGCCCTGAAGTTATGAGTGAGCATTTTCTTGCTGCTGAGGAGCAACACAAGAAAGCACCAGCCCTGCTTGCACCCTGTGAACGTTTACTCAGCGCTGGGCACAGGTGGGTGCTGGAACGAGTCCTCCCTTTGCAGCAGAGGCAGGGAGAGCTCAGCACAGTTGTTCGTGCTCCATCTACGCTGCCAAAAGGCTGCAGGGCTGCCCAAGCTGTGGGGTGCAGTGTGCTTTGCACAGCGAGTCTGCGTCCTGCCAGAGCGGTGGAAAGGGTTATTTCCTGGGGGAGACAAGGCTGCCAAGAGCCCCCAGAACCGAGGAGGAGCATCAAGGTGTTGCCATTAGGGTTAATTGCTTTGATGTGCAACGAGGATGTGCAGAGATGGTCTAATCATCAGCAGCCTCTTAAGAGGGCAAACAGGTGAGAAAGTCAGAAGTAATACAGCACCTGAGTGCAAAGAGGCTCTAATTAAATACTCCTGCAAATTAGTGACTCATTTAGAAGTAAAATGATTTAATTTAAACTCTGGTGATGAATTAATGTACACCTGTTCCCCCCTTTAAGGCAAACAAATGAGTAAATAAATGGGAGGATGATGGGCTGCTTGGAGAGCAGTTGAAGCCCTTACACGGAGTGGTGGTTGGCAAGTCTTGTCCCATCTCCGTACGATGCTTTGCAGCCCCTGACTATGGCAGCACTGCCTTGTCTCCCCACCTTGCTCCACAACTGCCTGGGCACCAGGAGTCTGCTCTTGTTCCTTTCTGGGGCTCACGGGAATCACTGCTTCATCCCAAAACTTGATCAGAGTAACACTTTCAACTCATTCTTCCTAGAAAGCAGAAGGGCTGGGAAATTGGAAGGAAATGAGCCAGGAACAAACTTAAAAGCACCATGACTTTTAGTTTTGCTTTGCTTTAAAGTGACAGGGGAGATGCTGTAAGACAGCAAGTGCAAATTAAGAAAAAGCCCAATTAGTAAAACTCCTTCCCAGCATGGAAGTGCAAGGAGCAATCTCTCCAAAGCAGCTCAGGGATCCCTGCTGCTACTGCCATCAACATAAAGACAGAGCCAGACCATTGAAACGGGATTGGAAAAAGGCTCTTTCCTCGACAGACTCAAGAGCACTTTACAAAGGCCTTGAAAACATCCCTGGTGCCAGTTTGACTTTCAGATACAGTCCACCTTGGGTTGACTGCTCCCCTGCCTCAGTGCAGCTCCAAAATCCCTCTGCATGCAGAATCCCTGCAGCTGCCTCGGCTGCTGGCAGGCATGGGCAGCCCGGGCAGGCAGAGCCACGGGGCAGCACGGTGGCTTGGCTGGCCCTGGCTGCGGTAGCCACGGAGCTGGGTGGCCACGGCCCTGGGTTGCTCAGCAGCCCAAGTGGCTGCACAAAGGCATGGGGAGGGGAAGGTGCTCAGGCTGCGAGTGCTTCCCGGCCTCCTGTGAAATCAACCACATTAGCACAGGCATTGACCACTGTCAATCTGCGCTGTGTCTCAAATGAGGACATAATGCGCTCCTGAATCAATCGCTGGCAGCGCTTCAGCCTTATTATTCTTATTACCGGAACGTGAGCGCTGCGTGCCTGCCAGGCAGCTTCCCGATTAGCCCATTAGACCCACAACACGTAGCTCCCCGGGTGCTATCTGGACCCCGGGTCCAGCACCTCCTGGGCTCACCGGACCCAGGGACCCAAGCACCCCTCCCACTGCCTAAGCTGCCTTGCCAGGGCTGCAGGCACGGCACATGCAATGTCCTCGGTGGCTTTAAGGAAAATGCAAGTGAACATGGGGTTTGGGCAGGCCAGCAGTGTTTCTCTCCATACAAAACTGTGGGGAAGAGGCTGCAGCCTCCCCACTGCACTGGGAAGCAGGAGTACAGTCAAATCTCACGCACAGCCTAAAGATTACCAAGGACTCATCACCGCCAGCCTGCTCTGCTCCCAGGGGCCATCAACTGGAGGGACATGCCGAAGGGACTGGGCACGAGGGGCAATGGCCACAAGCTGCAGTTTGGACATAAGGAAAAAAATTTTCCCCTGGGAAGGTGCTGCAGGACTTAGCCCAGAAACGGCAGCAGCCACGAGAGAGCAGGAACCAGCCCTGGTTGGAGCCAGTCTGTCCCGTGTTTGCTAATAGCAACGAAGGGGACAGCAGCGCTCGGCTTGCTGGATCCCACAGTGAAAGTGCGAGATGCGGTAGGTGTGTGCACCCTGGTTTGTACCAGTGCGGGTGCTCCCCATCTGAGGGCAGGATCCTGCCCCACGTCCAGAAGCTGCAGCATGGGAAGGTGGCCCACAGGAGGAGCTCCAACACAGCTGCAGCGCCCGCCACCTGCAGATAAATAATTAAGGGGCTCAGCCTCCCTTCTACTTACTTAATTCCATTAATCCCACACTGTAAATTCACTGTAGCTCTCACTGTACACTAAAAATGAAATACTCTCCTGGTGCGGCCGGGCCAGGAGCTGCTGCCAGACCCTCGCACTCTGCTCCCCCCAGCTCTGCTGCATGCCTGGGAGAGCGTGGTGGGGCTGTGCTATGCCCCATGCCAGAGCAGCCGCCAGCAGAGTTAAATGTGCCTGCAGCCAGCTCAGCTCCCAGCACCTGCAGTTCAACCTCTCCTGTCGCACAGGGGTACGAGCAGATCCAGCTGGGATTGCTCCCTGCCCGTCGGGGGTGAGGGCTAACCTGCCGCTGGGGAGCCTGCTATCGCTGCAGCCAGCACACGGCTCGCTCTGTGCTGGCTTTGCTGCACAGGCTACTCGGCCGTGTGGGCTGGCAAACTGGTGTGAGCAATATTATTTGTTCTCTGACCTGCAGGAATGGAGGCCAGACGGCTCCAAGAAATCTCTGCCACCCTTCCTGCTCCCTTCCCAGGTGTGCGGGGAGGTGCTGACAGGTCTTGTTTTGTGTCACCTGTGTCTAGGTTACCCTGCTATCGCTTGCACAACCAAGGCAAGCGCCAGACTGATGGCTCTGGGCAGCTGGCCTCAGTGGTTAAAAGTGCTGTTAAATATTTGCTCTCTGCCTGGGGTGCCACCGCTCCTGGAATGTGAGCCATCTATAAACAGCCCTGCACCCCACGGAGACGTTAGGCTGCTAGACTGCTCTGCAAAAACACTTAAAATGCAACAATTCCAAAGCACAACCAAACAGCAAATGGGCCTTGGGGGTTCATCTGTGGTACCTTTGTCCCTGGGCTCTCCCTGCTCAGCTGTGCTATGCCCAGCCCAGCAGCACTATCATGCCGTAGGGAAACAGGGTTGGGGCCTCCATCTTTCAAAGCGCTGGGTCACCACTCAGCTCTGCGTAGGTCTGGGGCTCACACAGTCCCAGGGCGAGTGCTGGGACTGTATCATCACTTAATGACTGCAACTGCACAGAATTTGGTGAGCTGTGGCTCCCTGCCTCTCCCCATGCTGGGAAGCACAAGCTCCTGCAGGGGCTGCACAGCCTGCTCCCTTCCCACCTCCGCTATTTCCACATCCACTCCACAGACTCCCTTACTCAGCAGCACATGCTGTGCCCATCTTGCCCTCCAGCCCTCCCACCACAGGCCCCAAACAGAGCTGTTGCCATGCCAAACCTGAGCACACAGGGACCAGGATGAGAGCAGACCCATCACCGCAGCAATCCTGCACGGGCAGCCGGCGTTCTCTGCAAACTCAGTCCAGGATTTTTCTCACTGGCATCTCAAATGGGAAATGACTGTACTGATCCCCACATGCCAACAAGGGGCAACCACTTCTGCTTGGGGGTCTATCCTAGCATCAAACACCGTATGAGCCTGTCATGTTCAGTAATTTCTAGCTGATGAGGAGTCAAATGCAGCAGAATCCAGGGGAAAAAAATTACATGCAACAATCACCTACTTAATAGCTGCTTCAACATGAAAAGTACAACTGATTAGTGCTCTCAACCAGCCATGATAGTCTAAAGAAAGAGAAATGAGAAGAGAGAGGCTCATGAAAACAGCTAAGAGAATTTACTTAATGCTCATTTTTTCCGAAACAGTTCCCACAGCTCAGTATTATGCTGCAGGCTCCAGCCGGCACAGGCCTAGCGCAGGGATGGGAGTGCAGAGACACTGGATCCTGACGAATCCCCACCGCGCAGCAGAGGCACAGTCCGCCTGCAGCGCCATGGACAGCCCTGCTTAACATTTCAGCTGGACTTGTAACAAAAAGCCCAAGGCAGACAGATATGACTGCATACCTTGGCACCGCTGGCAGGACATACGTGAACACACAGGTAACTGCAAGGGAAGCACATTATTTCTCTAAACATCTCCCAAGTTGCGATGTAATGATGTAGCTGGTGAAAGCTCAGCTTCTCTCTGGTCTAGACAGCAGTATGCAGAGGGATGGCAAAGCCCTCCACTTGGCATCCTGAAGCAAAAAGGAGCTCTGCGCCTTCCTCAGATACACGCAGCACACCCTTTGAACTAGCTGGAATTCGTCCCTTACCTTCTCAGCACAGAGATCTGCTTTCCCTTTCCTGGCATACATAACCCTACCTCATGGGCAAATGTTCTGATCTCATCTCATAAATCGGTGTAGGTATGCTGCAGGAAGGGGAGGCCACAGGCACAGGCAGATAACAATTCAAACAGAAGTGATAACACATGCAAAGGACACTTCCCAAATTTATTCCCTCTTTAATACTAGTGGGGGGTTTATTTACAAGTCCCCTGCAGCTCAAGAGGGTCCTGCACGTAAGCACAGAAAAGCATATATCCTGCCACTGCTGCTCGCACGGCTGCAGAGGAACTTTTCCCGACTTTACAAGTTTTCAACCTAATCATCCAGCCTGGAGAGTGGTGAGAAAGGCAAGGCAGCCCTAGCACAGGTCAGCCCCTTCACCTCCATGTGTGCACCCCCCTGGCAAGTTGTCCTCAGGGGAGGATGGGAATGGAGGGGGTCAGGCTGGGAGAGGTGCAGTGCAGGATGGGGGGGTTCACCAAACACCCAGCGCCTGCCTGTGCGTGTGAGCAAAGGCAGCATTGGTGGTGGGTGCGGACAGTAGCTATCGGGGGCTCCACCGGAGATATGGAGGAGGGCAGGAGTGTGATTCAGCAGTGTTGGGGAGTTTGCAGCTCAGGATTGCAGGGCACAGGCAGACAGCTCCATGCACGGAGGGGAGCTGGGACTGCTCCAGGGCAGTGGGACATTAGCAGAGTTTCTGGTGGCAGAGATGCTGAATGGCACAGTCCAGCAGTGTGCAGGGGGAGAGTAGGTCGGGAAAGCAGGAATGAAAATCCGATTGCGTGTTTGTCAGCAGCAGAGGATGGTGCAGAATGCAGATGGAAGTGAAGGGGCAGAGGATGCTGTGGACTGAAATAGCTCAGCCAACCTGCACAGAGGGCAGCCCTCACGGAGGAAAACAACAAAGTAAACAGCGACAGCCCAGGTGGGTAGACATGAGCTCCCATTCACTCCTAAGACCGTAACCATGGTGGGAGCATGGCAGGCTGCTGCGCGTTCAGCTGCAAGGCCTTTTCCCCGTACAAGCCACGTTTCAACTGCTCAAGGCGAGTTCCCACCGCTCTGGGGCTGGCAGGGAGAGCTGGCAGGCTCCCAAGCCTGGCTCAGGGCCCGCGCAGGCGATGCCGGTGCGGGGGAGGCGCAGCTCAAGCTTTCAAGCCCTCTCCGCTGGGGGTCCTGGCCAGCATCGCTCTGCCCCCACCGCCCGGCAGGCTCTCACGCTCACCTCGTACTCCTGGGAAAACTTCAGCCCGTCGTTGGCTTTCAGCCTGTCGATGTTGTCGGCAAGGTCCGTCACAGGGATGGGGGGGTGGTCGCGCATGCCTGCAAGCAAGACAAGTAGGGAGGAGGGAGAGGAAAACGGTTACGGCTCTGCATGGCCAAGGAAGGCTCAACAACAGCATGTGCACAGCAAAACCCGAAAGGTGGGTGCAAGGCGGACACGTGTGACTATGTGAAGCGCTGGGCGGGATGGATGGGAAGTCGGCGAGATCACATGGCATGCTGCACGCACTCTCAGAGCACACGGTTCGGCGAAACAAAAAAGAAAGGTGATGTGCAGAATGTGCATGACCAGGTGAGCATGCTCGGACAGTACAGCCACCGGGCACACAGAGCAGGCCACGCAGTGGGCAGGGGCTCAGGCAAGCCCCCGGCAGGAACGGGCCGAGGAGATGCTGTCAATGCACTTCCCGGGCTCCCGCACGGGCTGAAGTTGAACACACTGATTCTCTGGCGCTCTCACCGCCAAGGGCCAAGACTGATCCTCTTCCTTACCTCTAACAGTGGCATTAGCCAAAAAGAAACTCACCCAGACCTGCAGCAGGGGGAACCTCTGCGGTCTATGTCACAGCTTTTTGGGCAGGCAGATGCTGCCCCAGCCCCTGGGGAGCTAGAGAAAGATGGGAAGGGCCCCACAAGAGGAATGGCTGCTCCCCTGGTCGGAGACTGCACAACCTTCCGAGAGCTGAGGAGAAGCTCTGCCCGCAGCTGTGTAACTCAGTGCTTTTCAGTGGTGCTCCAGAGCCAGAGCCAGCTGCAGGGCCCAAAATCCAGCTCCACTGGGCTGGCTCGTGCAAGGCACCACGTGCAGTGACGTGCCCTACATGCAGCTCAAGCCATGGCAGAAGTCCTGCCCTGTCTAAAGCAGGGATGCACAGTATGGCTCATCCTGGGCACAGCCCAAGCCCTGCTCAGGGATGAGGTCCAGAGGAGGGGATCCCACAGGTCCTGCACAGAGGATGGGTACTGTGGGGGTGCACATGTGGGACTGGGAGAAGCCCTATGGGGGCCCTGGGATTCAGGGCTCAACCATCGCAACCTCTTTCTCTGAAGCTGAGATGGTGAATTGGCAGGAATGTGGCTGTGAAACATCTCATCCAAAGCCTGGCTCATCCAAATCCCAAGGCTCGTGACTCCACCGGCAGCTCTGTGGGTTTCCCAGAAACCCCACGTGGGTAATAATGATTATTAATAGGCTGAAGCTGTTGATTCATACCCAGGGAGACAAGCTGGAGCATGGCCAGGAGCTTCTCAATCACTCAGGAGCCTGAACGCTGCCACAGATGGCAGTGATGGGCCACTGAGGTGATGGAGCAGTCCCCAGGCTGGGTACTTGCATTTTACACAGTGGTGGCAAGTCACTAGGTGATAACATGGAAGTGTTACACCGCAGCCACTGCACAGCAGGGCTCCTCACACCTCTGCCAAAAGCATCTGATGTCGCTGCATATAGGCAAGACCCGATCCAACACACGCTCGTCTTTCTATCACTTGACAGCGCAGAGCTATCCACGGATGGCCTGAGAGCACACAGACAGACGGAGAAGGAAAGATCCCTCTTCTGCCTTGTGCTGAGGTCCTCCTGCAAATGGTCCTCTGTTTGCCACTTCACCCATCAGGATCCCCAAGGTGGTTGAGCAGGCCCACAAAGACGATGCTCTGATTTCTGCACAATTTGCTCATTGGTGCCAGAGCTCCAGAGGCTGTAGCCCAGGAGCAGCCTTTGCAGTGCAGAGCTGTTACTGATGAGCAACTGAATGAGGAGAACAGTGTGGGACCAAGGCAGAAGTGTGGGGCTGGAAGAAGAAAGAGGCTGGAACATAGCCACAGTATGTGCTTATCCCAACATGGTTATGTATGAAGTATGGCAGAGCCACGGACCACAGCAGAGCTGCAGACACTCATCTCTGCTGACAAATACAAGGGGGTCTCTCCAAAGTTTTGCTGGCCAAAGGAGTGTTGCAGCAACAAAGGAGCTGCAAGAGCAGATGGCGAGAAAGAGGTGGTTGGTATTCCACTATTGTGAACCTAGAACAGCTGCCACGGACAGTGTAGGGCAAGACAGAGGAGATTTGTACACACTACCAGGACTTCTACACGCTCTTCCAATGACTCTGGCAAGAGGACAGTGAACTCTCCACCACGCTAGAAGAGCTCAGAGGTCTCACACTGCCTGCAGGGCCGCAGACTGCAAAGCCCTTGGCTCTGCTCCTGGGGGAAGCATCTATCCTATGCACTTCTCCCATTCCTGCGTGCGCACGCAGATGCCTTGTGCATCAAGGCAGCAGGGAGGAGACGCTTTTATGGTTGTTTGAGAGTGAACTTGAAGCTCACAAGACAAGAGAAAAAGGGGCAGTTATGCCCATAGTCCTGGTACTACTCCATCCAACCTGCTAGAGCAATAAGTCCCTCTGCTGGGACTCTGGTGCCAAGACTGCCAAGCAGACCAACTGCATGGCAGTTCAGAGAAGATCAGCATCCCTTGGCATCCGTTCTGCCTAACTCTATGGCACAGGAGAACCAGCCTAGGGAAGCCAGTTTGCCTGAGGTAGGAGGAGAGTGTGTTCAACCACTGGGCTGCAGAGCACCCTTCAATTTCTCCATTAGGCAGGGCCAGCTGCAGGCCTGGTGCCACAGCAGAGCCTGGTATGCCACTGCAAGGGGGCAGGAGGCCTGGGAGCAGGCGAAGGGCTGCTGCAGGAGCCTCCTGGCAGCCCAGCACCTGGGGCCTTCCCTTCTGCGCTGTGCTGCGGTGAGCTGCTGTAGTGCCGTGCAAACAGTACCCGAGCTTGGCCCCACATGTCATGTCAGAAAGTGAAATCACTGCTGTTCTACAGTCTGCTGTGAGTGAGGGTGACCTTCATGACATTGAAACAAAAATTACAGAGACGAGAGAGAAAGGGAAAGAAAAAGCAAAAGGTGTCAAAAGATAAATAGAGGAGTAAAACTAACTTGAGATATTCGGGCAACTGGGGACACTGGCACCTGCAAAGAAAAGAAACGGGGCAAGAACAGAAATCCCGTTAGCCTTCAGTCATCATCACAGAGGTTCAGAAATGGAAAGGCAAAGAGATGAAGATGCAAAGGAAAGCACCATCTGCCGCAGCACCCGGAGTCTCCCTCCTGCACAGGACTGGCTGCCTGGCCCTGGGGGCTGCTCTGCAGCTGGCCGTTACACACCAGGCTTTTGGCTCTGGCCAGCACCATCCCCTGACGCTGACAAACGTGGAGCTGGAGGTACTCGCAGGGGAGTGAGCGCACAGATATTCATTCGACACCAAGAGCTACACTTCTCACTGCACGCCACTGTCCACGGCTCCGGGCCCAAGGGGAGCCAGCAAGGGCAGGTGGATGGCAGGTAGAGGGGACATCTGTGCTGCTTGGTGGCCAGGAGGACTGTGCTCAGCCCCAGCAACCTCTGCTCAGTTGCTGAGCCTCCAGCTCACTCGCAGCTCATCAGCACTGCAACTCAGCCTCATTTCATGGTGTATTGGGACACTGCCCGGTCCCGTAGCCTCTCAGCGACTTGGCACAGCAGTACGTTAGTACAGGGAGGCTGACAGTGGGGGAAATAACCCTTGTCTGAAGTAAAAACCACAAAATGAGAAAACTTAATATTTAATAACAGTAGCCCAATTAATTATGCATTAAACAAGTTTTCCCTGCTCAGCACATGCCAGCAGGGAGACCAGCTACTGAAGCGTGCAGGGCCAGTGGCCAGCACGTCTTGTCAATGCATCCACGCAGCACCGCCTCGACCTCGGGCAGGTGACAGGGGCAACAGCATGGGCCCACTGGGCTCGGTGGTTTTCGTGCCTCCTCATTAATGAGGACAAGCTCATGAGGAGCTGGAACAGTCGCTTTCAGCTGCATGACACCTGCTTCCACCCTGCAGAGCCTCACAAGTGATGCGGGGGGGAGGAGGGGAGGAGGACA
This sequence comes from Balaeniceps rex, assembly GCA_013401315.1. Taxonomy (NCBI): domain Eukaryota; kingdom Metazoa; phylum Chordata; class Aves; order Pelecaniformes; family Balaenicipitidae; genus Balaeniceps; species Balaeniceps rex. The sequence continues at coordinate 51,227 of VYZW01025442.1, forward strand.
CAGTGCTGTCACTTGGTGGGGGAGCGTTGGCTAGCAGCATCCCAGGGCACTGCTGCTGTGATGAACTGGGCACTTTGCGTTGTTTTCATCTCTGCAGAGAGCTCTGCAAGCTTTCTGAATGAGCCAGTGTCTTTGGCTTATCCTCAGGCACAGGCGGGAAAAGAAAATTTCCCAGATCCCTCTTCTCTCTGATGGCAGCTCTTGACCTATCCTACAGCTCTAGCAAGGGATACCCTTGTTGCAAACACCCCAATCTTGTTGGAGTTGAGAGTAGGTGCAAGCCTGACCTGTCACACTCCTCCATCCAATGTAAACCACAAGCAGACAGCAAAGATGGCTCTTGTGTCCCTGGGTAGTGGAGACAAGTCACAGAGGCCTGTCCCCATGCACAGGTGTCCTGGAGCAGCCCTGTTCAACACCTTGCTCCTCCTCAGGAAGCTGCATGCTGTTGCTGACTGTATGTGACCTCCTCACCTAGTGCTGCTCCCAGTGACTGCCTGTTGAGATGTTCTTCCTCCAGCGCAGGTGCCTCCCTTGCTCCCCACAGCATTTTCCTCCCGTGCTGCAATACCACGCTGGTCTGTGTTGTGGCCAGTTAACGGGTCAGGTCTGCTGGCAACTGCCAGGCTGTCGCTGCATTCTACCTGTGAGATCTGCCATCGGTCCTGCCTGGGAGATGCTCTAACTATGGATCTCTGACAGCTGCTCTGGCACAGAGGGAGATGTGCTGGTGAAGCCCACCCCAGGTCTGAGCCAGACTGCTGCAAGCGGCAACAGAAAAGGCTCCTCTTACCCTCCCTCCCAGACACAGCAGGTTTACGTCAGGAAATGGTCCCTTCAAAACTCTCCTGTTAGATGAAAGCTCTTAGATGAATGAGCAGCAGGAGGAAAAGGAAAGTAGGTTACAGACCAGGAGGAGCTGCAAGTTAGGAGAGAGCTGTGCGTGCCTCATTTATTGCTGAACTGCTCCCTCCATCACAAAAGCCCAAGCACTCCCCCACTTCATCTAGGACTTGGACGCTCTGAAAGCTCTGAACGAGGCAGGGTGAGCCTGTCTCTGATCGCTACAATGACAGGTACTGTGCTTTCAGTGCCATCAGAGATGTACAGACACAAAGCAGCAGCACGAGACCTTTCTGCAGTGCGAAGTACAGTTGCCTCCACAGGCTGGCAAACTAGCTACACCCCGAGGCACCACAGGCCAGTGCAGGCATGACGAGATGCTCTGCAGTGAACAGTTGCATGCAGAAAGCAACGGCTTTTACTGAACTGTCATCCTCTGTGCTGAGACCACCGTGACCAGCAGCACCCTTCACTGGGCCACAGCATTGGCTGGGGAGCGATGTAGACTGCAGGTAGCTCTTCTCTTCACCCTTAGCTGAGCAGAGCAGGAGAGTCAGCCACCAAAGATCCCAGGACAAAGCTGCTGGGACACCCTCAGCAGTACAAGGGCTCTTTGTACCTCCTGATTCGCCCAGATGCAGCCCCTGCAGCCAGCACTGCACCAGTGGTGCTCAGTCCCAAATCTCAGCCTGGACCAAGCCAGTGCAGCACCCAGGAGCAACGCAGGTGCAAGCACTGATGAGCTCTCCCAACAATGCGTGGGGGCTCCTCCTGGCTCCAGACAACTGCAGTGAGCTATGGCAGTGAGCTTCATGTAAGGTCTGACACACACCACACACTAGGCAGTCCCTGTCCAGGTTCCCCAGCCTTGCGTGCCTGCAGTGACAGGGCCAGGGAGAAGGATTTGCAGACCAGACAACAGACACCTGGATAGCCTCAGTCTAAGCCCCTCTGTGCCACTGTGACTGAGAAGGTGCAGAGCTGCTGGGGGGGAGGACTGCAACTCCTCCTCTGGCATGGGGACCTGGCGAAGGGGAACCGGAGGAGCTGGGGCGCAAGGGGGTTTGCTGCTCCCTACCTGGCGTCTGGTAGTTGAGCCGCCTCATCTCGACCGGGTCAGAGGAGTGGGCCAAGAGCGAGTCCTTCAGGCCGATGGAGTGCTCATCCTTGGAAGACGGGGAGTGTGCCCTTTTCCTATGGACAGAGAGGACAGAGACAAGCAGGTGAGCTCTGGCAGAGACCGGCATGAACCACCCTTGGAAGGAGTCTGGGTCCCTGCGTCCCAGATACCCAGCTCCATCCCAGGCTCCCTGGGGCTCTGGGCAAGTCACATCCTCCTCCGTGCCTCCAATTTCCCATCTATGAAACAGGAAGGATGGCAGAGGTTTGATTAGTGAGGCACTTTGAAATGTGGTCTTCTGCGTAATATTTATTAGAGAAAAAGCAGATAGATGCAAGATGTTGTTTCCTCTTACTCTCTCTAGGAACTATTTCCTGTAGTGGAAGGATATAATAATTTTTTTTTCCAAGTATTAGAAATATTTAAATATAGAATGCTGTAATATAATAGTGTAAAGGCTCTTCAGGGTGTGTTTTATTGGGCCATTAATACATGTCTTGAATGGTTGAAGGCACCCAAGGCGTGTATTAATGGAACAATAAAATACACTGTTGTCTCTTCATGCTATATTTATGCCTAGAGCAATGCCACCACCTCAGGCTCTTGCTAGAATTCACAGGCAAAGCAGGGGCACATCCAGTCAAAAAGTGGACAAGTGAATATTAAGGAAACTCTAATACTGCAAGAAGGGTTTCTAGCAATTCTTTAAGTCCCACTTCTTGCTCTATATTACAAATATAGTGGATATACCCATGCAGTAGAGAGGGGTGTTGGGCAGGAGCTGGACAGCAGTACTCTCTTCTGAGTCTGTGCTGACCCCGACGCTTTGCCAACGTGCTGAGCATGCAGCAATACACAGAGACTTTGTCTTTTGGCTACAGCCCCGAAATGGATTTTGCCTGATGGTGAACCTCTCTGCTGACCTGACGTTTTCTGGAAGAGAGGGAGCTGCATCAAGGGTAGTCTGCGTGAATGCTAGCACATTTACCATCCTGCAAATAGCAACAGTCACTCTCTGCTTTCTACACCCTTGTGAGGCATTTCGAAGCACCCTGAAGGACTGCCAGGCTCTGCATAGAGGCAGCTGCATCTCTGGATGGTGGTGACCCTGAGCCGCGCATGATCAGAAATGCTCTGCACAGGCACAGGGTGCTATCACTTCCACAGGGAGCTGTGCACGCTGGGCTGGCGCTAGTGAGAAGCAATTAGGGAAAATTTGGTGCATAAATCATGAGTGAAACCTGCGTTCCCGCTGTGGCCCAGACTGTGAGCAAGCTCCATCTGCAGCCCATGGCTGCATCAAACACTGGAGTTGTTCAATGGGGAGGACCAGCTTTTGAGTCTTACACTACTCTGAGTCATCTCAACATCTCAGAAGCCTTCTAGCTGCCTGGACTGAGACAAAAGAGCTGAAGGAGTGAGAGCATTGATAGAAAGAAAGGAAAATACATGGCAAACAAATAAAGCAGTGTTTCTCCTATCAGGAGCACAGCAAGATGTGCCATGTGCTACTGTGTGCCAGTCCCTGAGCCCTTGAGCAAAGTGGCCCAGCTTTTCTGGGCAATGGGCACAGCACATAATTAGCGTTTCTCTCTCTCATTAGCCTAGTTAGGGCAACTGCTCAACAAACCTCCAGGTCCCAAGCTATCCACTGCTACTCAGCTTCAATTCATTCCCATTGTAGATTTGACGCTGTGAATATGCTGCACGGATACCTTTAGAAGAAAATGCCTCCAAAGAGAAGCTGGACAGCAAAAAACTGTAGGATAACACAGCATCACCCTGAGCGCTGGAAGGGGATATGCTGCTGCATGGGCTAGGACGCAGCAGGGACATGAATGTCAGGTCTGAGCACAGTGGGCTGGTGCTGCTTCCTGGAGCTCCACCCACACCAGACTCGGGGACAAAGCAAAGCTGAGCCAAGCTGAGCACAGCATCTATGGGGCCCAGGTACAGAATCCCCCCTGGGGCCATTTTCTCTCCTTAAAGACCTGCAAACACTTTGTTTCTTACAATTGCCTGGTATTCCCTCAAAGCTTCATCATTACAGACTGCAAGAATGCACCTGCATTCTTCACAGAACAGCTCTCAGTCTGAAGTGACTGAGAAAACAAAGAAACCCCTATAACTGCTGGTGTTGTCATTTTTTTGATTTTTAATTTAATTGCAAAAACAATCTGGGAAGTCTTTATGTTGGAACCGTCTCCCTAAGAGCTGTGAGAAGCTGACAGTTGCTGGGAGGCTGATACCTTTGAGGAAACAAAGTCTTCGTAAACCCCCAGGGCTGGCATGCCCCACACTCCCGAAAACAAAGATGCCCCTTAGTAGCTTCAGGCTTCATTTTTAAAAAGGGAAAGAGACTTGAAATTTTAGCAAAACAAGAAGATAAAATTGATTCATACCTTTCTTGCTTACTAGATCCAGGGAAAAGCAGAAACAGAAGAAAGGAGATGATCACTGACACAGAAAGGCACTGACTGCACATGCACAGCAGAGCTCCAGTTAATCAGACAACAAAGCCAGCTCCCTTCCCAGAGCTACAGATACATATGTAAATAGAGAGTCCAGGAGGAGCAGAACCTTGGAGCTGAGCTGATAGAGAATGACCTACTGTAATTGAACAGGCTACTCGAACACATGCAAATGCAACCTGTGGCTCCTCAGGAGGACTAACAATCATCTCACACTACAGTTACAGCTCTAGCAGGACTGCTCTGCTATGCAAAAGCAGGTGGTTGCTTCAGCAGGGAGCACAGAGTGTGGCTGGTCCTGATCCGGTAGCCAGGACTGAGAGGCTGCAAGAAGAGAGCTCCTACTCAGATTTCAGCCTGTCACATCCATGCCCTGTTCTCACCACGAAGACCGTGTTCCTCGGTCAAAATTCACAGTAGTGGGGGCACCTGTCAGAGATCAAACAGGCAATTTCCACAGAAAACCAGTACTAGAGAAGCCCCCAAGGCTGCAAATCCAAGCTGTGAGACCAGAGAGCAGTCAGACTGGCTTTAGGGACAAAGCTGCTCTCCTCTGTCTTACTGCTCGCACGTTTCCAGAATCCACAGCAGCTCTGTGTCCTGGGGCTGATATTAATTACCATCTGCACACCCAGCCCTTCTGCTCTATTTATAAAGCAGCCTTCTGCTGTGCCAGGTAGAGACCTTCCTCCTCCCCATGACCACCAAGGACTGTCTATCAGAGCACCCCATATCTGAAGGCTACAAGCAGGGTCTTGAAGGTGCCATGCCATAACTGCTATGTCCTGGACTGGATCTCACCTTTTGAAGAGGAGTATAGCAATGACAATGATGATGATTAATATCACGGCCAGGACAGGTCCCATCACCCACAGCATCTCCGGTTCATCCTGCTGCTTGGCTGAAGCCACCTCCATCACGATCTCATCTGAGTAGGGGCTGGCTGCATATCTCTTCTGAACAGCACCGGCAGGAGAGGGAGAGAAAAGCAAGCATCCATTATGCTAAAGCAACAGCCGCATCCCTGAAATGCAGAGGTTTCCCCTTGCCTCTCAAACCTCAGCAGCACACCACAGGATCCTCCCTCCCTCGGCATCAGCGGAGGTCACGCTGTGGAGAGAGTGTCTTCCTGGTGTGAAACATTCCCAGTGCCAGCAACTTCCTGGCTAGCAGACCTGGCCTCGAGGTGCCAAACTGGAGCAGCCCAGCTAAGAGCCACTTGCCAGCCCTGGATTCTCTCGGAGCCAAATCACAAGCTTTTGAATCCCAACCAATTGCACAGTGGGGCTGGCTGATGATTCCTAAGTGGTTTATAATACCTGCTGTGCTGATATCAACACATCTCTCCAGGACAGGGCTATATTAGGAAAACCCCTGCTGGGCGAGGCGGTTTTCTTAAAGGAATGAAATGACAGGAACATTTTCTACCTGATGTCTCAGCCCTGATAAACAGACCTTGGAAAGGGGTTCACGCTCACAGGTTCTTTTCCAGAGACTTCTGCAATCTGGCAGCCCAGTGATTTATAACCCGCAGGGACAGCCTTCTAGCCCCACCAGCAAGACAGGATTAGCAGAGACCCAAACCCTCCCTGCAGAAAAATGACACTGCACCTGGCTTTTTCTGCTGCTGTTGCTAAGGCTTATGGAGCTGTGTTGTCCCTTCACAGCTCAGCCTCGCTGGGTCAGAAGGGTTAAATGCTGCAAAAAAGAAATCCTTTCCCCTATTAGAGAGGGCCAGAGCTGTATCAGTTCAGTGCCTGTGGCTTTTGAGCAGCACCTGCTGCCCTGCATTAGGGAGCCAGAAACACACTGCTCCTGCCATGGAAAGTTTCGGTCACTGAGGAGGTGCCTGCGGATCTATAAATCGCCTGCTTTAAGGTCGAAGTTTAAACATGCACTTCATGTCTGCGTGCATGTGAGGGGAAGAAAGGGAAAAATCAAGCGTGCTGGTGTCACACAAATGCACATCTTGATCTCCTCTCACAGGTGCCCTTGATCTCAGCCAGCCTGGTTTCAGACATGCGTGGAGTACCGAAAATGCTCTTATCTGTGACATCCTTCTGGCAGCACGCGCAGGTGCAGCATCCTAGCTGCTCTCCTCAGATTTATCAGTGGTCAGAGATGCCACTGGCTGGAAGAGGAGCGTGGGGGGTGGTTGCTGCTTTGTCTGGAAACCTTTCAGCCCTGTGAGACCTTCAAATAGCTGCTGGCTCCTGGTTCAGCTCTGTTCCTAGAGAAGGTCTGCATGGGATCACTGCAACCCATCAGCCTGTTCCTACGCCCCCTTGTCCAGTTCAAACAACAGGGCAGGGCGTCAGTGACAGCTCTGTCTGAGCATGGCAGAGACAAGAAGATGCTACATTGATGGTGAGAGGATGGGGCAGAAGGCCTGGGGCCCCCCTTTGGATCAGCAAGTGGCTACTCTGCAAGGAAGGCACAAAGGCTTTGCCTGTGACTACCCAGAAAGGTCAAGCTGCATTAGGTGGAGGGGAAGGAGCATGCTGATCTGTGCAGCAAGATAACACGTGTGTCCATCTCCAAAGCTTTGTGCAAGGGGCAAAGATTCATATTTTTGCAGCCACACTTTGGAAATGCCTCCTTCCAAGAGAAGACAGAAGCAGAAGAGATCAGAAGGACTGTTATCTCAGTGGCATTTCTAAAGGCAGACTGCGAGGTGCAGGTGCCCTGCTCTCAGAGATGGTGTTTCAACCACACACACTCCCCGTTGCCTTTGAAGAATGGTGATGTTACGCTCACTTGCTGACCCTAGAGACACAGCAAGCAATTTAAGAGGAGCTGAGTGGGGGAGATAGTGCACGGTCCTGGACAGAGTGCCTCACGCCTCAAATGAAAATGGGTGCGATGCAGTGGGGGATGCAGAAAGGTGGTCTCTAGGGTCAGGGTGTAATAACTCCGCTGGCTGGTGGCTCACTGGAGGGCTGTGGCAGATCTATGCTAGGGAGGAGATGATGATAGTCTGGGACCATCTAGTTAAGGTCATTTCTTCTTGACAGTGATTGCCAGGATAGCACATCCTGCGGCCCCTGCCTTACCTTGCTGTTAATCTGTGACTCTCCTTCCCTCACCAGTGTGCCCGTCTTGCCACAAGAACACGTGAGCTGGATGAGTAATGAAGAATTTGACCAGCCCTAATGAGCCATTACAAGCAAACGAGGCTGAGGAAGGAAGCTGCACCTTGGAAGCCAACCAAAGGGTTCTGTGCATCTCTATTATTTCCATTATTTACACACTGGCTGCTGCTACTGCCGCCACCACCACTGCTGCCCTCTGTGTTTACAGCTGGACGTTGATGCACGGGTCTCGCCGTGCTGCTCCCCGCTTATTTCATCAGCTAGTCCCTTCCCCCTCACGTGCCCAGGCCCTGTGTGCTTGGCGGCACGCTGCCGACAAAGGCATGGCCCATTTGCCTCTAGCAAGGAGAGGCACAGGAGCAAGAATCCCTACACAGCATGCACGTGCGCAGCTTTGCCCTGCTGACGACCCACTGCCATGGGAGGCAGGTTTGTTTGCTTCTCCAGACATCATCTGGAAGTGAGACTCTGGCCAGAGAAGGGCCTGTGAAGGCAGGTTTGCAGAGGGAGCATCCTCTTCACTGCAGAGCCTCAGCAGCCACTGTGCAGGGTAGGATTTCAAGGGGCTGTTTTCCACAGTCACTTGAACTAAAGCAGAATGAGAACCTATCCCATCCCAACCGTGTGTCAAGCTCTGCTCTGGGCACAGCCCAGCAAGCCAGAATCCAGCTTGTGTAGAATGCGTGTGTTGACACTGCCCTCCACTCTCATCTGTTATGTCAAACATACGTGCCATTTCCCTCCAAAAACACCATCTATCAAGTCAACTCCCACGGCCGCCTCAGCTTGTTGACACCATCTACACAGCCTCACTCTCTTCTCTTCAGAGAAAACTCCATCACCCCAGCTCGCAGTAATTGTTCACCCTGCCTGCACAGAGCCCACCTCAGCTCTGCTAGGACAGGCTGTGCCCCCTCCAGCAGAAAGTCCTTACCGTGTCTCCATCCTCCAGTGAGGCCAGCACGAAGCAGCGATAGCTCAGGTCTTGAGACAGGGGCTTGTTGTAGAAACCTTTGTAGTTCTTCTCGTCCCCCAGGGTGAAGGTCTCGGGCAGCACATCTACTTGAGCAGCAATGTAGGGCTTGAGTCTGTCTGCTTGGCGTCGCTGGCGCCTGCTCTGACTCCCTTGGCTTATGGCCTCCAGCAGCTGGGGACAAACAAGGCGCATCACTATTGCTTCGCCCAGCGTGACACCACCTTATGCTGTTACCTTACTGGTTGTAGGACTCAGCAGGGTGGAAGGGAAGGGAGGAGAAGATATCGGGTTTGATTTGGACGTGGTGGTACAAAGAAACCAGAGGGAGGCTTTATCCGTTTAGGCGTTGCTGGGGCACCCGTCTGCAGACCCCCACTGCAAGCACCTCTGCCAGGAGCTCAGCTCTGGGAGAGTCCTGAGCCCTGGGATGCTGACACAGTGAGTGTTAGGGCTGAAACAGCCTGGCTGTGCCTGTCACCCCGAGTTAATGCATCCCAATGGGCTGTGAGGGAACCGGGCCACATCGGTCTGGGCAGCAACTCACGCTCTCTATGGACACTGGACATGAATTACAGCTGGTGCTGATATATAGGGGAAAAGTGACATCTGCTGTGTCTTTCTCTTCTGTCAGTGCTTCGATATTTCACCTGCTGCTGGGTTGCAGGCAGAGCTTTGTGTAAATCACACAGAATGATAACAGATTTCATGGGATGTTCAAGAGTAAAAATGGCAAATTTCATAGTCAGCCACAAATTCATGAAAAAGGATATAAACACACAAAAATTCAATTACACTGCTAAGAAAGACTATCAGATGTTTAAAGATGTTTTTCTAATGAATAAAAATGAATATCAGGCTTGGAACAGAAATTCTAATTTAAAATGAAGAAGAAGGCATGAAATACATTTCACACACGAATGTACCAGTGCAGTATTGTCAGGGCAGACGGGGAACGTCAGTGGGGCTGGGGACAGCAGTGTACGCACAAAGCCACGCTGCTGAGCTCAGCTCACTCCCTCTGAGGAGGAAAAGCTGGGTAAGGCACCCCCCACTCTTTCCCCTCAACAGCCCACCCTTGCCCGCTTATGAATACTCATGTTGGAACAATTTAGGAAAGCTACAGCTTGTCATTGCAATATAACCAAAAAAAGAAAAAGGAAAAAAAAAAAGAAAAAGGAAAAAAAAGGGATGGAGAAATCTCCGTTTCACAAATATCCTTGTAACCGCAGGGGGAAAAGGCAGAAACATAGTCTGGACTGTGGAGTTTGCTCCCTACACACATCTCTTGAAATTACAGCTGAGCTCTTTAGGGCAGAAACCACAGCTGTATGTGCATGGGCATGAAACCATAGGGCTCCAGTTGTGATTGAGGTTGCTGGATGCTACTGCCACTTATATATGTAACACACACCAGAAGACTGCATCAAAAGAATGCTAGGCTAGCAAAGTTCAGATCCTGAAAAATCAGAAAATTAATATTGCCTGTGCAAAACTAATTCAGCTGTCTTACGTATGTGCATTGTGTTACAATCCTTGACTGCACGGTCACATACTATCTTTCCTGTAACTCCCCTGCTTTGTTCAATATACAGGACAGACAGTGCTTAATCAAAGTGCAGCTATTCCATATTTTATTTTCTTCTTTGCATTGTGCAGTTTACTATTCAAATCCAGCTCTGAAGACAAAATTAATAATTTCCTCGCGGGCTTTTCTATGGTGCTGATCACTATAATATTACAAGTGCTTAACAAACATTAATGATCTTATCTTCCAAACACCCATATAAGGTGAGGTGAAAGTGATTATCCTAATTTTACAGATGGAGAGGAGAGACACGGGGACATTAATGTAAAAAACGTCCACTAACTTTGAATGTCAAATTGAAAAGACATCGGCTTGTTTTGTTTTTAAAGAAAACTTAGTATTTTTGTATAGCACTGACTGTATCCAGCAGAGCTTCTATTGACTTTCTCTGCAGCTGGGGATGCTCAGGCTTTGCAAACGAGGCTCCAGCATCTCAAACTGAGCACTCCAAAAGAACAGAATATGCAAGACAGTGGCTGCTAATGAAAATTTTGTTTTAAATCATTTGCCCGGGGCTGGGTGAAACAGAGATAGAAACCAGTTCTCTCGATAGCTTTCAACCACCTAAAGCTCAAAACCAAACCACCCTTTCTCATCCTAGCCTTCTATTTCTTGTGGCATCTTCCAACTTCTGCAACTAAATGATGCAGGAGACCTACAGATGATGGTTCTCCATCACACAATTGTGCTTCATGTGCAGAACGGATCCACCCATACACGCGGTGAGCTGGGACCCCATGGAAAAGACCGTGCAATCATGTAATTAAAGATTAATGATAAGCAAGGGCTGACTTACAGCTTCTAACGCTTCGTAATTTCTGAGCGCTTCAAGCTTGCAACTTTGTTCTCTTAATGGACCCTTCTGTGTCTGATTTCTTGGAATTTTTCCTTATTACCTTGGGGGGGGTGGTGCGTGTGGGGAAGAAAGAGCCCACAACCCCCTTGTATGGGACTCTCCTGACACCCGGCCACACTACTGGTGTTGGAGGACTCCTGCACAGAATAAGCTGCATCTTGGGGTAAATGGGCTGCTGAATGTTGAAAGCCTTTAACAAGCAAGTGTGAAGGGAGCTTTGTGGGTTTTGTTAGATCCTAGAGTGAACTCTTTATCCAAACTGCAGGCTTAGGTCCTATCCAGAGAGGGAAAAGCCTCCTGACAGAACAGCTTAATAAACTGAAAACAATACCTTTCTCTCCTAGCTTGTTTTCAAAATCAGCATGGTTGCTTCAGCTGAAAAAGGCTGCAAAGAGTGTACAACCTGAGACAGGATCTGCCCTGGTCAGAGCTCCGAGACACTCAAGTGTGGCACATTCTAATGGGAGGCCCCATTCCTAATGGGGCACATTCTGGGAGGCAGCTCCTCCCTTGCTTGACTCCAGCCTCCTTCCTACATGCTGTCACCAGCCAAGAAAGGCTGAGTGGGCACCGCACGTCCCACAGCCCCCCATCTCTGACGTACAGCCTGCACCTATGTTGCTGCACCCATGCTGTTGCCAGGAAGCCTGGGCAAAGCGTGCTGGGCCACCTGGGAGCCACTTCCATCACAGCAGCTGCTACAGACTCCTACCTGGTCCAGCTCCATCTCATCAGGTGTCCGCCACCGAGCAGTCGGGCTGCTGGTGCTCTGATCCGCTGGCACAACCACGATGTAGTACCACCTGGGAAGGAAGGAAAGTATAAGCACTGGACCCTAAGTCATCTCTCTGGCAGGTCACCGAATAACACGTGCCATGTGCCTCCCAAGGACAACCTGCTCCTTTCCCTGCCCTCTAAGCAGCAAAAGGGTTCAGTAAGGAAGAGGCCGGTTTTCCAGCTGCACCAGAGAAGAGAATACTCCTGTTAGCACTCATTAGGTTAATGAAGATCTACAGACTGTGCTCCAGAGGGTGGTGTAGGAGCTGTGAGAAGGACATTTATATAATCGGATTGTAGCAAGGACCCTGGGGGAATTGTGCTTCAGCGCGAGGATACCACAGTAACGAATAAGACTTCCACAAACTCGCTTTTTTAATCTCCTTGAGGCTTTAGGCATTATTTATTTAAAGGATATTATACAGTGTCAGAGAAAGTCCCTCCTGATCCTCAACTGTGTTTTTGCTGGTAGCATCTGGAGTATAACCACCAGGGTGAGGGCAAACTGTCGGAGAATTGTCTTAATTTTATTGCACATAAATATTTGCTCAGAAAGAGCCAGCAGCATGATCCCATGTTACAGGTAAATGTCTGGCTCTGTACCGCAGCCTGCTCGGAAATTCAATCCCAGATTACAAAATCCACAGGTTGGCAGAGGTCTGCCCTGCCTTTTTCGCCATCTCTAGCCCCCCACCCTGCCTTTTCCACCCAGGCACAGAACCTACCTAACCGGCACAGTGGTCTGGACTTTGGGAAGGGTGAGTGTGAATTTTCCTTCCTGTATGTACTTGTTTGTGGCAATGGGTTTGCTTTGCAAGACGTCAGGAGCGGTGCGGATTGAGACAAGGTGCTGGAGCCCCCCAGCGCTGCTTCCACGGTTCATTAGCACAAAAGAATAGTCCGTGTCTGGCTGGAGGTCACTTATGAGTTTCTTCATCGAGTGGCCGTCCACCTCCACACTCTGGCTATTGTACAGAATCTGAAACGGGAAAAGGACATGCTCATGCAGCCGGCACCTGTCGATGAAAACTCACGCTCAGAATAGCAGCGTTAGAGATGACAATTTGGCTCTGGGCCCTCCCTCAGGTGATTCAGCTACTGTGCGCTTCGTAAACAGCCATAAATCTTTAACTAAAGAAGAGCAACCCCCAGCAGAGGGTTGAGCTGTGCTCCCTGTGCCTCGCAGCCATGGAGCAGAGAGGGGGTCATCTCAGCAAAGCCTGGGTGGCTGGTGCCAGCGGTGAGGCTGGTGGTGCCACACGCGCTGCTTTTCAGCGCCGGTTCGGGGAGGAATCCAGATGGCTGTGCTTTGCCCTCGCGTGGAGATGAATGGGTCTTTGTTTCTTGTCTCACGAGGCTACAACACACAATATGCTTTTGGTGTAAAATCCCGTCTGCTTTAAATTGGTGTCACTCCCATGTCTACCAGCTGATGCCTGATCGAATGGTTAATGCAGAGCATCCCCCTCCCAGCAAGGTGACTGGGGGGGGGTTACACGCCTCACCAATGATCTGACAAATCCCGTGCAGGGCTCACAAATTGGTACCCAAAACAGCAGCTCTGCAGGTGTGACACCCCGTTGCCATGGCAACAGATGCTGGTGCCGCACCAGCCGTGGGCAGGAGATCGGTGCTGCTTTTTCACTGCTGTGCTTGCGGCGGGGGGATGCTGGGCAGGGCAGGGCAGAGTGGCTGGTGGCCGGGGGCAGCGGGCAGCCCCCATGCACAGCTTCTTCCCTTGGGCCCACCGGCCCCTCAGCTAATGACGTTTTCTCAGCTCCCTGTTGCAGATATGCAGGACCCCTATCTTCCCCAGGGCACAGCACCCATAGGCACTGCTGTATGAGCCGCATCAAACAGCCCGTCTGCCCTGGGAACCTCGACCCCAATCCTGCTGGAACAACGCCTGTACCCTGAAACCCTGGGTGCTGCCTCTGCAAAGCCAGAAACTCAAACAGTTCCCGGAGACAGAGACAAATGGGGTGTAGAGAACTGGAGAGACCAGAGGTTGTGCCCCAGCTGTGATAAACCAGCATGTTTCCTTCCACTGGGTGACCGTCCAGCATGGCAGGGGAGTGCTGGATTCCTGACAGCGGTGCAGAGACACAGCATGCCAAAAACTGGCAATGGCAGAGCTGCAGCATGTTAAACCATGGCAGCTATTACATGCCACAGGCAGAGACCACACAGTAAAACATGCTCTTTCCAACAGTGGCCTTGAGAGAGAGAAGACAGCTCTGTGGAAAAAAAATTACTTGAAGTAAACCAGATTTTTCACCAGCTGAGCCCACTGTTCAGGCTGACGCAGGCAGCAAGGGAGGGACCAAACTTTCCTTCCAAGTCACCTTTTAGCAGGTGGCAGAAATCTGCAGAAAGCTGCCAGCTTGCTGGGACAAGGACAGCTGATTAGCGCTGCTCTAATGTTTAGTGCTGGAGCTGGGAGGAGGAGGGAAGCCCTGGAAAGAGATCTGGACAGCAGAGCACAGGGACCAGACTAGGCCTGGAATTTGCAGCTCTGCTTTTGTGTTATCCAAACAGCGATACCCACAGCATGCTTCAAATCCTCTTCAGGTCACTTTGCATGGAGGTCGGGATAGGAAAAGAGCCCCAGCTTTTTTGCTGCTGAGAAGAGACTCCCAACAGGCAACAGAGCAGCAGTGAGGAGCCAGCAATGGAGGAGAGATGTAATCAATCTCATTTGTTGACATGCTTTGATCTTCAGGGATGAACTGCAAAATAAGTACCAAGTACTAAAATAACACAGGTTTGCAGAGACAAAGCCCCAGCTGGCTGCCCAGTGTCTAGGAAAGGCTGTCAAAGGTAGGATGGCTGGAAGGAGTTGTTCTGTGCTGTGACTCCTCTTAAGATATTTTCTCCTGGGCTTTAATCCCTTTCTCCAAAGACATGTACATCAGATGGATGCTAAAGTGAATGAAAAAGGTAAAATGAAGAAATGCTTCTTATAGTGCTGGAATATCAGATATTTAGTTGGCAGGTTTCACCCTGCTTATACACAGAAGTAGGCACAACAAAGACAGGAGCGCTAGACTTCAAGTCATCTTAGCAGCTTTCCTGTCTTTCCCAGCTCCACCCCTTGTGATGATATCACAACAGTACAGGTCCAGACATTCCAGATGAAAGCAAGTCAGGGGTGTCCTGAGGAAGCAGCAGGACCTCACTTCATGTGCTCCAACACAGACTCGAACAAAACCAAACTTCCAACTTTAAGAGCTATGCTGGAAAGATGCAAAGCACACGATGAGTTCTGCTGCCTCTCAGATGAGATTTCTCATTATGAAGTCTTCCATAATAAAGGTATCACCAACTGCTTGTGTGTATGCTCTAGGGAAGACACTTGCCCACCAACTGCCTGCACCTGAGGCATCTGCTGGGGACATAGCTGTTCTCCTGGAGCAAGAGGAAGCAGAAGAGATGGTCAGGCACTTCAGTTCAGAGTTTCCCTGCTTGTTCTGCATTGGAACTGGCCACGACACAGTCTCCAATTCAGTCCTGACACTGGATGATGACTTTTTACTGCCATGCACAGAAATTTGTGTCCCAAGACAGTGAAATTTGCATTTGCAATGCTTTCCTGAAGCATTCTCTGCCATCCCCCCTTTTCACAGTTGCCGTAGCAGTTCTACATTCCTTTACCTGCCATAACACATTGTCTTCTCAAATGTTATGCACCATTAGTTAAGGCCTCTACACAAACCTTACAATAATGTAAAGGCTCAGAAACAGTCATTCGTGTGCAGCTGAAGATGCCCGGGAGCTCAAGCAGGAATGCTATTTAGAAGTTGCATCATGGCCCACTGGTAACTACTTAAGTCAGCAGCAAATTTGGCCCAAGGGCTCCGAACTGCCAAACATTGCTGACTAGCCCATGGATTGCTGTAAAATGTCATTTGTGCTGCCCTTACTCACAAGAGAAGATTTGCAAAGCTAGGTGGGTCCAAATGTCACTGCTGAAGGTCTGCTGCTTGATTTCAAGACAGTAAAGAATGTACTGAACTAAAAGATGAAAAGACATGGAGTGTGCAACACTGGAAAAGATAATTACTCAATGGAGAAGTAGGTGACGTTGCCTTTTTGGGGGGCAGGAGTAATTACCACACTCCGTGGGAGACACTGTGAGAAAGCTCTGCCCAGCATTCTCAGGGGTTATTTCTGAACCTGTATCATCATAATTTTCAAAAGGTGCTATTCCTTCTCCCCATTTGTAAAATACCTTGTGACACTGCCTTCTGTTCTGCTCTTGAGTTGAATAATGTGTCTCAGAAAAGTGCAGTTTCCCCAAGGAGAAGGTTATATCTATCTTGCACTTTCCATGAAAGCCCATGAAAGCTCCAGAACAGCTTTCTGCAAGCACACTGGAATAGAGCCTCTGCTCCACCACAACTGCTTGGCAACATTTTACAAGGAATTTATCTCCTGGACTAGAAGAAGCTGTGAAAATTCCCCAAAGAGAACTCAAACCTTCGTTATTGATTTGGTAGCAATGAAAGTTCCTAAGGTCTCAGTTCATCCCCTATAAAAAAAAATAGCAGCAGTCCTGCCTGCACCTCACTCTTCATTGTCAGAATAATATCTACTTTAATTAAATCTGTTAAAGTAGCATATGACACCCTTTGGGACACAGATTTAGCATGAGACTGTTTATCAAGTGTAGATAATACTAATTGTTCCCATGGAGATTTATCTGCTATGCTAGTTACAGTATTAGGCTCTGGCCTCAGCATCCCATGTGCCTGAATTAGAGGAGAGAGGTGAACCTTGTTTATAAAAATACGAAGTCCTGAAGGTTAGGGATTTCTTTCGAGTGGCAGAATCAACGACCTGGAGCTGACCCTCTTAGCTCCTGGCCTTGACTCTTGTGTGTCTGCAAGTCTGGGAATATTAATAGAAAGAAGACACTATTAGAGAAATATCCTTGTAACACTCTTGTTTGCATGACTGCTCTTCAGTTAGCAAGCGGCTAATGCCATCTGCTCCTGTGTCATCTGAGGGTTAACCCGCAGCAGGGGCAGACCCTGAGTCACTGTCTGTGTAAGCAATCGCAGCTACGAGGCCCGAGACACGGCATCAGCATTACGTCCTTGGCTCCTGGCTACCTCCAACCACTCCACCATCCTTATGTGGTAGTAACGCTCCAAAGGTCACACTGTCCCTTTCTAGCACTGCGCTGTCAGAGAGAGATGTGGGCTTTGTGCCACAAGAATAACGCAAGATGAAGCAGACTGGTTCTTCAGCAGAGTGTAAAGTAACCGGGATCTGTGAAGTTCCTTGCGGCCAGATATCTGAACGCTGATCCTAATGCACCCTACATCTGGGAAAGCTTTGAATACCACAAGGTCTTCACAAAAGCCTTGTCTGCTTCAGCTAAACTCCGCATGTTAACAAGTGTCTGCTATTGATCATGGTAATTCAGCTTCAGGATTTAAACAAGGAGAGCTAGTAACAAGGAAGGGGAGGTGCTCACACACTTTGATGTGGATGCAGTTCAAGGCCTTCCCCTCACTCCCCTGGCCATGGATCCCCCCCAGCTCATGCAGGCCTTGCATTTGCTCTTTAGGCACAGCACGGCAGGGTGCATGTGCAAGGAGGAAGGGAAGTCATGCTGCTCCCACCCCTGGCCACCTTTGCAGAGGCAGCGGATAGCTGCTGAGACTGGGTGGAAGATTATCCTTGGTGATGTGACATGTTGGTCTTGTTTCTTAGGAGAGAAGCTGCACTGAGATCTGCAGAAATTTCCACCACACTCTAGTCATTTACCCACATCAGTGATCCACACTGGGGGACAGACAAGAGCAGGAAGACATCGGGTCATCAGTGTTGCCTGCAGCTTGGTGGAGGACACTACATCCAGAACCATGCTGGAGAAAAGAGAGCAGCAGCCATTCCTTCAGAATGTGTCCTGCACTGACACATCTTGTACTGCTCACACCTCTAACACCTTCTGGAAGGGTGATGATGCTTCTCTCCTTCACTCCCTGAGATTATGCATCTGCCCTGATGCTCTGAAGTAACTCATAAAGGCAATCCGGATGTTTGAGACAGGACACATTGCAGAAGGAGTCATTCTTAGTTTGATTCACTGGCTGGTTTTCAGACCACTTTATCCTGGTGATCTCTTAGGATTAAATCGCATTTATAACTTTTCACGCTTCAACTCCGAGTCAGGCATCAGGTCAAGCCTGTGTAACCACTGTCATGGAGCTGCAGTGGCCAGCCTGACCGGTAGGCCCCAGCCAAGTGATACCAGGTAACAAGACACTTGAGAAAGCTGATGGAGGAGTGAAGCACTGATTGGGACTGCATGAACAACCACCACAACCGCTCATGGGAAAAACATCAGTGACTTGGGGTGCCAGACCAGTTTCCATTTCCTTTGAAAAGGCAAGTAATTCAGGGGCACTATCAAGGGAGGAGTGGGTACTTAGCAAAAGTTGCCATGGTCAAGATGGGTTTCTAGCTGGATGCTGAGAAGCTAGAAATACTTATTACGACCCCCAAGACATCCCCATTCTCTGACTGCCTCTGCCCAGCGCATGCCTTCACTGCTTGGCGTTTCCTGGTGATGTGCTTCAGCCAACATTATTCACTCCTGTTTTGTTACCATGAGCCAAAGTGCTTACTGGCTATTGACAACTGATCAAACCAGGAAGAAATCAACAAAACTACAACACTTTCTGGCCTAAGAAGAGTGAGAGAAGGGAAGGCAAGCAGCAGTGTGCTCTACTGTGTGCCATGGTTCATGCATCCAGGTCAAAAGCAAGAGCAGCTACCTAACCTGGGCTTGGAGATCTGAGCTCCATAAGACCACAGGGCAGTGAGCAACGTGACCCTGCTCTGATGGCCTGAAAACATCACGTGGCAGGTCAAGATGCTGCTTTCCACTGTCCTGCTCACTGCCACAGGCGGAGCTGCCTGTCCTCTGCATCCCACCCTTACCTTAAAAGGCACTGCAGATTTATAGGAGTCAGGCACTTCCCAGCTCAGCAACACAGACGTTTTCATGACGGCATTGACACGGAAGTTCTTAGCAAACACTGAAATGAAAAACAAGATATTTGAGCACAGTAAGGCCAAGTCAGGAGGGAGCCAGGCAGCAGCTCGGCTCCAAGTCTGTCTTTGTCTAACTCAGCAGCAGAGGTCAAAGAGTTCAGCTACAGCGGAGAAGTGAGAGATGAGGAGAAAAGAGCAGCAGCCTCCAGTCTCCAGTGGAGTTTCGCTTTTTGACTATACTTTCCAGCATCACAGAAAGGAAGTTGCAGGCTGAACTGTAGCCTTCCTCTCTCCCCCCTCCACTCACACTCTCTCGGCCCTTTGCCATGATCAAAGAACAGTGGTGCTCAGGTACTGGATCTGCAGATGATCCTACCCAGCCATCTGCTCCAGTTCAAGCAAGAGCCTTTCATGTACAGATAAAACAGCAAAGCGTGCCAGTGGAGCAACAAAGGCAATTAAGCTACCACCAACGCCCTTCTCCCCCCAGATGGCAACTTTTAAGGAAACCTTCGCTGAGCCTCCCCTCGCCGAACTAGTTTTAGACTAGGGAGCCACACAGTACCTGATCTCATTAGTCAGAGCAAAGGGGAGCGTAGCCTCATGAACTGAAGCAAAGGTCCCTGTCCTGGAGGCAGAGCTTGCTGTTAGGGCTTGTTAGACAGGCACTTACCTTGCTCAACAGGCATGGTCCGGGACTGGATGCTGGGGCTGAGCGGCCCAACCCCCTTATTGGTGCGGGCCCTCACTTTGATGTCGTAAGTGGTATCGGGCTTCAAATTCGTCAAAGTGATACTTGTGTCCTTGGTGATGTTAACCAGGTCCTGCTGGCTATTTATGTCCCTGTATACCACTGTGTAGTTGACGATCTTGCCATTTCTTTCTGCCAAGACAGGGGGGTCCCATGCAACTTCTGTGGTGGAAGTGGTGAGACCTACCACACGCAGGTTCTGTGGGAAGCCGCTCGGCACGTCTTCCGCAGTAGTGATCTCCTTCTCAAACTCCTCTCCTGGGCCAGCTCTGTTCTTGGCAGACAATTTGAAGAGGTATGTGGCCCCCTTGTGCAGGTTGGTCACAGTGTAGTGATGATCTCTCTTCCCGAAGTCTATCGTGTTCATCTTTTCCTCATCAAGACGTCTGTACTGCAGCCGGTAACCCAGCAGCTCCCCTACCATCTCCTTGGGTGGGTGCCACTGGATGAGGGCTGTGTTCATGGCTGTCGTGCTAATCATCATGGTGGGCTTCCCCGGGACTGCAACATAAACACACAATGACCATCTATAGCCTGGGAGGAGGGGAAGGAAGGACCGCTTCCGTGCTGCTCAGTCCGTGAGGATTGAGGAAAGTGGGAAAGTTCAGACAACAGGGTGAAGAGGACGACAGACAATTCACATGGATAGAGGCAGACCGACCCTAATCCAGTGGTGAGGGAAGCTGGAGCCAGCCAGCTCTTGGCTGCCATTTTCCCATGTGCTGCCATCTAAACAGGCAATAAAGTCAGCCATATCCAGCCCCAAAATTCATCCCCTTCTACAGAAAGGTTTAAGGTACCTCAAAGCATCATATTTATCTCAGAGAAGATCTGAATCCCGTCCTCCCAATCAGCCGTCTTCAGACACTCCAGCTAGCGCACAGCACCAGGCCACGCTGGCCCCGGTGCACTGTACCACAACAGACACACAGAAGCCCGAGTCCAGCGCCCTGACCTGTCTGGAGGCAGACAAATTTCATCCTGAAACCTTGCAGTTTTACCATCTGCAGAGGCAGCGAGCAGAGCTGGGCAGGCTGTTTGCCATCAGAATACATTTTGGTTTAGCTGATGAGCAGATTCGTGATGTCAGTGTCGATGTGAGAGGTGAACACAAGTGTTGCACAGGATTTTTGCTTATGCTGCACAAGTCAAGGGGTGTTGCCGTCATTGGTTAGGAACTGATGGCTTTAAACTGATGGTTTAATACCTTGATCTCCTTCAGTTAAAAAAAGGATGCGTCTTCACTTCACATCAGCTCAGATTTGTAAACAAATCAACTGATAGGGAAGATACTCAGAATCAAAGGGATGGGGCCATTGATATGAAAACGAAAATGGGATCGTAGCCAAACCTAGTTAGATATCCTTGCACAGTTTTCAAATGTATGAGCCCACAGACGAGCACAAGAGAAAAACCTATTTGACAGAATTATGCCCCGATTTTGCCATCAGAGGGCGATACCAACACTCCCCTTTGAGGTCAAGCCTGCAGACAAGCCTGTACAAAGGCAGCTCTGGGGGTGGTTTTGTAGGTATTTAAGGCATACAATTACATTTCCACTGCCACTGCCATCCTCCTTGCACTCATAATACAATGTCTAACAGCAGCTAGTATTAAGGGACACATTATTTTCAAAGCTGATTCCAAATATTAACTTTAAATGTGCATCATAACATGGGAAAGCCCACTGTGGTTTACAGTGCAACACTGGGATGTTTAGGAAGCTTTTCCTCTTTATAGGACAGCTGTAGCAATTTGATGAACAGAGCATACATCATGGCGAGGCACAAGGGAGACAGCATTCGAGATTGTGACAGTGGAAACTACCTCTGAAGCTCCCCATATGCAGCACGGAGGAGATGGCAAGCTGTTCCTTGTTTAAAAGCACCAGGAACAAACGCTCTCAGTTTGCACAAGCTGCATTCCTGTAATGACAAGTGGTAAGTACTGTTCCTGCAGCTGGTGTGAGGAAGCAGCAGGATTATCGGTTGTAGGACCAGTCTAGTGAGTGGAAAACGGGGACAAGACAATGTCAACTAGTTGGTGCCACCGCCAAAGGCAAGCTTGACCGCATCCGGAGGAAAGCACCTGATGAACTCCGGGGTGCCCCTGCTCCAGGCCGAGGCTCCTGTGTTGCACTAGGCACAGGGTACGAGTCTCTACTGAGATAGCAGAACCGAACTGGCTGGGATCACCAGGACCTAGAAGTTGTGTCCGCAGCACTCCTATGGCAGGCAGGATTTGTTGCATTCCAGATTTTACCATGGCTCTAGGAGCAGCCGGGCTGAGCTCTGTAAGCCTGGGGAGGCAGCAGTAGCAATGGCCGGGGTAGGGAGCTGAGAAGCACCTCTGAGGAGCCCTCTGTGCCAGGGGCCATCCCAGGCGGCAATGCAGTCACCGCAGGAAGCAAGAAATGGCACTCGCCTACGGGAACATGAGGACAGGCCATGACTCCAAAGCTGAGGGAGAGCCTGGACTTTCAGACTTCCTCTTCCCAGGTCTCTGGACTATGCAGATGAGCTCAGACCCACGAGTTTCATTGCTCTTTCATGGGCCCTGGCAGTGTCTGTCCATCTGTTTGCTGCACTTTGCTCGGGTGATCCAGTGGCAAAGCCTGTAAGTAAGGGCTGGAGATCACAAGAGTATGTACCTCTGCAGTGTCTCCAGCCCTCTCGCTTCCTCCTGCACAGGTGCCTTGGCCATACTCCCCATGCACCTCTTGGGAGGTTTTACCACCACCCCTACAAGGCTGTGGTATCCGCTCCCCACACTCACCTGCCCCTGTGGTGGTGATGACTTTCGGCTTGCTGCGGGCACCATCTCCCTTGGTGGTGTAGGCAGCGACTGTGACAGAGTAGGTAGTTTCTGGCAGCAGGCCTCCAATGACCGTCTCCTGTGAGCGCATCCACGAGGTGGAGAAGAGGCAAACAAGAAGAGCAAATACTTGTTACTGGAGTGAGCAAAAGGAGGACACTGGGGTCAGTGTCTCCAACAGCAACACACTGACACGCTTGCTGGCTCACACTCATGCACTGCACTCGAGCACACACGTCTCGCACAGAGCCAGCAAACAATCACTGCCACTCCAACACTCACCTGCCTAATTTCAACCCCTGCCTCTAACACTTGGCCTTTCCAGGGACCCACCAGCAACCTGTGTCAGCAGCTGCGCTCTCCCATGGCTTCTGCCAAGAGGGAGATCTGCTCCAAAGGTGGTCCTGCATAAAGCCAGAGCTACCCTGCCACAGCAAGTCTAAGAGTAAGAGGACTGTGGAGCTGTGAACCAGAGCAAAAGCCAGTTCAGCTGGCTGCGGAAGCCTCTTGGGGGCTAATTTGGGGATTTTTAAAGTTGTCTCTTGCAGCAGAGCTGCAGGGAGCACAGAGAGGCAATGCAGGCAGCAGCATGGCCATGTCAGGCAGGAGGCCCCGGGCAAGGAGCACCTGCAGTGCTACAGCACCGCGTTCACCCTCCCTGCCAGGCACGGAGCTGTAAGGATGGGATGGGGTCAGCGCAAGGTGTTGGCAAGACCTGGAGGGAAAACCTTGCGCCGTGGGAGGTCTGGGAGGAGGGCGGACTCCGCAGGGTGCTAGCACCCTTGTATGCTCTGGCTTCCTCTGGGCAGGAGGAGGGCACAGCTCCACACTTCAATTTGAGATCAAAGAGGGGAGCACCACTCCTCTCTCCCTCCTGGCCTCCAGCGGCAACAGGACTCGTGCCAAGCCTGGCTGGCCAGGCCTGCAAATGAGCAAGCACAGCGAGCGCAGCAGCTCCCAGCAGCTCTCTGTGAGCTCAGGGCAGGTACCCCTGAACTATGTTCATCTGTGGGTGCTGTGAAAGCAACCAGGGCCATTAGCATTAACAACCCATCAGGTCAGGGAGCAAGAGACAACTGGGCTGGAGAAGGGGCTGGGGAAGCTTTTGGAAAGGAGGCAGCAGCTCTAGATTGGTTATTTACCCTTTCAGACAAGGAGAAGAGCAGAGATGGAGAGGGTTAAGCTTGAGTTGCTGAGGACAGGCAGCATGGGCACTGTTGGAGGCTACTCCAGAGGTCTGACCCCTGCCTGGGGGATCCCTGCCGGCTTGAGGGGTACAAGGGGTACCTGTAGTTGCTCTCAGAGCACAGCCAGTCTCCCATCACTCACTTGCACAAACACCCACGCTATTAAACCTGCTGATTTCCAGTCAGTGCTGCTGGTTCAGGTTACCTGCCCAGGCTTACTCATCAAAATCACCGTGTTACCATCGCGGAACCAGCCAGCCCAGAGAAAAATCAACAAGCACCAACAAGAACCCCACCAAAATCACCGTGTGAACCAGAGTCCGATCCCAACTCCGCCCCTGCAGCAGATCGTGTGTGCGGGTGAGTGGACGCGCAGTCCGATCGGTGCCAATGGACCCGCGGGGGAAGCACTCACACAAAACCTGCAGACTCTGAACATCCCAAGAGAACTCCCTCCTCCCAAATCCATGCAAAGAGAAATTCTCACGCAAAAGCATGCCACCGGGAGCAAAGCAAGCGAGCTGGGAGGAGGGGAGAGAGACAAGGGATGGATGAAAGAAGGTCTGATTGCATAATGTAAATACAGTGCTGTCATGACAAAGCCACTCTGAGCGAGAATCCTCTGCATAAAGCAGGAAGAGAAATTCATCGTGCCAGGGAAGCTCACAGTAGGGCACGTAATTGAATTGCTGACTCTAAAAAGGTCATTTTCTAGTTTGTTCCTGCAAATTTATATTTCAAAATTATGTGGGAAAAAATGGATTTAACTGTTTAAATGTGATTGTTTTCTTATTACTATCTGTGTTTCAGCCAAAGGTCACGGTTGAGAGTGTAGGTTATTTTTCATGACTACGATCAATGTGGTTTAAAGATTATGTATCTAATTTTACCATGTAACTCGGTGGGCCAACTACTGCAGAAAGTAGGATGCACCTCCTGAGTCGATCACTTGAGCCTGCCTAAAACTGCACTGCAACAAGCTGGAAATAAAGATTATAGGAAATGTCAATTGCTTTTCTGCATTTACTAGCAATCTAAATGCCAATTTTCTCTGGATTTGCTGCTTGTGGAAGGTTTCACAATGTAACTCTCCAGCCTCATTAAGGGAGTGAAAGGGATGTTTTGACAGCACTGTGTCTACAAAATTCACAAATCGATTTACCAAACCCCTCTTTTCCAACCTGGAATACACACAAGTGGTACTTACATGGTCGACGGAGTCCTCAGCTCTCCACTGATGGGGGAGAAAGGAAGGAGGAGAGAAAAATGGAGACACAGAATTTTAAGGGGCAACGTGTAGGAAGGGGATGACGACGACGACAACAGCAGGGGTTAGCAGGACTGGGTTGGGGGGATTACAACACTTACACACAGAGGGTCACTTGGCACAGGCTGCGCCAAGGGAAGAAATGGCATAGAGCAATTTTCTACATGCCGCTAGCCTGCGCAGTAGGTCTGAGATCATTCACACAAACAGGGGCAAAGAGCTTCCTCCTCATATGGATGGAGAGATCACCACTTCCTAACTTTGCAGTCCTTTCCCCTTCTGGCTTTGTTTGCACTTTTCTGCCTCTTCCATGAGCAGAAGCAAGAACGGACAGCTTGTACCAACAAGGCTCTGGGGCTGACTGCTGCCCCACAAGTCACTCACAACGGTTCTGTGGCCTGATTTCCAGTTTCTGTCCTAGTGATCCTCCAGCCACCATCTCTTGTTGAGAACCAAAGACTTCAACACACAAAACTCAGAGGACACTCTCTGCAGGGAAGCACCAATGCAACATTTACAGAGCTTCTCTTTCCTGTATCATTTGCAACAGAATGCTCTGCAGACCTCAGATAACTGAGAAGTGCCGCCTCTTGTCAACAGTGCAAGAGAGGCTGAGATCTTACACAGAGCTCCACGCTAAGCTGCTCCTCTCCAACAGCGCTGCGTGGCTCGGAGCGAGGCTCAACCTGGTGCATGTGCTGAGGAAACAGCTTCTCACTCCCAATTACGCAACACCAAATGGCAAACACTTGTTTCATAAGAGCAGCCCTGCAGGTAAGACTTCTACACAAACCATTTCCCAGCAAAAGCTTATGTGGATTCCCAGCCATGGCAGCTCAATTAGGGCTCTGAAGAGGGAACACGCAGGTTTCTGGCTGGATTTGGGGTTCTAAGGCATCAAAGCTGCATTGGGGTGGTGAGACTTAGCAGACCTTGGCTGCTGCCACGCATGCCCGTAGCACTGTTCTTTGTGGTTCATGCACCAAAGGAAGGTTTGCAGAGATCACAAGGAACTCTCTCAGCCAAGGTGATGCGTTACATCTCAGGTTACTGAATCTGCCTGGAGGAAGCACCGGTCGATGGGTTCAAGCACAGAGATGAAAGTGGAAGATAGGTATTATTGCCCCTGACTCACAGTGTGAGCCTTGGCAAGCCTTGCTTCTGAGCCTGAGCTGCCAGCTGTGAAATGGTGCTCAGATACCGACTTCCCCAGGACACTGGGAAGCCCAGCTAACGCTGCTGAAGTGCCCGGGAACCTGCAAGTGCGGCAGAAGTACTAAATGGTACTAAAGCTACAAGATGCCTTTTGTACTCAGGCTATTTGAGGTGGCTTTCACAGGCTGCAGCCTATCACAGTGGCAGAGTACTCTCCTCAGCAGTAAAATACATGGCATACCTACAAAATACCTGTTATTTTATTCTCTAAATTCAGAAAGAAGCAGATATTGGAGAAACGTTCCTCTAAGATTTTATTATAGTTCACTTATTTGATGCCGTGAGACTACAGTAGAATTATCCCCCTAAACCATTTTAAAATTTAATTTCAGCAAGGAGGTCAAATTGTCCCTAAAGACTTCCTATAAAGCCAAGGCCCTCACTAAGTATTATGGTCACTAAAGGCCCTCTTTCCACACACATCTTGGTGTTATTTCCAGTGTTGCATGCTTAGCTCAACCCAAGTCATTTGCTGTTGACATCCCACCTGCGCCAGCCAGCCCACACCGTGGTCAACAGCCACACACTCTGCCCTGCTGATCTAAAACCTGCAAAAGTCTTGCTACAGGAAGGATACAAGGCCTGGTAGCTCTCTCCCCCAGAAGTACGTTTCTGCTCCAACACCATGTCCCTGGTGGATGGGGGCCATGCGGATGGTAACACCCCAACCCACCTCCATGTAGGTGCAGGAGCAGAAGGTGACACCCCACTGCAACGAACAGCGGAGTAGACGTGGGCTCAGGAGGCTACTGCATCTCACAGCCTCTCACACCACAGCAGGGAGTTTATCACCCACTAGGATTTTAGACGAAGCGTTTAATGTTCAAACTCTGCTCTTATGTTCCAGTGGACTTTAATCTTGCATCAGATCAGAGTGCAAAGAAATGCCTTGAGATCTGTGCTGGAGGAATAACAGTGAAAAGCCAGGCCTGCATAAATACCCTGGTATAAATTCAGTTTCATTATGAAAATATCATCTGCAGATCAAAACATTTCCTTCCTTAAACTAGCTCAATTGCTTAACTGTTTAAGGTTGGTCAGTAGGACAAATTGATCTGAAAAGCCCAGGAGCTGTCATAAAAAGAACTCAGACAGCGCTGTGTGCATGAGGCAGGATGGCTCAGGGAAGTGCTAAAGCTAACAGTGTGTATTTATGGCAGCTGCAATGCCTTAACATTTCATTTTACACCTCAACACCGCACGGCGTAGTCATGTCTCACCAGGGAATGGCTGTTTTCCCTGACCATGGCTCTTGCAAAAGACAGACTCAAGCCCTCCTAAACAGCCCCAGCTATGGGAAGCAGATACTGCAGTTTTCCTGCAGATCCTTCTCCTCTCTGCTTCAGTGACTGTGGTGCAACAGTGAAACTCCAGATGTAAACTCGAGCGCTCAGCTTGTGGGATGCGAAGGGGTCTGAGGGCTCCAGAACTTCACCTTTGTCCATTAATGAAATGCCTCTTGGATGATGCCTTTCAGTTTTGTTCCACCTACGAAGCAGAGTATATTTCACCTCCACGCCAGACTCTTACCTAGATGAGTCCACATGCATGAGGAGTTGTTCCAAGTAGATTCAGATACAGATCCTTAACTATCACCCAGAGAAAGAGGGAGGCTGTAAATTCCTCTGTGTTGTGCCTGGGGTGGGCACTGCCCAGGAAGAATAGGAGTCTCTGCTTCCCCTTTCTCCTTTGATCTCAATCCAACAGCTTGAAGTGCTTGCCGTTACTTCTTCCTGCTCTCCTGGAGCAAGCTGGTGGAACGTGCACTCGGTCTGCACGCTGGATGGAGAAGTGCCGCCTGTGAAGACCACGCAATCTTCCTGTGAGCCTGCAGCCCTCCTTGT
The DNA here is from genome assembly GCA_013401315.1 of Balaeniceps rex. Lineage (NCBI taxonomy): Eukaryota > Metazoa > Chordata > Aves > Pelecaniformes > Balaenicipitidae > Balaeniceps > Balaeniceps rex. Next base: position 79,033 of record VYZW01025442.1, read on the forward strand.
GGGCAGCACACCTCTCCCCTGCCATGACTCTGTTTGCAGAGCAGGAGCAGGTGGCAGGAGTCTCTCCTCCACAAAGCCTGACCTCCTTGTACCCAGCTGTACCCAGCCAGCTCCCAGCAGCAGAAGCACTGCAAAGCTCTCTGGGCAGGCTGGATCTGCAGAGGGCTGTAAGCAGCGAGGCTAATGCGTACGCCGCAGCGCCAGAGCGATGCAGGCAGCAGGCCACCCGGCAAATATGCTGCAGTTGAGGGCAGGAGCAGTTGTCGAGGCCACATTGCAGCATGGGGAGAAAGTCCCCCCTCAAGACGTTCCAGTCTGGGCTGAGGACAAGCAGGCTTGGGAGCAGGACCCAACGGAGCAACGGCTAGATTCACGCAAGGTCTAGCTGTCTTGGAAAGACCAAACAAGAGTCATGCTTGCAGGGAACTCGAACAGGAAGGCCTGTCCTCCCCTGGCCCTGCTGCCTCCTTTGTGCCCTCTGCTCCAGACTCAGCACTGCCGCCTGGCGCTGCTCAGCACTGAGCTCTGCAGGGCGTAGGACTGGTACCTGGGAAGGGATGGGGGAGATCAAGCCCACTGCTCCCCCTGACACACTGCAGCTGCCCAGGGATTGGAGACCCAGGAAAGCAGGTGGGCCCCTGCCCTCCCCTGAAGAACCTAATGCTTGCGCCCCATGGCCCTGCTATCCCCTGCTCCCTCAAGCTGGTGAGGACTTGTATGAGAGCGGTGGAGTGCAGCTGAGACCCTGCACTGGTGCCCCTGCTCCTTTCAAAGGCGCTCTCTTGGTGCTCGGATGCGTTGTCCACAAGACCCAGGGCACAGAAATTAATCTTCTGCCATCGCCCACCATGGGAGCTGGCTGAGCCATGACGGGCAGGGCCTGTGCAGGAGGTGGTGCGGGTATCTGACGCAGCTCTGCAGCGATACACACGCTCCCCTGGGCACTCCTCCACAGGGCATGGTCACATTTGCTTGTCCATCAGTCTGTCAGTAGGAGGTGAAGGCTCAGACTGGAAGGCACAGGGAAGGCTGACGGAGGTAATCAGTCACAGGCGCAGCCACAGAGGGGAGGGAGAGGCCTCAGCTCCATCGCAGGACCTTCCTAACAACTGATTACTCTCCCTAGGCAGGAGGCTGTAAAATAAAATGCAATCTCTCCAGCACCAGGGCCCCCACTTCTCTGCTGATGTTTTAGTCCTTTCCGCTCAAATGTTTTTGAAAACTCAGAATCTATATTATCTGCATAGCCAACATCTCCATTCCTTTTCCTTTTTCCTTTCATCTTTGTTTACTCTCTCTATATTTCTCATCTTCAATCAGGAAAAATCATGAGTCAGCTTTAATACCACTGTCTTCATACCATCTGCAGGAAGCAGATTATGTGGTACATACCTACTCAAAATCAGGAGACAACCTGGCTAGGCAGGAGGAGGGGCTCTGCCTGCATGTCCAGAGAATTTCTTCTCTGACCCCAGATTTTCCATCAGTTTAATTCTCTCCTTGTGCACTGGTATAAATGTTTATGAATGTTTCTGAGTACTGAACTGTGGCTATATTCTGGCCATCTTCATCCTGTGACCTTCAGGGACAGGTGTTCCAGTGAATCTTTTTGTTTTCTTCCATAGAAAATAACTCTTCCAAGACTACTCGTTAAAGTTTGATCTGGCTGTTTGCAAAGACACGCACTGCTGTACTGAAAGATGGCAGCTCTTACAGGGTTCTTCAGCTTCTGGAGCAGATGTATTTCATCACAAGCACAGGTCATGCCTGGCTTCTCACTCTTTCCGGAAATAAAGACCTCTTCTGCCAAGTCAGTGAAACCTCTTCGCTGCAGGGTCTTCATTAGTTTATCCCAAGAGTGACATGACTCCTTCAGAGTAGTCACTTCTCTGCAACTATCTTTTGGCCTTCACTTCCATCCAAAAATTACAGCGGATGAGTTCAGCACCATACACACCAGAAAAGAAAATCACAGCAACCAAGAACTTTCCCACATAAATTCACCAAATATGAAAGACTGGTAAGTGGTCTGACAGGCCAGAAAACTTCAAACAACTTGCCTCCTTGATGCACACATTCAAAATAATGCAAAATCCAGCACTAGTTGGAAAGTTTCTGGCTCTGGCATCCTCATTCCTGCACATTAACATGGGGTTTCTCTCTCTGAAATGTATGAGTAAGGAGTGAAAGCAGAACTGGCTGGGCAAGCATAAAATATTTGAAAACATCAAGAACAACATTGCCAACTTCACCCACCTACGCTTGGGACCAACCCATTAACTCCAAACTCCAGCTGAACAACACAGCATCAATTGTTCAAACAACACAGAAGATTATATCCTCCTGGAATAAGTAAAGGGCAATAAGCAGCTTTTCCAACGATTAAAATAAAGCAACATCTGAAACATAAACAGAGACGTGCCCCAGACAACACTGTAAGGTCCCTCAAAGCATCTTCTCTCTTTGAAGTTTTCCCCTTCCACATTATTACTGAGTTTTACCCTTCAGAATATGAATGGGGAGTAAAGCCGCCTCTGTGCACTGCACTCCCCACTGACAAACGCACAAATGATTCACAGCTGCGTTCAGGAGACAGATCAATTAATCGTTGCAGCTCTCCAGTATTTATATTGGGCATCATTCAAGCAAGCCAGCTCTGAATCGATTACTCGTCGCTTCCAACAGCAGCAGATCCTGTACTTCATTTATATGATTATCTTTGTTGAGAACAGCATGGGTCATCCAGGACAAAGGACCCTTGCTCCAAAGAAGAGTTGTATTTCATCACAGACAGGGCACCAAAAACTTCCCTGGACCCTGGGAAAGAGGCAACTACGCATTGCTGGGCTGAGCAAAGTGCATAACCATGCCTGGAGCACTGTGTGGGAACACGACCTCAGCTCACAGCCGATGAGGTATCCAGGAGATCGCATAAATACGAGCAGACTGTTGTGTGGGGATTGCAGAGGGCAAAGTAATTTACCGGTGATGTGGGCCTGCACCTCACTCTTCTTGCCCTCCCCCCCGCTTTCCCAGACTCAGTTGGCTTCACCGACAGTTTGGTTTCAAGAGGCAATGCGAGGTCAAGTCTCTGCCTTGCAAAAGCAGGAGGGAAGGAAGGCTTTGCTGAGCCACAGGAGGGCTGCCCCGCCTGGCGTGCTGTGCCCACCCAATGGTGCAGAGCCACCCCCGCACCCCACGAGCAGGCAGCGCCCCGGTGGACTCTGCTGAGAGAGAAGCTTCGCCCTGAACATGGTCAGCAGCACGAAAGAAGCAGACTCTAGGCTTATTTAAAACTCTCCGACAGTTTATAACCTGACTGGCAAAATGCAATTTGCTCCAGCTGGAGTCTGCACAGGATGTGTCAGGCAGAGAGAGGTACATATTGGAGAAGGGGTGAGAGAGGAGCATCGTCCAATACATCATCTTTCCTACAGCAATCCTCTCCTGATTAAACTTTTTACCCGTTTGTAAGCCACAGTTAGGGATAAACTGTTCGCCTTGCTCAGGCAGGGCTGAGTCCCAAGCTCTGGAGCCACAAGAGGAGGCCAAGAAATACTTGGATCCAGCCAGTATGGCCCTCTGCAGAGAGGGAAGGTGCCATGCCCGCCAGCCCGTGGTCCCCACACCGTACCTGTGCTTCCGACAGCATGACGTCCTTGATCACTGGCTGCCCCCGGGGCTCGTTGTTTTCCAGCTTCACGTATGTAACCTGGTACCCGCGGATCTGCCCGTGCTGCTTGTTGGAGATGGGCAGCTTCCAGCTCACCCGGATGGCAGTCGAATTCACGGACTCCACCTCCACCTTTCGCGGTGGGGCACTGGGCACTGTAACACACACAAGACGGACAGTTAGCAGGTACCACACCAACCGCTATCAGCTACCTCTCACTCCTTTGCTACCTTCCCTCTGCCTCATTGCAAGGACAGCCCTGCTGCCACAAGTTCCCTGTACCTGCCCGGGAAGTCATACTGCAGTTTTCCAGTGTGACCATATCCCTGACCCTTTCCCAGCATCCAAGTATTTTTGCTACTCTCAGTAGGAAAGAGTACGATTGTGATATGCAGGAGCACATCTAATAAAAGCCACTGTGCTGGATCAGACCCAAGGTCCATCTATCCCTCTCTTGTCTCCAGCAGTAGGGGAGCAAGGAAGAATAGAAGAATATAGCAGAATATAAAGAATATAGTAACCACCTGCAGCTCAGGGTGCCCTGCAGCAGAGGCAGGGGTTTTGAAGCCTTCTTTGCCTCCTGCCCATCACAACACCTCCTCTCAGATCTCTCTGCGTACATCTAAACGCAGTCCAACAGCCCCAGGTAGCGCGCCTGGATGCCAAGCCTGCCTCGCGGGGAGCCCTGGTACCTGCCACCAGCCAGAGTGCACAGGCGCTCTTCCCTTGTGACAGCAAGAGGTTAATGAGGGGGAAAAGCACCATCCTAAAACAATAACCCAGAGCTCAGAGACAGCAGTCACTGAACTCAGCCAGATAAAGGGGCCCGTGGGGATTGTGACAGCTCTGGGGACTGTATTTCATGCACGGCTAGCTGAATGCTTTTTGATAATAAAATGAAAAATTACACTGCCCAGAAAATATCAATTTTCTTGCAAGGTGAGGCCCGTTTAAAAATGTATTTATACCCTATTTACCATTTGGAAAAATTACCTCCTTATTACTTTTTGCTCTTGCATTGACTGTGACAAAAATGTCAATGGTAAAAAATTAGCTTCTCAGTTGCTCTTGGAAAGCTCCTTCTGACTGAAGCAGCTGGGAGCAGAGGTGTGCATTCCCTGCAGAAGATACGGCTGCTACGCGAGTGCCCGGTACCCAAGTGAAGGGCCTGGGCTCCATCCTAGCACCTCTACTGCAGGACCCCTTCCACCCTCCACTGCCTGGGAAAATCCAGGGGTTTGGAACCCCGTACGCCCCAATTCTCAACACAGCAAGAAATAATCAGTATTAGATAATTAGGGATGGATAGCTGACAAGCAGACATAATGAGTATTGCTATTTCAACCAACTAAATGGGAAGAAACAGCTACCCAGCAGGTAAGCACCGTTTTTAAGCCGCAGGGCAATTCATTATTTTCCCCAGATGTCCTTCTTAATTGTAGATAATTAAATAAAATAGAGAAAGAAGGAACAGAGCATTTTAGCACCGTGAGGCCAGCTCAAGGTATGGGAACGGAGCGGGCTGTGCTTGAATAGTTACCACCTTCTGGCTGGAGCAGCCTACGCTGTAATCCACAATTCACTTAGTGCAGTGACCTTGCACAAGCCACGGGGCTCTCCTGCCCTAGCAAGACACCTGCCCACACACACAGTTGGGAGTCCAAGGAAAAAACAAGATCCTCCCTGAGAACCAGACAGAAGCTGTGTGTCAAGCTCTGCTGGCAAGAGAAGGCAGGAGGCCTCGGCAGGACATGATACGGGGACGTTGCAGGGACACGAAAAGATGTGAATGTGAGCAGACCACAGTGTTTTGAGGAACACTATCCTACCCCATTATGGGAAGTATGTGCTGCATCTGAGACCCAAACATGGAAAGTTCAATTTGTTTTCAGGTCTCAGTTTAGCATTTCTCATTCCTTCATCATGCGTATCTACTGAGCATCAGCATGTCAGAGGGATATGAAATCACTCCTGACAGCTAAGCTGGAATGTCCAACCACGGTGCCCGAAAACTAACTGAGAGAGCTTGTTGCGACATTTCTGGGGTAGCAGCTTCCCCAGGGCTACAACTCTGCTGAACGAGAACTGAAGCAAACAATACAGGCAGCAGGACACACACAGATGTGTTTGCCAGCCCAGGAATGCAGTCAGCGAGCATTCCCACACACCACTTCCAGAGCCACGGAGACGTGGGGGACAGTGGTAGCCCATTTAGGGAAACTGTAATGTGTCTGGTTTCAATTTGCTACGGTGACTGGGCAATGCAGAGACCATCCTTTCTTCGCCTGGACGCTGCATCTCTTTCTTCTCCCATTAAATCTGCAGCTTCTGGGGTCAGCATGAAGAAGCTCCTACTGTCACCCTGAGCTCTGGCACTTTCAAAGGAAATGGCTTAAGTCATGATGACATAACTGACAGCCCTGCTAATACAAAGCAATTTCTCTTTAAAGCTGTCGTATCCAGTAAAGTGTTCTGTACATGCGATATTCTGACTCTTGAGCGGAAGAGCAGATTTATATAAGCTGTGGCTTGCCTGGAAGCCAGGGCAGGAAGCAGCTTTCCTGTGGTATCTACAAGTTCCAAATGGATTTCTTTTCCCCTCTTTAGTTTGCTGGATTTCAGGTCAACAAGTAAACTTTAAGTCCTGATCTCACAATGCGAGAGAAGCCTTTGGCTGGGAGAACTCACGTTACCTTCAGTAAAATGGAAACCACCACCACCAGACACCAGAAAGCCAAAATGGCAAAGCAGTGTAATGCCTCCTCATGTGTGCACGAAGCACCGCTAGCACACACATGACCATTGTGGGACCACGCTGGGACATCTGACCCACAGCCTGGAGGCAACCACCATATCAGAGCAAGGGCCGACAGAGCAATTCCCTTATCTCACTCCAGGGCAACCGTGGAGACCCACTCCCTGGAGCAGCTGACCAAAGCGCTGCTCCTGACAGCCTCCGGTCCTGCTTGAAAAGCTCTCCCAGGCCAATATCCCCACTCCTTTCTCCCCCTTTTCCAGCAACTCAGCTAGGAGAGTCCTGATTACCCCAAGGCAGTAGCTGAAGGAGCTGTTCAGTAACACCTACCATCCTCGTCAGTGCGCACGTGCACGGGGATGCTCTCCGGTCCTGGCCCCACATCGGTGTGAGCCCTTACCCACACCTTGTACTCGGTCCATTTCTCCAGGTCCTTGATCTCCCAGCTGGAGTGCTCCCGTCCAATGCCATCCACCACATGCTTGGTGTTGTCATCTCCTTCCACTGCCTGGTACGCAATGGAGTACTGGGTGATGACCCCATTGCGGCTCTGGGCAGGCGGTGGCACCCAACTTACCCGGATGGTAGTGGAGCTGGTGCTTACACACTCGACTTCTTGGGGTGGGGCGGAAGGGGCTGGGGATAAATAAATGAAGTGGGGAGATGAAGGGAAATGAGTGGAAGGACAAACCAAAATGCACAGGGAACTTTTACCCAGCCAACTGAGCACTGAACATACATGTCAAAATTCAGCCAGTAGCTTCCTGGACAACTGCCTGCCTTCCTTACAGATCCTCAAAGATGGCACTAGGGGCAATTTGTATTTGAAAGCCTGAGACAGAAGTGCTGTTCTGCATGAGAGAACACCTCTTCCCTAAGTGGTTCTGGACGCTCACTTTACCAACACAGCAAATGGTAGTAAAGGAAGGGGCGGGGGGGAGAGACTGGTAGGGAGAAGAAAGATGCTTTCAGTGAAGATCTGAAGCAGATGGAAACCAGAAGAGGTAGGAAGCTACAGAAGGCAAGAGTGGCAGAAGGGGAAGCTCACACACCAGATTGCACGAAGGCTTGCAAAAACCCTCTCCTAGACAAGTGGAGGAAACAACAGAGGGCAGGGAAAGCAGGTGACTGAGGTTGGCTGGAGAGTGTCCAGGCAGGGTTTGAAATCACGACCATCAGCTGTGAGCAGCACCCTGACCCAGGTGGGAGCCAGGCACCATGTGGGAACAGGAGATAACATGATTGTGCTGCTTTGCATGCGTGCCTAGCATCTGGGACTGACTGTTTCATGCCTGCCAAACTGGTTACCTGCCTCAGTAGCTTCCTGGCCTATGGAGCTGTACAGGGGAAGGCAGGCAGGTCTTGTCGCCTCCCAGGCAAAAAAACACCTGCAGTTTGTGTTAACTTCTAAGCCCCAGCAATGTTAACTGGCCACAGGGGGAGGAATGGGATCTAGGCAGCAGGTGCTTCTCATCTGGGTGAGGAACTGTCCCCTCCACACAGCATTGCTGGGGAAGAGCAGTGAAACAAATCTTGCGGGGGGGGAGAGGAACCAGGAAAGGAGAGATGACTGAGGGCTGTGGCGACCTTGCAACAGGACAGCAGTTCTGCAAGGTGGGAGAAGGGAACAAACCAGACAAATGCCCTGGAGATGTTCTGCTTCGCCCAGGACCCTGGCAGCATGGGAGCCCTCTCACAGCAGCAGCAGCAGCAGCCTCCTCTCATTTGGCTCCACTGCCCAGGGATGCTGCAGACATATCCTGGGACCTGTTGTTAATACACAACAGCACAGCCACCCGCCAGAGGTGTTTGTGCTGCCCAGGCCATGCCTTGCTGCTGGCAGGGCACACACAAAGGGAAGGGGAGCTGCACTCAAGTGTATCTCATGAGGGTGGAAGCCTGGAGGAGGGACGGAGCCCACCTGGTCAGGGAAGGCACAAGGGAGATGGGTGCATCCCTGGGTGCTTGCACAGAAGGCAAGAGCCCTAAGCAGAGAGGGCAGGGTACGACCACCAAAAATACGCACACAGTTGTTCCAAGGCTAGGAAGCCGTCTGGCCAAGCAGTAATGGAGTACAAGGTATCTTGCTTTGCTGTGGCAGGTGAAAGGCTGCCTCCATTCTTCACTGCAACCATAAACCTAGGAATGCCTGAAAAAAGACTGGTGCCCTTCCGCATGCTGCAGTCCTTGAAGCCATCAGTGCACCAGAGCCAGCCTTCCAGGGGCACAGGGACAAGCCTGCCTGCTCATTGCCTGTGCAAAGGCAAACACAACCCACGTTACCCCTCATGGCAGCAGGGACCTCAGATAATTAAAGCACCCAACAATTGTGCCTTGGCTTTGTTGGGCATAGGATGGCAGTGGGAGAAGATCTGGAAAAGCTGGGGACAGCAGGACCTCCCAATGCCACTGGTGACCTCTGCTTGCTGCGAACCAGGCCCACTTGCTTGCAGAGGCAGTCATAGGCTGCACATAACTCTTCGTGCCCACTTTTGGGCACAGGGAGCAGGGCCCGTCCCTGATGCCTGGGTTGGGGTGCCTGGAGAGAGGACAGTGATGGAGGTGGAAGAGATGAGGCCTGAGCAGAGTCAGGCTGCTGCTGTGGGAGCTACACTGGAGGAGAGAGAAGCCAAAGCAATGCGTGGAAGCAAACAGTTGCCTATGTGAGGGAGGCAGAGCGGGAATGGCCCTGCCATCTGGTATACCGGAAGGGAGTAGGGGTAGAAAATGAATCCTCACACACTTCTGGTTAATCAGCAGAGAAGTGGCAGGGAAGAGAGTAGGAAGATACAGCACCAAAGCAACACCGAGAGTGAATTCAAGGGCATAAGGTAGACACAGTGCCTAGTAGCATCCTACAGAGGGGACAGGTGAGACATAAGGAGCTTGGCAAGCCTTTCCTTTGCCACTGTCTGTAGAGAGGCCCTTCACAGAAGAGACCTGCTCTGGCTTCGGGCCTCCACAGCATCCCTTGGCATGCAACAGTGAGCTCCTTCTCCAAAGGCAGCTTTGGCTGGCAGTGTGGGCAGGTCAAATGTTGGCTGTTGACTGGGTAAGAGTCACACACATGATGTGCAAGGCAAAAACTCAGATTAACACTTAAAGAAAGCAAAATAAAACTTGGTAACATGAGCAGGATCAACTTAAAATGCACAAGGAGCTGAAGTGTCCCTCGTGGGGCCAGCAAAGAGCAGACTGGATGGCCAGCATGTACCCACACACGCAGATGTACCCACACGCACACTGTGTAAACCTCTGCTGCCTCCAGGCTACTCACACCGGCCTCCCCCACCAGCCCACAGCAGCCCTGTCACCCATCCAGCCCACCTTCTCCTTAAGCTCGGGAAAAGGCAGCCTCAAGACCCACCTTCGTATTTCAAGTGAGAACAGCATTTTAATGCTGAGGCCTGATGGGCACAGAGCTGACGTTCCTCTCCTGCATCACACTGCTTGCCTGAGGCACTGCAGACTCCTGGAAAACTCCCCCGTGCTCCTCAGGCCCTCAAAGCGGCATTGCTTGTACTTCTTGCAGGGTGCCCAGCAACTAAGCAAGCAGCTTAGCAGGAAAGACAGCTCAGAAGACAGCTGTCTTCTCAGGAGATGGGGTCTGAGCTGTGCTGCTGGAACGGTGCAAAGGGGCATTGCATCTCTCTGGCCTTCCTGGACAAGCATCCCTACCACTCCTGAGCAGGGATGCCACAAGAAAAGCCCAGCAGCACCAATACAGGCGTCCTTCTCCAGCCCATTAGTGACTCATTAGCGATGATGTGGCTCCTACCTTACCCTTGACTGGTTTGTCAGGGCCAGGAATACAGCCTGAAGACAGGCGCTTTGGAAAGCAGTAGTCTGACTGCTGCTGCAGTTTGTGTCCCACTTGAACATGTCAACCTCCAAGATCTAACAGCCTTTCTCATGGCAACCAGATGGGAGAGTGCAGGAAGGAGACCAATCTGAAGCTGGGAGCAACAGTCTTTCTAGATTAGCAAGTTCTAAGGCCACAGGGGACTGATCCAATCATCTAACATGAGATGTTGTTAAGCGCAGACGAAATAATTTCTGCCTGGAAGTTGTGCATTGTGCACACAACTTCTGCCGAACTAAATCAGAGCTTTCTGCAAGACCCACTTGACTTTGAGACCCCCAGCACCCAAGAATCCACTCTTCCCTGGGATTGTTCAGCCAGTGTTTTGTGACCCTCACTGAATAGCCCAGTAGTAACTGCCAAGGACTCTTCTCGTAGAATAGAGTGCCATCAGAAATCTTCTCAAGTAGGGGCCTATAAACCAAGACCCGGTCACTTTTTGGATAAATCAAAGAACTCTTAGGTCCCTCTACATAAGCAGGGTTTCACTGGTCAAATCAAGGTATTCCTGTGGCTTTTGGCCAAATCTCTTCCAACCTGTCCACATCTCTCTTACTAAACAGATGCCAGAACCAGTCAGCTACTGCTCCACTGGCCAGTGAAGAGACAACCTTAAAAACGGACTGGTATGAGATCTCCTGTGAGCAGACAGCATGTGGAGTAGGTCATGAGAAGATGTCCGCCTTGAAGAGTCACAAAGCAAAGGCTTCTCTTACTTGGACTGTTATGAGACTCTGAAGGACTCATTTATGCATGGAGCTGTCTCTGATTAAGTGTGTTCAGGGATAAGAGCATCCACTGATGGAATTAATTTAAGTGGCAGGAGAGTTGCTTCAACCTTTGCCTATCAATACAAAAGCTATCTGAAATAGGTATACAAATCCCCACACTCAGAATTTGTTCTCAATGTTCAAATATTTATAACTGCATGATCTGAACCTCTCTCCATTTTCATACCTGTCTATCGTGCAGCACTAAGACACCATTAGCTCACTTAACGAGGTGGAGGAATCCCTGTGACTGATATGTTAATGAAGCTGAGTTTTCCTCAAAGAGAAGGTCGTTCCAATAGTGAGCAGAGCTGCTCTTCCCTGCCTGAGCTCCCTTTCTAATGGCCATCTCAGGCTCTCAGCTGCTGTGCATGCTGGCATCCTCCCTGCAGGGAAGGCTGGCTGCCTTTGCCAACTGCTCACCCCACATAGCTAGTAAATCCCAGACAGACGGTGCTAACGGAAATGTCTTTTTTCCCCCTTTTAATGCTCTTTGCATAATGGCAAGCCCAAAAATAGTTAGTGAAAACGAGCTTATCGCAGGGCCCTTTGATAGCCCTAATCTGCTTATGCGCAGCACTTTGAGCTGCCAATCAGAGCAATGCGAACTCCTGCTCTGTGATCACATGGGGCAGAGCAAGGATGAAAGTGATATTGCCTGGGTCACCTCATTATCTAGCCTCTCTATTAACTCGGCTGCAGCTTGTTCTGGTTTCCCCTAGCGCTGTAGTCCCAGAAGCAGCAGCCTCACTTGCTCACACAACCCAGGCAAACAGCCATTTTCCCAAACTGACTTCTCCAGCTGCCTGACAGCCACAGGCACATCTGGCCTCAAAGGATGCCTCACCTTGCAATCGAGTGTATGGACCAGTTAAGGACCCCTGCAGAAGCAAGGAAGCTGGAATGGGGAGTGAAGGGGTGAAAATCCAGTGGTTTGGAGACAGTCACATTTAGAGCCAAACACCCATATGCTGCCTGTCCAGACAGCTTGTTTGCATGGGAGTGAATTCGTAGAGATGCACAAACCCACTCAAATCAATCTCTCCAAAGCAATTTCCCGGCCTGTTTCACTCCTCCATCAGTTTTTATGAATCTACCCCTAGGGAAAGACAGCATGATCAAAGGGACATGAAGAAAGAACTTACCACTTGGGTGCACCCCCTCTGCCAAAGAGCCCTGATCCAAACCCCCAGCTGACTTTCCCCATTACACCCTTTAGCACGCTGCATGCCGGCATCCCTGCAGACCCACAAGGGCAGAGGCATCGAGCTACTCTGTGCCCAGGCGATGGAAACTCGACTGCTTTTGCTTTGTCTTCAGTAGGACAGAGTGTCAGAAACTTACTGGATTGGGCAGTTCTGGCTTCGATCGTGGGGGTGTAGACTCCTACCCCCAGCTCTGAGCGGGCACCCAGACGGAACTTATACAGCGTGTCTGGTTTGAGACCTTCCACAGCATACGAGGAGGTTGGGTCGAACTCCACCTTTTGCTGGCAAATAAAAGGAAACACAGATTATTTGGTGTAGTTAGAGAATACAGAAAGGCTGGCACTCAGCTCCCAATGCCAAGGGAACAGGCAGCCCCATACCCATTCTGGCCCCGCAGAAAGTCACAGCCATGCTGCCAAACCTGTTGCAGTCCTGCAGGACCCCAAGGCATGGAGCTTTCTGGGTGAAATACAAGGACTCTGCAGGGAAGCAGACCTCTCTGACAGCCAGGCTGCACTGCCTGGTGTCCAGACTGCTCTCACTGTCTGACAGCTTTGTGGGAATGCTGGGTCTAGCTATACAGTTCAGATGAGGGGCACAGGACACATGAGTTTGTTTCCTCCCAACAGACAGCATCTGCCTGTGAAACACAGTAAAGCCCTTGTCCTGGAGTAGTTGGCATCTCTAATGCACCTAAACAGTGCTGGTAAAGGACTTGTTTTGCTGCCACTTCACCTGGAGGGCACTTATTTCTGGCAGCTCTCATGCCACTATAAATACAGGAGGAGAAGGGTCCATGGGACACTGTGATGCTGCCATGGCACAGTTCTCACTGCGCTGCCCTACTTTTAGTATCTTTAGATCTGGACTTCTTTTAAGGACGTGACAGTAAATGTGGAAGGGCTCTCTCTAGGCCACCCTCAATCTGCTCCTTACGTCCTGGAGCTGCAGACACATTTTGGAGGACATTTCAGACCTACCTGGAAGTCCTACTGGCCTGCATAACTGTTTAAAGGCACCAACAGTAAAGGTGCCTCAGGGATGATGTTGTGGTATTCTGGAGCCTTTCCAGTCCCAAACCAGTCACTAGCTACTTTGCTGGGCTTTAACAAGCACTGCTGAGGTCATTTACAGAGAAGCCAGACGGAGATTGCCACACTCCTATCACACACCCATGAGACAGAAGAAACATGGAGAAGAAACAGTCCTGTTGCCATCCCAACTCAGGCAGACACCCTTCCCAAGCTGCTGAATTGTGATGTCTGGCCCCAAGTGCTGCTGACGCAGAGGCAGGATCCTCACCTGAGTGCCGTCCTCCCCTTCCCAGTACAGCAGCTCGTATTTGGTAATGCGTTCCTGAGAGGCGGGCAGCCACGTCAACAGGATGCGGGTATCAGACTCTGCTTCTGCCTGGAAGTCAGCTGGCTGGGCAGGAACTGGGGACCAAACATACGGTTAGTGCCAGGAGGCAGATGCAATGAAAGGAGTCGCATGGCTTTGCAGGGTCTGCGTTTCACCTTGTGAGGATCCTCTTTCGTTCCTTCTGGACCCTCCCTTCTTCCCTCTACCCCATACGGTGCTCTTGGAACAATGCAGGCAACAAGCAAGCACCTCAGGGACCCAGGCAGGTGATTATCGGAATTGTACTCAATTCCAGCCCCTGACTGCATCCCAGCTCCTTCCTTCCACATGTGTACTCAGACCCCAGAAGGGCCTGGCACAGTTCCACAGGTGCCAACACTCACATCCAGGACCTTGTGTCACGTTTTTAGCCACTGTATCCCAGACCAAACTGTGGGCTGTGTTACTTGTACAGAGATTGATACCAACTCCCCATCACAAGCTGACAGCTTAAATCTGATGGCTGTGGGGTGGGGATGCCACTCTGACATACAACCATCTGAGCACCAGCAGTTGCGATGCCTGGTGCAGAACAGACACACTGCTGAGCTGCATACCACTGGGGTGGACACGGAGCTGCGACACCTCACTCCATACGTACCCCCTTGCTGCGTTTTGACCTGGATGATGTCCGAGGGGGGCCCGTCGCCCACCGAAGTAAAGGCCAGGACGCGGATGCTGTATGTGGTCCCTGTGATGAGGCTCCCCACGGTGGTGAGGTGGCTGTCGTCAGTGTTGTGTTTCTGCCACATGCTCAAAGGCAGATGCGGGTCGGTGGTGTAGTAAACGCGGTACCCTCGGATCTGTCCGTTTGGCTCCTCCGGCTGCTCCCACTGGACCAGCATGGTGCTGGCGCTCAGCATCCGTGCCTGGACTTTGAGGGGTGGACTTGAAGGAGCTTGCTCTCCTGTCCGTGCCTCGACCAGCTCACTGGGGGGACCCCTGCCAATGTTATTGACTGCGATGACCCGGAACTCATACTCCGAGAAGGGGCTGAGCCCACCTATGCTATAGCGGGTTGTTGCCACACCATCCACCTCCTGGAACTGACCCTCCAAGGATTTGGGCTTGTACTGGATGACATAATACGAAATGGGGTCGGAGTTGCCTGAATCCCAGGTGAGGGTCACGCTGGTAGCTGTCGTTTCAGTCGCTAATGGCTCTGTTGGAGGTTTTGGCAGTGCTGCAATTGGAAGGCAGAGAGGTGTGATTTAAATAATTCAGTCAGCTCAAACCCTGCAATGTGCACGGGGATAAAAATGGAGCTGCCACCTCCCATTAACATTCTTCTTTAAAAGGCAGAAATCATTTCATACTCTAGAACATGCATTTTTATATTACCATATATTGCTTGAAGTGGTTCTTAATGGAAGGATAAACAGAGCAATCATGTTATTAGACGTGCTTGACGCACTTACCAGCAGCAGGCTAAATAAAGGTAATTCAACAGGGATGCAGGAATGTTTCTGTCATGGGGGTTCAGCTGGCAGTGGGAAGGTGCTTGCTGGGCTGGGCTGACCCCAGAAGCCAGGTGTACAGCTGATTTACAAAGGGATACAGTAAAGCAATCAGAGCACCACGGGTAATCTGGAGCTATGCTCCTGCTTCCACAGAGACATAGGCCATAGGGAGTTCATGGACAGCGCTGTTAGATGGGTTGATGGGGGAATGCCTTGTAAGTATTGCAGTACATGCAGGAGGGATACAGCCAGAGAAATTACCAACTTTCACATCCACTATTTCACTGGGTGGTGTGTCAAACTGCAACCAGACAATAAACCGTTACAGAAGAACTCTGTGACGCTGACATCTCTGAAGTGTTAATGAGAACACAACTACTGCAAGCAAACATTTCCAGATTTGCCATTTTACCAAAAGAACAAAGAAAGAGAATGAGTGTGTGTGAGAGAGATTTGCAGAGTACACAAATACTTTAAGACAATGACTGAATTAAAGTCTACAGTAAGTTTAAACCTCCTACGAACCACTCTAGTTAAAGTCATTAGTGACTTGTAATGCAGCTGTGCTTCAGGAGGAACTAGGAAAAATGCTCAGCCCAAGTTAAGATCCTCAAGTACTTCATTCTTTGGCAAAGCCATCAGGTGTCCGGTTTCCACATGGTTCAGCTGAGGGCAGGCTCTTTAGCACAGGAGCATGCCTGCTCCGAGTGCCGGGCAGGATGCCTTTTCCAGTGCTACTGCAACATGAATACTGAGAAAATCGGTGAGGGCTGAACTGGCACGGGAGGGAAGGGCGTGCAACCCACAACCACACACCACACCACTACCCATGGAGGACTCAGGGAGGGCAAACGCATCCCGCCCAATATTACGGCCTGAAGCAACACATTTCCTAGAGCATCCAAGAAATTGGCAGCCTCCCTCAGGCTTTCAAGGACAGATGACACACATCTACCCTTTCCTTTGGAGAGCCGCAAGCTTGACTCTTGCCAGCTCTTGGGTGTGCAGCCTGCATGTGAGCAAGGGGCAGGTCTGGTCCCTTCGATGCACTTACTGCAATCAGCTCTGTGTCGTCTTGCTTCTCCTGTCTGCCCTGCAAATGGTCTACTTTCCAGCAAGCACAGGAGAAGCAACACTGGGTGAAAGAGTTAGGGACAGAGGCAGTAAGATATCCAGAGTGAAGGTGCAGAAAAGACAGAGAGAAACAAGGAGGAAGGCAAAGGGCTAAAGGAGCTCAGCAGACCGCTCCCTGTCCTGGGGCAGCAGTGGGCATCGCGTCAGCCGAAGAGGGAGCGAGGCAGAGTCATCCCGGGTACGAAGAGGTAAATACTGGGAATCATCAGTGCAGTGATGCAGTTCCCACCTCCTCCCTCCATGTCCAAACCACCTCCCCATCATTCCACTTTCTTCGATACACTCTTGGGTATGTACTATAACCAAGGCAACCCCTGTGCTCTGTAAGAAAACGGGGGCTGGAAAAGGTACTGACTAGCAGGCGCTGTGAGCAAAGGGAGCGGTGAGCAGCTGAGGTTAAAAGCATCCTCTGACTAGCACCAGGGAAAAGAGAATTTGCTGTTAATCACCAGGACAGAGAGGGCTAACACTCAATTCTGTGATTTGTTCAAGCAGGGACTTGGTCTTAAAGGTGGCCATAATGCAGGAGGGGGCCTGCCAGAACAGACAGACTCAAAAGATGACATATCTGTGGAAATCTGAGCTACAAATCAACCGCAAGGAGAGGAGGAAAGGGATAGTGTGGACTTGCTTGGCCCCAGATGGGAAAGGCAGGACACGTACTTCAGCCTCCTGTTAGGGAGCTGTCTGCATGGGCTGCCCTATACCCAGTGGTCAGCAACCAGCAATAACGTCCTCTTTGGGGCAAAGCCACCTGTGAAATGGCAACAGGAAGCAGGCCTTAAGGACAGCAACAAAAGAAAGAGAAAGGGAAAGAGTCAGAGCAGTAAAGGAAAAAAAGAAAACTGACAGAGGAATATGCAACAGTTTTAAAATGAATGCATATAGCTCCTCCCTACAAGGGGGGAGGATGCTCATTCTGGTGAGGCCCACAGACACTTCACATTGCTGGGATTAACCTTCTTATCCTGCCCTTACTGCAAGAGGACATCTCTGTGCAAACAGCTCTCTGACTGCAGACATCCACAGAACCCTGCCCCAGGACAGCCCGTGGCCTGCTGCTGTGCTGAGCAGATCCTGCTGATACATGGAACAAGACAGAAATTGCTGGGATGAGCAGACTCAATGAGGTTCCCTCGTGGCGTAACAGGGACCCAGCCTGACACAAGCCTGTCTCCCATCATGCCACATGTAGGGAGAGAGGAAATGATCTCCAAAGCAAATACTACACTGCGAGCAGGAAAAAACAAAGTTGTGGGTTTGGGAACCTCCCTTGGAAGGTGGAAAAGTCACAGGAGACTGCAGTCAGTTGGCTGCACCCAAAACCACTTTGGCAAAGGACTACACGGTTGTAACCCAAGTAGGAGCATCACGAGGAATAATTCCTTACCTTTGACAGTGATCTGGGCTGTGGCTTCGATCATACCCAGGGAGGAGATGGCCACGCAGGTGTAGTTGGCAGACTGCATGATGTTATTCAGCTCCAGGACGTTCCTACCGACGGGCATCTCATCCTCTTTGGTCAGTTCCTCCACACCAGCCATCCACTTCACGTAGGGCATTGGAGCACCTACTGCCACGCACGTGAGGTTCACGCTCCCCCCAGGCATCACCTCGTGGTTGCTCGGAGGGATAGAGAATCGAGGAGCAACACGCCGCACTGCAACAAGGAGGAGACAGCTAGTAGGGTCACAGAACCAGCAGAAAGCACTCAGTTGCATTGTGGGGGTATGTCAGGGGGGTTCAATATTATTGCCTGTCTATCCCTCGGGACAGATAAAATGAAGTGCAAAAGCTGCTCACTGCTTTGCCAAATTGCACACACTTTGCTCTCCTTCCTTAGCCACTGGCATCTTATTAGAAGAACTCATTAAGGGATGGCTCAATCCATTCCCTCCAAACATAGCCTTTTGAAATCATATTACTAACATGAAACATTCCTCCATTTAAATTACATCCTTCTAATTAGAGAGCATGCACAAATGCCAGTCACACACTCTGCGCAGGGCCCACTGAAGCTCTGCAAAATGGAATTACCTGCTCAATTTATTAGCTCTAAAGTAAAGCAACTCGTCTCCTAAGCCTCGCAGGGTTTGGGCAGGAGCAGCAGAAGGGCTTCTTTCTGAATTAGCACACATGTGCTGCTAAATAAAATATAATTCCTTTCAAAATGTAACTCAGGTTCTACCTTGGCTCAGAAAAAAGTGTCACCAGAGCCGCATGACATTGTCAGGGCCTGAACAGATCACCTTGCTGGGCAGGAGAGAACTAATCCTGACAGATGTGAGATCATATCCATTTTGACAGAAGAGAGCTGGGTTGGCAGAACCCTCCCCACCTTTGCGGCAGCACTTCGGGAGATGTATTCCTCCTTATTTCATTGCACAGCTTCTCTTCATATCAATCCCTTGCTGGGTATTTCATTCAAGACTTATTTGTAAGCAACTCTCAGCTACAATAAAGCTCTAAAGCTACCTGCCATATGCATTCCCGTCAGGAAAATGACACTGAGAAATGAGGCCCCTTCTTCAGGGTTAGTGTTATGGGCCTATTTAAGCAAGGGTAAAGAAACAACTGTGCTCGGTAAATCTTTGTCTCCTCTGGGCAAGCTCATTTTAGTCTGTAGTTAAAAAGGGAAACTGCTCGACCGTGTCTCGCCCAGCAGCCTTGCTCTCCTCTAGCCTCCTCCAGCAGAAAGGCAGCCCCAGAGCATCGGCCGGGTTCACGACTGACCAGCTCCCGAGGAGCCTCTCGCTGCCAATACGCTCCTCCATCAGTGCGTCGGGCTGGCGGAGCAGCAAACAGCCGCAGCGTTGGGGGAAGGTGAAAATTGGGCAGGAGCCGGAGCGGTGCCAGCTCACAAGATGCCGCAGGCACGACCGGCCCCACGGGTGCTGGGGGTCCAGGGGGACACGGCTCTGCTGGCCTGGCTCCTGCCACCACGGCGTCTCTGCAGACGGTAAAGCTGCTGACAGCCCGGTGAGCCGCAGAGGTGTCAGCTCCGCTTGCCAAGCTGACTCTCCCCAAATCAAATTTCACTAGTGCTCTCTTTGATGATTCATCCCCAAACCAACAGGCTTGCAGAAATAGACTGAACACGGAAGCCCCCACGCTAGCATGTACAACAGAGCTAAGACTTCGTGATAAATTAGACAACACTGTCAACATCGTGTGTGTACTACACATCGTCTCGGTGACAAAACAGGGCTCAT
Organism: Balaeniceps rex; assembly: GCA_013401315.1. Taxonomy (NCBI): domain Eukaryota; kingdom Metazoa; phylum Chordata; class Aves; order Pelecaniformes; family Balaenicipitidae; genus Balaeniceps; species Balaeniceps rex. The sequence continues at coordinate 98,508 of VYZW01025442.1, forward strand.
TAGCTCCTTACCACCAGCCAGGGGAAGGATAACTTGCTTTGCTTTTTTTTTTTTTTTTGAATGTCTAAATCCAAAGTCTTGCGGGTTGTTTCTTTTAATCAATTATTAAATCTCAAATCAATAGCTACATGAGCGATCGCCAGTGAGGCGTTACCTGACTGACGGGGCAGCACTCCCCAAACGAGACAGAACTGAAAGCTTACTCAAGTGCTACACAGTCATGAGAATACGGAGTTAACCTGATGGACATGGCAATGGTTTAACATGATGGCGTGTATTTCCAACCAAAGCATCCCAGCACCATTCGTTAAGAGTCGGGTTTTGTTTTCCACTGAACGTGGCGTCGAATTATTTCAGGTAGAAGCTGTTCCAATTTTGTCCCCATCCAAGGACCAAACCCACCCACCCACACTGTATTAAAATAAAAAAGAGCAAACTTTGAGGACAAAGCCATAGGTGTGCACAGAGCACTCACGCACATGCACCAGGCAAACAGGCTGGCAGGCACTGGAGGCCACTACAGAGTCAGAGAGAAAGCGGTGTGAGGGCAGGACAGGGAGAGGGAAGGTGCACAGGAACTCACATACAGGGACATGGGAAGGACAAGAGACTGGAGGACAAGAGGCCATGCAGGAAGGTCAGAGCCCAGCATGCACAAACAAATTTTGACTCCCAGCCCTGTGAGACCGGAGGCAGCACAGCCCGCTGCAGACTCCCCTGCACCCTGCACTGTGCCCCCGTGTTAAGCACTGCTTTCAGGGTGCTCCTGGGGCCACACTGAGCCCCATCAGTGCCGCATCCCCCTTGATGCGTCCTGCAGAGGCAGTGCCTGTGGGCGCTGCAGCCGCCTCTCCGTGGGATGGCCGGCAGCCGACTGCCCACTGCTCCTCTGTGCGCAGCCAGGGAAGATGCACTTCCAAGGAGCTGGGGGCTCATTCGGCAGCACTTTGCAGGGCGAAGGGAAGGGCTAAGCCCCTTTGGAATTGGCTCTCCCTTGTCTGTCCTACCCACAGGGGAGCAGCAGAGGTGGTTGGTGCGTTCGTGTGCCTAGGGAAGGGATGAATGGCAAAGAAAACTCTCCTGTAGATCAAACCGTACAAGAGGGTGGGCAGGCTGCAGCATTGCTGACCCCAACGCGGGCCATGCCTCCTGCACGTCGCAGCCTGCGGCATGCCAGGAAGCTGTGCGGGGCCTCAGCTCTCAAGCCTGGCAACACATGAGCAGTTAAACAGGCCTCTGTGCCGTATTTTTGTAACCCAGAATGGCTGAGCCGGCCTCCCCTCATTAGCGCACCGGCAGAGCTGCTAAAAATGGATGCCACGTGTAGGGGTCATCTCTCAACATGGGAGGTGGGAGGGGGTCAGGGCAATGCCTTCGGTGAGAGATCTGTCCCAGACGATACTCTGGCAGGAGCACGTGCAAAGGAAGGGACGGGCTCCATCAGCCTCCCATCCTCTTGGGGGATAACTGGCAGCTTCTCGTCCCAGTCAGTGCAGAGGGAGAAGGGGAGATGCTGTCAGTTAGCATTAGCGCGAGCTGGCAGAGCTCTCACAGCAGCTTGCAGAGCACCATCAACACATTCCTCAGGCTCAAGCCAGCGATTTAAGTCGCTTCCTTTTCTAGCATAAGAGTCTGGTAATAATTTAAATCAGTATAACTCCTCAAAAAGCAGCATTCTTAGAATTTCTGTCCAATTTCCAAGTCAAATCACACGGGCTAGCACAGCCCATGATGCTACCTTAAGTGCTCCAGAAATTTTTGTTGTTCTTCATTTATTGCAGCAATGAAATTTCCCTTTTTATTACAATTTTCTTGACAAGAATTTGCAATATTTTTTTTTTTAATCTTCTTTTTGGATAAAGATCAGAGAAGGTGGTTTGGAGGTTTTGCAAGAACAGCACAGAGAAAATTGCTGTGAATATTAAAATGATTTCAATGGACAATAGTATAATTCAGAGGTTTAGTTAAACCGGCAGACTGTCAAAAATGAGATTCATTGTCATTCATCCCAAGAATAGGCATCGTAAAGGCTCTGTGCTGCTCCACTATTCAGCACGCCTCCCCGTAGAGAACATTCCCTGGGAAGTGAAGTGAAACCCCGGAGCAGTGAGCAGTGCAGCGCAACCTGAGCCCGTGCCCTGGATCCCACAGGACAGGGAGAAAGGACAGTGTGGAGACTGGTTCCCCACTCACTGGGGGGACCATGGGGAGGAAGGAGGGGAGCAGGCAACACAACAGCCGCAAAGGCTGAGATTGAGAAATATTAATAATTCAGCAAGCATTAACATGCACATTCCTTGCCTTGAGAGCAAAGAGCATGAATCGATTGCCCAGCTCCTTTCACCATGGGAGTGGCTGTTTCCTAACGTCTCAGGTTCCCTCTGAGGGTGATGTTACCCCCTTGGAGAACCAGGGACACCCCCCCCCCCGCTGCTGTCTGCAAGAATTGGAGGCTCTGAGCTCTGGGCACAAGCGCTCAGGGCTCACAGGCCGGTGCTGTTAGCCCCTCTCTTGCATGCTGAGACACTGCTGGCATACAGCAAGGCTCTGCTGGAAACACAACAGTGCCAGGAGGACTTGCCCATGCTTCCAAAACCGCATGGTGCTGCTAGGGAAGGGGAAACCAAACTGCTTTTCCTGCTGGCTGCCTTGGCCACAGTACAGCCGAGCAAATGACAATGCTAACACCCCTCCCTCTAGCTTGCAGAGATGCAGGGACCTCTACTTGCCTGCTCTTGCTTCTGGGTTTCCTTCCCACCTTGCCCAGCTGGCACCCAACTCTGGGCTCCATTCACCCCTCGCGACACCCCCATCGCAGGCTCGCTGGGTGCTGCCCCATGGCGATGGGGAGTTGTGCCCGTGCTCTGCGCACTTCTCCACTCCTCTCTGGGGCAATCCCAGCTGCTCTGGTCCTGCACCACTGTCCTGACATCCTCTCCCCTTTGCTCTTCCTCTGCACGAAGGAGCAGCAGTCTGAAGTCCCGTCCGCTCTGAAGAAGGACCAGCACCGCCTGGGCTGTGCTGCTCCTCCCTGGCCCCCAGCACAGCAAAGGCAAGTTCGGAGGGCTCTGCTCTAACCTCCCGACTGGGATGAGTAGTAGAGAGCGATGTGGGGGCACATCTTGGAGAAGGTGACACTGCCCAATTTCTTTACTCCAGCCAGGCAAGCTGGAGGATCCCTTAGTGCACAGGGTGTGCTCTCGCCCTCGCCACACGGCTACCCTGCCCAGAACTCCTGCCTTCCTCAGAAACCACCTCCTCGGAGTCAGGAAGGAGTGAATTTAGGAGATATCCTCAAACGTGATCATCGGTCTGCATCGTTTACTCATCTGTAGACACCTTTCATCTCTCCCTAGTGCTATCATTTTAAGGAAGGACTTCAAATGGAAAGGCAGTTGCTGGAGTCTCACAATCTATTGACAGAATCAACAGCAGGAGAGGAAAAATTGGAACCAGAAAAAATGCATTTACAGTCTAATCTTGTGCTCAAACAATGCTGTACTATTTATGCTCCCAATGCATCCTTGAGTGCTGACATTTTATAGACAATTTCCAAAACAGGGCCTTGCCATTTTTGGATTATATTTCAGCTATAACTTTTAGGTCTAATTATTTGCGCTGACAACCACATATAAAAGAGGATATATCATTACAGTGGTGCAGCACTGGAGACACATCAGCATTCAGCATACTGACATACTAATAGCAAAGTAAGGGAGAGCAAGATTGTGGAGCTATGCAATTTGCATTCACTCTCTGAAATTTCTCTGATGAAAGTAACACAACATTAAGGAGGGGAATAAGAGAAAAGATCCACTGTATCAAGATAAAATAACTCGTTAATAAATAACCTTGTAGCAGTCACAGAGCAATAATTAAATGCATGGGTGAGCAGTACACAGTTTTAAGTAAAGCTGGAAAAATGTAAGATGTAATTATCAGTGCCAAACAAATTATAAGCACGGCAAATCCCAGTGGAATATTTAGAAACTAATTTCTGGCTTCACATTAAATATTTGTGTACGTGGGTATTTTTGGTGGGGTGGGAAGGAGGAGTCAACACAAAGAATGAGAAATTATCCGCTCCCACTGGCTTATATCCATTCTCGGCTGCCTCCCCTCAGCTAAACCACGCGGCTAAAACGTTTAAGTGCCCTGCCAAAGGTTTATTCTTCAGAGGTGCCTGAGCCATCACAGCAGTGCTCCAAATTCACTGAAATCTGGGAGGCTTTGGGCCTTGGCTTTAATTTCTTCTCTTTTCTTCCTTGTTCTCATTTTTCATCATCGTCTTGGGCTCAGGTAATTTTATCCTCTACGAAATCTATTTTTAGAGGGTAAACAACAAGGGCCCCATGCCTCAGTACAACCTAAATGAGAGCACGTTCCAGGGAGAGAAACAGGAGCGAAGTCAGTGTACTGGAACAACTGCTATGACAACTTGTTAAAACTTGTTCCAATGATTGTAAGATCAACTCATGCAGCTGCCTGATGGCACGTGTGAGAGGAGCCAGGGTCTCTTCCCTGTGCCACCTGGGAGCAGCACCGGGCTGGAGAGCCGCTGCGAGCACCCCTCTCCTCCGGAGCATGTGGAAGGATGGACCCACACAGTACCTGTTCGGTGAAGGAGGCATCTCTGGAAACTAGCTCAGGACTTCTGCCAAACACACCAGCTTTCCTCAGCATGAAATCATGAGTGCCTCAAGCTAGGTCTGGAGCTAGATTGAATTTAAAAGCTGGAGTCGCCTTTCCCTGTTGTCCTTTATTCACCTCTGGCTGTCTGAGGGCAGTGGCACAGGGCAGGGCAAAACACAAATCAGGTTTTGCTGAGTGGCTACAAGCTCCTGCGCACGTCGCCACGGGCTTCCCTGAGCCATCCTAGGCAAGGCTGGGGCCACTGCCAGAGCTCCCTGCTCTCCTGCCAGCAAGAGAAAGACCCAGCCCCAGGGAAGAAAGAAGAGGCCGACCTGCTCATGCAAAGGGCCCTTGTCCGAGCATGGAGAACTGGCCACCCCCAGAGCGGGGACTGCCGAGGAGCAGGGAAGTTGCCTCAGCACGAGGGCCTTGCGCCTCTCAACCAGCTGCTCCTGCTGCCCCATGGCAAGGGAGGGCAGCATGCTGGGTTCCTCTCCAGCTGAGATCAAAAGTAAGCTTTCTGCCTCTAGAGGAAGTTAAAACTTTCAAAGCTGCAGGAGAAATTGAGGAACCTGCTCTCCCTAGCAGCTTGCGAAGGGACTGGAGATCATTCCGATCTCTGTTTCCAAAGACTGCTCTTGATCTCCGGCCAGAAAGCAGCAGCAGTTTAGAGGTATTAGACTGGCACCTAGCACAGGTAATGGGTTAGAGGAGGACCCCACATACAGAAGCATGCACTTCTTCCCACCCTGCCTTTGAACGAAACCGCCCTGGCTGGTATTTGCATGCAAAACATATTCTGTGCATTTTAAATCTCAAGCAACAAAGGCATGCAAGCAAAGTATCAATGCCATCACCAGTCACAGCAAACAGTAAGCAGATTCCGTCAGGCACACTGTGGCCGTGCCTAGAAGGGAGCCAGAGTCTGCAGGGCCCCCTTCCCTTTTGGGGATGGCTCTCCTCTCCCTACTGGAAAAGTCCCATCTGATGTGGCGTACTGTAGATGGATAAGAAGTGAAAAGGACCAACCTTCTCGCTGATCTGAGAGATGAAAGTTTGTTTTGTTTGATGGCAGAGTGCGATGAAGATGAGGAGGGAATAAAAAAAGACAAGGAAAAACACAGAGAGTAAAAACAGGCCAAGCTTCATCTGTCCGCACACCACTGAAACGACAAGACAAGACTACAGAGGTCAGCCATGACTTCCCACCGCGCACACACACCACTCCGTGTCGTGGACAAGAGTGTGCCACACTCGCACCGCTCTGGACCGGGGCAGGGCCAGCCCCTCCGCCTCCCTGACCCGCTCACCGCTGGTCGAGGCAGGGTGGAGGGGACCGCACGCCCCACACATACTCACATGGAGGGCACTTCAGGGACGGCCCTGCGCTGGGCCAGATGCTGGAAGCACAGACACATTTACATGTGCAAAACACTCATGCACACGTACAGAGCAAGGGACTCTAGCCATCACACAGACTGACGTGCTCCCACACATCCACTCCAGCTATAAAGATGATGGCAAAGGCACTTTAAACCCATTGACCACACACTGGGAAGAGCATATATGTAGATCCAAATTTTATCAAGTATGAAAGAAATGTTCCAAGTGGTGAATGGAAAATCTTCTACCATGAAGAGCTGCTCCCCCTCTCCAAACAAAGAGCTAAATGCAGCAGAGAGGTATTAGGCAAGTGACAGACATGCGCAGTCTCAGCTGGGCTCAGTTTCGGGAGAGCCATATTGGTACACTGTGCTGCGAGTGAGAGATGGACAAGAAAACAGAAGGACAAAAACACCCAGAGAGAATTGAGCAGGTCCCAGTTTTTGTTCCTGCAGGAGAGACAGTAGAAGGTTAGTTGCATTTTCCTTACAGGCAAAGGAGATCTTATTTCTCTAGCAGGAGTGACCTCACTCCAGCTACAGATCTGTGGCGTATCAGCTGTAATCGAACCCTCGCTGAGAGAATACAGAAGTAGATTTGACAGTTAAAGACTGCTTATGAGTCACATTTTTGATGGGGGAAGGAGAAGGCAGGGGGAGAAATTTGCTTTCCAGCAGAAACACGGCAAATTAGAGAACAGCATGTGGCATTATACAGTGCAACAGTACAGTCAGCCATTTCCAGCGATTAGAGGACAGGATTTTAACCAACACTGACATGGTACGGACCAGGCAACAAACTGCCAATAACAGCTACAACAGTGGCCTACGAAGTGTAACGGAGCTTGCAGGAGAACAGCAAAACAGTTGTTTACATTTCTTCAATTGAACTGATACCAGGGGACCAGAACCAGCCAAGTCGGAGCTTAACTGGCCCATAAGCGAGGGCCACATCCAGCAAGGACCTGCACCCGGACATCCTCAAAACAAACAGTCCTAACTTAAGGCCCAGGTTTCTTCTGGCCTGCTTCAGACAAGGATTTACCTCTTGGTCCACAAAACATTAACATAAGGCTCATTTAATCCTGTGAGACCCTGTGATGGGAGGGAACCTCTTTATTGCTGCTCCCAAGCCACCACTTTATTTCCTAATCTAATGGAGCGTATCACATCTGCATGGCCTCAGCAGACAGCAAAGGGCTTCAGCCTTCTGCTCAGCTCTTCCCAACAGGGAGGATTTGTTTCCTGCCCTTGCCCGGGAACAACAGTGCTTCTGGCAAACCAGGCGCACCCGTGAACAGCTGCATTTCTGGAAAGCAGCACTAACATCTCAACAGGCAACACAAACTCCTGCTGCTGCAAACGTGGACCAACCTGCTGCACCCCTTGGGACCGTGCAACTGAACGGCAAGAGGCTGGTGACGGGTGTAAGACCAAGCAATGATGCTGAAACAGCTACGGCAACGCCTGTCCCCGTTGCAGAAGCGCAGCAGCTGCAGAGCCTGCCCCTGCCCTCGGGGAGGGCTGACGGCCCCCAGCCACACCAGGGGGACTGGTTTTGGTGCCGCTTGATCTGCCCACGGGCAGGGAGAGGGGTGCTGCTGCAGCTGGGGAACGGCCAGGAGCTTTGTTTTGGGGAGCCTGACAGCGACTGCACTGCTTCAGTGTGCATGGACACGAGGCGGCTCCGGCAGTGGCTTTCCCCACGTGTTGACACTTCAGATTAGAGTTGGAAAGGTGAGGAGACACATGTGAAACACGCTAATTCAAACAGATTACTTTCTGGTCTGTCAAACAGGAACAAGTTTGGGGCCTGCTATTTGTCACTAATTGCTGGATTATCTCTTAATCTCTTATTATATTAGTGGCTTATGGGGAATAAAAACCAGCAGCAGGCTATTTTGGAACAGCTGTAAGGCAAGAGGGAACACCTGGGCAGAAAGTTCTCTCTCCTTTCCCTTTTTCTTAATGCTTAAACAGCTGCTGCTTTATCTGAGATAAACCTGATAAATGGTAAATTGAAAGTTTCATCTCCTTACAGATCCCATTCGCATGCTCCCTTATCTCCAGTTCTCAATCCATGTCACTCCTAAACTAAGCAGCACGTTTTACTAACAGGTTTTCCGCTTTTTTACAAAACAAATGACTCTGAGCAGTGACAGCAAATAACATCTGCCCCCCGCATAGGGGCAGAGGATTTAAGGTTGGGGTTACCAGAGTATCCCCTGTGCAGAATACCACGGCTCACTAGGCATGCTAGCGTGTTCCCACGAACCTGAGCTGCCTGGCAGCTATCTTAAACATGCCAGTCTATGTGCAAGACAAAACAAGTCAAGTCACAGCAGAAATGCCACCAGAGGATAGCAAACTCCAGAAGGTAAAACCAGGGCTCCTTTTGAGATCCAAGTTGAAAGAGCAAAGAAGCAAAGAGTGAGGCTGTATCAGAGATGCGTCTGCCAGTCCTGACTGTCAGATGGCTCCAGTGCTCTGTAGGCAGAAATTCCCATGCCGGTTGAATTTGGCTTTTACCCTGCCACAGACATGCTCGTCTTATGCAGCAGCAGCAATACTCTAACCACAGCAGCTTGTTGCAGAAAGAATGAGTTTGGGCTTATGGGAGGCTCTGCTTTTGTGTATTTTTGGGCATTAGCTCCTTGAAACAAGGCAGGGAGCTGTGGCCAGGATACGAATGCACAGGTCTGAGTTTAGATCACTAGCTCAAACAAAAGAACACATTTCTAAACCTTTTCAGAATGAGGAGCTAATACTTTCCTGAAAGCAATAAGAAAGTTCATTATCCCAATTGGCTCTGCAATTCTGCTGGGAACTGCCAGCATCTGTCCTATGCTGAAAACCCTCTGGTGCTATGCAAGGCATTAATATAAAGGCAAACCCAGACACTTTGGAATCCAAAAGACACAGGGGTTAACAAAAACCCAGAGAGGGATGAACCTGTCGCTGCTTATCTCCAAAAGCACATCTTGTGTCTCAAGGACTCCACATAAATCAAATTTCATCCTTTACAGCTTTTAGAGGCATAGAGGAACAAAAGGACAGATTGTCTTTTTTACGCCAGATTACATGAGAATAAGACAACCTCCCATTATGTGCAATGAACAATGTTCTCATGCCACAGTGATGAGTATATTCCATCCTAGAGAGACAGACAGGATGCTCAGGGCGCCCGACCATCCTTTCCCATTCACAGTGCACACACATGCATGCATGAATTCAATTAAGAGCAGAAAATCTCAGAGCACCAGAGATGGATTTCCTAACCCTTTGTGGAAGTGGATATGGAAGGGGAGGGAATGGACATTTAGTCGGCACAGATACGCAGGCCTAATTGTTCCACAGACGTCTATGCAGGTCATGTGGGGAGGAGGGGGAAATAGGTTTCCAAGTCCATTTCTGTGTTGCATTATCATGCACTGAGCCACCAGCCACTCTCCTTCTACTTCCCATAAAGGTCATTTTAAAAATAATCAGACTTGAGGCTCGCATTGCACTTTTAACCATCAAAGGACTTTGCAAGGAATAAAACTGTTAAGCTTATTTATTTGAGTTCTATAAAGCACATTGAAATCTTTAGATGAAGTGTGCTAGCAGAAGGACAAAGAACTATTATTTATTAAACCGTGATCATTACAATCATTACAGCATAGCAAAATGCGCATAGAAACACTGACGGTGAACACGCTTCACCTCAGGAGAAAACACGACAAAAATATTCATAGTAATATATGGGGAAGAGAAAACTTGGCAGAAGTCTCTACGTGCCTCTGTGGCTCTGAAGCTGGCCAGCTCCAGTACAAGGATACACGAGCCACGGTGCTGACTGAGCAGCAAATGTCTGCTGGTGCCGAGTGCTGCGCAGCTCTGGCCGTGCTGCGCTCACCCCGAGTCTGCTTACAGCTAGCCAAGGTGCATCTGCCCCAACTACAGCTGCGCTGACTTCGGCTACAGCAGTTGCTTCAGCATGGAGCAGTGCCCGGGGGCAGAGGAAATGAAGTTAAAAATACTGAAATCCCATAAAAAGGAGCGCACTTTCTTCATCAAAGTGCTTTGTGTTGCATTGCTGGACTGCAGCATTATCTTGAGGTCAGGACTGCACAGAGTGTACAGAAGGAGATCACGGCCCTTCAGACCCGTAGCCCTCCTCAGCCACGTACCGACTGCTGAGAGGTAGTTACTCTGTGGCCTCTATCGCAGCCTGGTTTTGCTTCTTCTGATGGTCCAGGGCAGACATCTGTCCGAAGCAGCAGTCTGGGTCGTCTGGTCTGCCTCAACTGCCCGTCCGTGTTTCCTGTCATCCAGGCACCTCCCTCACAAGACTCTCCAGCCTCTGCTTGTCTGTGATCGCTGCCAGGCCCTCAAGGACCAGCAGTGCCCCTCTCTGGCCAAGTAATGTCACCCCCATCAGCCCTGATGAGAGGCAGGTTTAACAGAGCACATTGCCAGAAGTGTGCATATGGCTGGGTTGTAAACAAACATATTCCCCATTATTTTGTCGTTTTTCAAACATCCCCAGTTTTGGTTGTTGACTGTTTGACCACTGTCCTCACCTTTTACTCTTCTCCCGGCAATACCCTCGAGCTTCGACTGCTGTTGCTATTTTAGCTGTTTTAATATTACATAAGCAGAAAATGTCCTTTTTAACGGCTTCAAGTCTTGTTGCTCCAGGCCCATGTCAGTCATTCAGAATTATTATTATTTACACAAGGTCCCCACTGCAGTAAGCATCATATAGCCGCAAGTGGCCATTTCAGTGAGCTCCCTCTGTGTCTGAGCCTAAGCTACCGCCAAGTGCCCAAGTGTAAAACGCTGTGGAGCCCAGAGAATCGTTGCTAGGGACAGAGCCACAATCCTAATTTCATTTTGGGTGATGGCTCCTTAGTGAAACTTGGCAAATAAAACTTCAGTCTCCAAGCAAGTTTCCCTGCCGCCACATGAAATACCAGCCTGCCCTTTCAAAAAGCAGATCAAGAAGGCACAGCTTTTTGCAGTAATACCATTTCTATTTACTGCAGTCTGATTTATTAGTTTGCGATTTGGGGACAGAGGAGACAATTCAGTTTTCAATGATCTTTCTTTAAAAGCAGCTGTGCAGCTGCTTCTCTACACTATGTGTAGCATTTTGGGCCAGGGAACTTGCTGCACTTGCCCCACTGGACTGTGCCTTGCAGGCCTGAAAAGGAGCACTTAAGAAGTGAAAACTGGGCAGCAGCTTTCTCATTTGATGGGAAGTGTGCAGCCAATGCTCCAGTGAATACTATTCTAATAGCATCTGCATTGCTCACTGCTGTAAGCAGCACTGGGGAACACACCTAGTGAACTCCACAGTGTATTAATGAGGATATACTTATACACAGTCTTCCTGCTCATCTGCTTCATTGAAGTAGGAAAAAAAATAATGCCACGTGTAGAGAAAGAGAAGGGCAGAAAAAACCTTTCATAGAGGGAAACAGTCAAATAACAGTGCCTCTGTTGAGGGGAGCACCACACAGACCACCAGCTTCACAGGCATTTCATAGGACAAGACTTTTGGCTGAAAATGCTCCTCTTTGTGCAGATGTCCCTGAAGCTGTAGGCAAATGAAGAGTGAAATGTATTCATAAAAAACCAATCGTGTAGGTGAATCGGTGGAATTATACTATACTCCCAGTAAGCATGATGAAATGACACCACCTTTTTTTTTTCTTCCGAACTAGGTCCAATCTGCCTTCTACTCTTAAATCAATTTCTTCTATGTCTTAAATCAACTTCTTGGATTTTTGCTGCTAAATTAGACAGTAAGCTCTCTGGATTAGAGGAATCACATCTTCCATACGTTTCTGTACCTTTCCCTTCCCCCTGCAGCACCATCAAGTCCCAAATCTAATCACTGTTAAGATGTACTGCAGTACATGTAACCATGGATGACAAATGGATGAGTGTTCCTTCATCCAGACCACCACTGGCAAGCATGCTTGTGCTGAAAGGGCAGGACAGGAATATGCCACTGTGCCCCCTTCGAAGTCCCTGCTATGCCCCAGATAGCCACCTTGCCCTGGCATGCTCCCTGCTCTTGCTTTCACTCTGTTCTTGCTCCTCTGATGGTCTGGATGTTTTCTGCAACCCTCCATGCATGGAGGGCTGAAGAGCAGCAGTGGGAGGCAGTCGGCTCCCAGCGCTGGTCCCCAGCCCCATCCCGGCTCTGCAGCAGCACAGATAAACCTGTCAGTCGAGAAGGAGAAGGCTTATGAGGGTTGCTTTCCAGCACAGTTAGTAAGATGAAAATAATAGCTTCAAGTAAAATGCATCCATTTTCCTTTACAAATCCCCGGTGTGGAAATGTTTTAACTTTTAATGAAGTCCATCTGTGCAGAAGTGCTGGCTCTGAAGGATTCACAGAGGCAAGACACTGGTGTAGCCTGCTCCTTCCTCCTCCTGTTCTTTCATTGATGTAGGAAGCCCTGAGCAGTGCCTGGATACTCCTTCTCAGCACCCAGTATCTTCCTTTGTTAGCATGAAAAGTACGATAAAGATACTAATGAGTCTGTGCTTTCTAACACAGCACACTCGCAAAGGACTACCTGGGAGGCTAGGAAAGGGGAGGACATGATCAAAAACTTAAATCCCAAGAGTCAAGAGACAAACAAACATTTGAACTATTAAAAAACCAACAGGCTGTGAACGAAAGCAGGCACAAGCAGTCCTGAGAACTACACAGGGTGGAAATTAGTACTGCTGCTCAGGACACAGCCATGCTTTCCGAGAAAGTGGCCAACTTCTTGGGTATTCACCGCAATGAGGTCAATCATTATGAAACCACCATGTAGTGGCAGTGCAGTCGACACACTTAATTTACACTGTAATTTAGCATTAATTAATGTCTTCTCTAGTAAAGATGCTGGCACTTTCTGAAGACCCTACTGGAAGTCACTGATCCGTCTAATGACAACACTGTAGGACTATCACAAGAAGAAAAAACAGGGATTCTTTTATTCTGTATCCCAGACCTGAGAAAGTAAGGTATTTTCATTTTTTTCCTTGCTTGTTAAAGAAATGAAATACTGTTCTTGGTTTGACTAATTTTTTGAAGTCATTAACTAATATAGGAACAATATTTTTTTTTTTTTGTAGAACATTTACTATAAGAAACTGTAAGCACAAATACCATCTAGGACCTAGTACGCACGGTGAATTTCATCTGATAATAATTTATGGGGTATCCTGCCTTAAATATACAGCAGGGCTTTATCAGGATCACACAGGTTGGAGACTGACATTGTAAAGATTATGTGCAATAAAAAGGCTTGTTCCAAAAATTTATGTGTAAGAAAATGACGGTTAACAGCAAAGCATGTGTCTAAGAACGTGCTTTCGTCAGTGAACGTCAGGATCCTCTCCTGTGTGCAGACCATCTGAGGCCCATGCCTAGCCCAAACAGGACAGACGAACCTTGCTGAGCAGCAAGCCGAGTGTAAATTCAGTACACTCCTCAGTCTTACAGGATTCACTTGCTAAATAAAGAGCATTCATTAGTAAGAAATCGGAAAGTTTTAAGAGGAGGTTTTTCTACCTCTTGAAGCTCCTGTGCCTTTTTTCAGCCACACCTCTACAGAAAACAGAACACTGAGAGTCTGAGCATGTCACAGGAAGCAAAAGCATCCCAAATACTGCAGCAAAACAGCTGGGTATCCACACAAATCAATGCAACAACAGCCAACCTGGTAACTAGGATCCTTTCCCTCAGAGTGCAAAGTGACAATCTGGGATGGGTACAGCTTGCCTGAAAAATGAACTTGCAAGAATACAGGGAGTTTAAAATCATCCATAATTACACTGTGAGAGTGAAATGAGTGATTCCACTGCATAGATATAGCTTCATCTTCTGAATATGCTTAATTGGATACTTCAGTCTTCCAAAGACTCTTATAATTCAAATTACGCTGCAAAATAAAAAGCAGTCCCCCAGAATAAGCAAAGAAAACAATGCCAGAAGCCACCCCTAGAAGCAAACACACACAGCATGTGAAGACTTAATCATTCTCATGTCTTCTTTCCATACTAACCAATGCACATACAGCTTTAAGATTGTATTTTCTTTCTTCAAAACAGAGGAAGGAAGAAATGAAGATGAGATTATTAGACAGTTGATTTACTATGTGGAAATAAAATCTGGTTCTAACTTCCTAGCAAACAATGGGTTGCACCAGCACAAGAATCTTCTTTCTCTTCTTGGGAAAATCCATAACTACATTTCCCAGAGGATCCTGACCAGTGGCTCCGGTTATATAGAGTTTCATATGAAGCAGCACATTTTTTTCTTGCCAAAATTAGCAGAAAGTGTACAGGCAATTTAGCCCTTACTTCTCTCCAGGCTAAGTCAAACACCTTTAATGTAGAGAAAGAAAACTGGCAGGAGACTGTCCTGATGTAAAACCTAGTTATTCTGGTATGTTGAAAACAGTTTTAAATCGGCAACATAGCATAACCATTAGAAAAATCACTTTACATGAATTGCGGCTGATTTTCAGCAGGTTCCCAGTGTGAGCCATTAATACCCAGAGGTTCAATCACTGATGCATATAAGATGGATTAGGACAACTCCAAAAAGTTGTTCAGTTTTTAAAGATATACATTCCAAAGCAGAGGCCTAAATATCAGCTCACCTATAGCTGAGCACCTCTCGCTCATCAAGAGTATGACTGGTTTTATACTACTTCACCGAAGGTTGGTTTATACTAAGAGGATTAAGCACCCCATTAGAATAACTATGATACAAAGTTAAGGAGTTCAAGGGAGAAAGGAATTCCAATTCTGCCCATATTTCAGCATTTTACGTAACACCATATAAACAGCAAAAATAGATTTCCAGAAATGAGTCAAACCCAACGTGGATCAAAAATATTGCTGTTTTTTGAGCAAAAGACCACATCGCACAAACCACAAAGTGTGATCAGGGCACTGAGACAGGGAACACGCTCCTTCACTGAAAGCCATGGAGCCTTTTGGGCAGGAGGAGAGTGACCCCCTTGGGTGGAAGCTGCTCTTACCTCGAACGTAAAGGTTAGCTGGGGCAGAGTAGCGGGTTCCTGCGCTGTTGGTTGCAACACATTCGTATTTGCCTTGGTCTGACTCCTCGCTGTTCTCTATTTGCAGAGCTCCTGTACACAAACAAGATGACACAGACAATTCAGGTTATGGCAAATCTGGTAATCGAACAGCCAGCCTCAGAAAAGGAAGGCCATGCCCCACGCTTTTAAAGTATCTTCCTGGATAAATATATTGTGATGTTGTTCCCTGGACCCACAGGGCACAAGCATGCAGCCAAAAGGTACCCAGTCTGCTGTTAGAAGCTTGTGAAATTGATTATTGTTATTTTTTTAATGTACAGGGAACCAGTTACTGATGTATTTCCAACCGCCCCAACCACTTATATTCATTGCTTCAATAAAGGAAAAAAACATACACATACACACGTATTAATTACAGCTTTGTATGGGACTCCTGTCTAATAAAAGGACCTTTAATAAGCCTTTAATCAAAACAGCCAAGCACAAAGCACACTAACTGTAGCTGTTTGTTTCTTATCTGATGTACACAAAGCCTAGCAAACGCTCAACAAATTGCGACCTTCCTGCAGAAACTGGCAGAGTCCCATCTCTCCCACCTCACCACCCCTCCTTCCAACAGACATCCCCTTTTGAGAAAACACTTCGCCTTTCATCGCCTTTCTCCACGTCAGTGATCTCCTTGTCCTTTCAGATTTCATTATACATGATGCAAAAAGATTAGAAACTCAGTCTGAGACATCAAAGATACACACCAATGCAATACACCCACTTTGCCACGCGGCGCTCATGTGAAAGCCACCCTCCCTTTGTCCCGGCGGTGCCTGCTCCTCCAGCTTTGGGTCATGAATAGTTGCTTAGCCCAGACTGCATGTTCCTTGGGACACGATCTGATCCCATCCCCAAAGTGCCAGATGCATGAGGGGCACATCTAAATTATTGCAATAATTGCCAGAGCACACAGAGGGGAACCTTGGAGTGCCTATGATGTGGAAGCGAGTGCTGGTCTGAGGCGGTTTTCTCTCATCTGCCCAGCCTATTCCACTGGTGTCCAGCACCACTTGGCTTGGGAGGCTGGTCTTTCATCCAACTTCTTGCCTAACACAGATGACTGCAGAACTGGTCACGTCTAAACTCCCCTAACTGGGCTGGGCCCCGTATGCAGGCTAAAAGATGGAGATGCAGAGAAAGCAAGCAGCAGGATGCATATGACAGCAAGCTGGCACTGCAGGAGCGAACGGCCGCTGGGCAGACACCGAAGCGGCTGGTGCGCAGCCCGCTTCCCCCAGGCAATGTGGGAATAATTTTTAAAGTGCCTCCAAGTGCTCAGATTCTGCTGGTTAGGATTCCCTGTAAGAAGGGAACTCTGCTCACAAACCATATACTGAACTAAAAGAAAACATTAACCCCTTTGCTTGTAAGGATTTGAACTCATTTCTGCCTGCCATGGTTCAAAACGACCACTGAGAGCGGCACTGAGAATAGCTGGTGAAATTGCCTTCTCCCTTCTTGCTGGTTCAAGCTGCAGAGGTCAAACTCAGTTTTTCATATCATCAGAACAGAAGAAAAACTAATGTGAATCAACCACTGCCACCTACATTATTTAGAAGGATAAATTGAGACTGTAGCATAAGTCTATATGTCATGGGGAAAAATGAACTTCCCTGGGTTCTGCCATATAATAAAAATGATGTACAGAGCCCTCCCTATTGTTGCATTAGTGCTGGAAATGAGGCTTCAACTATACAGAGAAAGCTTGTTTGCAGAAGTCTTTCCACCTACTAACAAAAGGCGCTGCCAGCTTTCCCTAGCCATGGCACTCTCTGGACACCCACAGGCCAAAGCCTACAGAGCACTGCTGCTTAATTCAGGGAGAACGTTGAATTTCTCCATGCTGTCTGCGAAAAACACCTTCAAGCAGACAGTAGCATGACAGGCAGTGGAGCAGGAAGAAGCTTCCCAGCACTGACAAGACACAGAGAATCAGAGAATCTAGAAATGGAAGAGACCTATTAGGTTATCTTGTGCATCCCTGGGGGCCAGAGCAGGATTGCTCCCTGTTGTAAATGTACTTGTGTTCTGTCCAATCCCATTTTGAATGTGCCGAGTGATAGGTCTTTCACCACTTCCTCAAGGAATTGATGCCACAGCCTGGTTATGCTTTCTGTCAGGAAGATTTTCCTGGAACTCACCATATATTATCCCCTTCTTAATTTCTGCTCATTACTCTGTGGGCATGCATGTGCTGCAGAGTTCATTCTAAGTGCTTGCATCAGGCTTGGCTGGGAAAAGCTGTTTGCTGCAAAATATACCGAAACTTTAAAAAAACCCCCAAAAAACCCCAAAAGAAGTGTGGATGACATCACCCTGACGAATAGCCTACCTCTGATTTAGCCTGTAGCCCTCATCAGCTGGCTGGGCTGAAAGCAGAGCCAGCTTCAGGTGACAGGCAGTGGTGTCTGCCTAGAAAAAGGTAAGATCCCTAGATAAATCTGCCATGAACACATACCTTTTTATCTGCCCCTTTTAGCCTTTTAATACATATCACTGGTATTTATACCCTTTATACTTGTGATCACCATGCCTCTTAAATGTCGGTTAGTCAAACTATTTTTTATCTCTAGGGACCTCAGCATCAGTGCTGGAGAGAGAAGAGGAAAACATAAGAGGATGAAGAAAATGAAGGCAGAGGGGAGTTTCAGATTACATGCTATTATCGCCTGTCAGTTCTGTAGCCAGCACGGACCGATTCCTAGAATCATACTATAAACATGTAACATGTGTCAGCAACTGCCTAGAAACTGCTCTGGGACACTGGGCAAGGGATTCTGGTTTTGTCTGGGTTGGCATGACTATTCAAACTATGGCATGTCAGGAGCAAGAAAGAACCCAGAAAGCAGAAGGAAGTTAATGTAAACCTCTCAACTGAACCAGAAAGAAATCAGTTACTGCAATAAATCACCATTAGACAAACATACAGATCCCGCAGTATAGCTGACAGCTAGCAGAAAGAAGGATCATGGTAAACTGATGGCAGTCAACAGGACTACAGGGGTTTTCTTGAACGACAACCTACAACTATGTGATGGATACAGAGAAGTGTAGGGTATCTCAGGGTACAGAGATTTATGAATAAAGTTAAGAAGCTCAGACATTGCTGGGATCAGAAAGCCGGAGACATAAATGCATCTGAGCCTTGGGAAAAAATCCCGAAGTGTAAAACGTTCCAGGTCCCAGTTCAGTCATCCCAGAGAAAGGCAATAGGCTTCATCTCTTGGAGGGTTCAAGTCTAGGCTGGACAGGATACAAGGAGCTATGGGAAAGGAAGAACTGAGTCCTGAGTAGCTCCTTTCCCTGAGGTTCATGGAAGCTGCATCCAAAGACCCTCAAAAGCACAGTGAATTCTTTGCTTTGACAAGTGCAAAGGACCCGATTTCTATTCCTAGCCCTGTCAACATCTCATCTTATAATCTTTTGTGCCTCTGCAAACCAGGGCTAGGAAGGCTGATTTACTTTTATTCGTTACTTTGGGATTTATGTTGTGCAAGTGCTGAGTAAGGTCTTGTTCACGCAGGATGTTACTGCAGGCTTCTCATATGGACTCCTCCAGTGCTCCAGTGCCAGGTGCCTTGTCCTCGTTTGCACGGCTGAGTCCTGACGTGCAATCAGATAGCACGACTTCAGTGGATGCGTGAGGACCATCTACCATCAGAACATGCATATGTGTACAGTGAGGAGCAGCGAACAGCTTGTTTGGGAGCTTGCGGGGCTCTGCAGCAGTACGTGCGCATCAGAGCGAAACCTCTCGCTGCTGAGCACCACCCAACCTCTGCTGCCTCCTAAGCACCCTGAACCACAGCAGGGCTCCAGCAGAAGAGGGGCAGCCATTCCTCACCACGCTGCGATGTCGCGTCAGTCTCGCTTGTGGCTCGGATCTGTTCCTGATAACACATCTCAGCTTATCAGAGAGCTGACAGCTCCTGAGAAAACCCCCTGGCTGCTCTCCAGCGCCAGGGAGAATGGTGACAAGGCAGAGCTTTCTGGGGCTGAGGGCAGGAGAAGGCCCTGCTGACTGACAAGCACCCCTTATAGGTTCTTTACTCTGTGCTGGTATCTCTTTACCAGTCCCTTCCCTCCTCTCCTAGCTTCTTCTTCTGCGCTTTAAACTCGGGCACAGACAGCAGCCCCGTTAGCAGCTCTCCAAGATACTTATCTATTCAAATATACTTGTGCTCAGGCAGAATCATTAGTTGCAGTGACAGTGGTTAAAAGCAGCATTTAAAAAGTGCACTGCACAGAACATGGGGAAGGCAGATCCTGATAAGGGCCGCTTTTGGCAGCGCTGGGTACTGTTGTGCCACAGAGGGCTTGTCACTCTCTCCTCCAGGTGACAAACCAAATGTAAGAAGCTCTGAGCTGCCATACAAATTGATCTCTCTGAAATCCTGCTCCATAGCTCATCAGGTGCTTGTGCTCTCTTCTCCCAGACAGCGCCGCACGGAGCTGAACACGGCAGCTCCTGGGGCGACACTCTTCCGTATCTATTCACCTTGGAGTTCCGTCCGCAGCAGTGGGAGCAGCTCCATTTCTCTAGTAGGGCATTCACAGCCTCAGCCCCCCTGGCTCAGAGGTGGGGACTGACCTTTTGCCCTGGTTATAAAATTAGACATGGAATGAAATGCTCCCGTAAGTACCCAGGAGTCAGGGGAACCAGGCTGCAGTCACAGCACTCATCTGAGGAAAGGATTTGCAATGCAGATGTTAATGAACCCAGCTACCTGACCAGGGCCCTTCCTCTCAAGGAACAGGTAAATTTTGCCCACCCTGCACGTGGCTACCCCAACCTCCCCCTTCTCTTTCCCCCCACCTCCCACCAGCTTCCTCCACAGAAACACCGCCTGACTTTCCCTGAAGCTGTGTTCTTAGTCACCCCTTCAGCCAGTGCTCAGGTGTGGGTCCCAATCCCCCTTCTGCTAAAAATTCCCTCCCAGAGAAGGTGAATCCTCCTAATAAAATCCAGGGAGCTGTGGAGCAGGCCCAGAGGCAAGCCCAGACCAAACAAGGACCCGTAAGTGTGAATATGGTGGAGAAAGAGACACTGTGACGCCCTGACAACGAGGGGGTTGGAGTCTGACACGCTGGCTGCTGCCCAAGATAACCAACGCTTGCCGTGGGAGCTGTGAAAAACTGAAAGACACCAAAATCACACAAGAGTCGCTAATAATGAAAATAAGCATTTCCCATATCCACTATTTTTTGTAATTTATAACAGCAGCAGCACCTCCCAGCTGTTACAGAGGATCGCACCTAGCCTTCACCAGCCATCAGCACTGCCAATTATGCAAAACAAGATAACTACAAATATATTTTCATTGTTAGTGTTCATTACAGTCATTATGCCTGAGAGGCGGGTGATTGGCATGCAAGGGGTCTGTTCTGGATGGCAGCGCTGCTGAGAAATCACTTTCCTGTGCACCCCGGGCAGCTGCCGATAGCACCCGACTGCTGCCACTGAGCCGGACTTGGGCAGAGAGGGAGGAGAGGAGACCCAGCGTGCTCGGCAGCACGAGGTCTCCTCTTAGGCAGCGGAGTTTCAGGATGCTCTGATCTCTCACCAGCAGGTACGGGAAATCTCAGGGGACTCTGCGTCAGAAGCAAAACTACAGCACTGTCAAACGCACAGTAATGCCTCTGTGTGCTTCTAAAGGGACATGAGTCAATCTGAATCCCGACAGTAAGAAACATGGCATTACAAGCATTTCCAGGCACTACCCCACCCAACCTCCCCCTGACACTGTCTGCTCTTACAAGCGTATCTTCTCATTTTAAAATTGTTTTCCTTTCACTTTTTTTTGGTGACTGAAAAAGCTCAGGAAAAAAATCCTATCATAGACAAAGTGCAATCAAATGTACAAACACATGCTCAAAAAGAGACAGCAAAATTCTTTTAGCTTCCTCTAATCTCTTTGGATAGCTTTACGCTCCAGCTTGCTGGGTAGCGTCGAAATACTGGAGCTATATTTAAACCAGTTCGCTCGGGACTGGAAAAGGTTTAGCTGCAGCTATACAGAAATTGGTGCGGGTGTTTACCTGGCTTCTCAGAGAGACAGCTTCTGACACCCAAGTGAGCTGATCTAAAGTTAATTCAGACAGACCTCTGCTACGCTGACGTCTGCAAGGAAGAAATACTCTTATGTATAGGAACCTCAGATATTTCCTGTGGTGACAGAAAAGTAACAAATAAATCTGACTGGAGAGGGAAAATGCCTGAGATGACGATATTTCTTTACCTCCTCATGTGCATCCGATCCAATGCCTGTTCAGTCCAGCACCCACCAGAAACACAACAGTGCTCTGCTCTCTCTTACAGCCCAGGGCAGGAGACCGCAGCCAGGTTTCATAAAAGGTTGAGCAAGTTCAATTCCAGAGAAATGCTGGAAACGAACATCTTATATTCTACTTTGAAAATAAGAATAGGGCAGAATTTGCTTAAACATGGATTTGCTGATACTATCTGCGGGTCACCTGAAGAAGCTAGCTATTTCCTAATCTGATGGGCACCTGCCAGCTCCATGTCTTTCTGATGAACAAACAGGGATTTCAAGATTAAATTACTATCTGGGGCAGTCCCGGAGGGCTAAAGAGTGAAGATACAAACTGAGATTCTGAATTACAGATGGGAGCTCCTCCCATTTCAGGGAAGCCAGAGATGTCTTGGACAGGAAGGACCAAATATGTGGGGGTAAGGTCAAACCAGGTGTTTACAGAGAAAAATCTCCTCTTTGGAGGGGTGCATGGTAGAATTTCTCAGGTCATCCTCTCACTAACCACATGCTGCTCCCTGTGAGTGGGTTCTCCGCTGCTCCAGCACAGAGGCCTTGGGTAATGCTTGAACCTCCCAAGTACTCCAGACACACAACTCCTAGCGACACAGTCACAGCAGCAATTAAATCAACCCAAAACCTCCCCTTCCTCCCCCAAACATTATTACCAAAAGGGTTCGTTAAGAGTCATTAGTTCACCCTTCCTTTCAGACCAAATTAATGGATTCCAAAGCATCAAACTTACCTTAATGAGGAACAAGAGTGCAGCTGGGTATAGAACATGGCAGAACAGTCACTTCTACATGGACACAACCTCACCATCATAAAAGCACTTTCATCTAATCTGTTGTTATCTTTAGAAATTCAATGACCTCCGTTTTAAATAAAAGGCATTAGGCTGACAGAAATCCTCTGGAAGAAGCCAGAGAGCAGCACGTGGCTTCTGTTTGCTCTCACAGAAATGTCATCTTTGACATTCAAACAGGACACATATTTTAAATAATGTCAAGAACATTCTTAAAATACCTCATCAGGACTCAAATGGGGGTGGGAAGGGGGGTGGGGGTGCAGGGAACTTATGTTTTATGAGATGGATGGTTCTTTTCACAGAGATGCGTTCGGTTCCCAAGCAGGACGTATGGAGCATCCACGCGGTTCTGGTGCTGAGTCACTAATGTCATCAGACAGGGCGGGCGCACAGCGAGCGCGCGGGGAGGCCCCGGGATGGCTGCGCGCTCGGCGTGCACGGCTGGGAGCTCAGGGTGCTCAGCTAGTTAGCATTCAATCTGTCATTTCATTTTAGGATTTGCAGTAGAAATAGGAGATGAAGCAATAGTTTAAGGAGCTTGTAACATCACAGCTGTCAATCTCCGGCGTTCCAAAGGGAGGAATGACAGATATATAAGCCCATTCATATCAAAATAAGGTTTGCAGTCTTTTTCCCTGACCCAGATTTGCTACAGAGGCAACTTAATGCAAATACGCATCAAACGGCAATTCACATTTACTCTAAAATCACTTCACAGGAGCTGAAAACATTAACCCCCAGCAACAGAACCAGTTCCAAAGAGTCAGATTATTAACTTCCAGCAGTGATTCAGGGAAAAGGGGGAGGAAAGGGGAGAAGGGGGAAAACTGAACCAATGAGTTCGTGTTGATTTGTAGGTGGTAGTCATTCTGTCGAGAAATCCAGGGGTCAGTCAACAGGGGTAACCAAAATCACAAGAGAATTCAGAAGGGCCTTAGCACGTAACACTGATTAACACGCCAAAGTTAATCTAAAGGGATAGCTTTGAGTGTTTAGGCTAGAAAAGACAACACTCCAATTGGAAAGTCATTACTGGTACATACAGGCTGTGAAAACTAGCCAGGGCCTGCGCACACTGGGCTGTCAAACCAGGGGTGGGTTTAATTAATGAAGGTTTAAACCAGCCAGATGTACTTCCGATTTATCTATTTAAAACAAATTTTTGTGCTGCAAAGCAACATCGGCACGTCTGGCTCAGAACGGGGGTCTCGGGCAGTGGTTCTCCACTCTGCCACCACATTAGAGGGTTAGCAAACATGAGGAACGCAAACAAAGGTGCTCCTTATCCCAGAGCCAGATTTGGTCAAACTTTCAAGAATTTATCTCCTTCTGATCAGACTTTCATGCCCGTCAGCAGCAGCAGAGAAGAATTTGACCGTTCTCTTGTGAAAATGTTACCTCCTTACACTTACACCAAAGCAATCCATTTAAAACCCCCTAGACACAAAACCTCAGCGGCCACAACTGCGCGGGAAGTTCAGAGACTTGCGGGAGCTGCAGGAGACGTCAACCCTCCCGTGGCGGAGGCCAGGGACCATTTTCCAGTTTGCAAACTTTCCGTTGAATAACCCCCTTTCAACAGTGCAAAATCACAATGTATGAGTCTACAAGAAATCACGCTAAAAACCAACCAAAATAAACACACTAGTGGGAGAGTGCAGATGAGCAAGAGCACTGGCAGAGTTAGGGCTGAGAGTAAAAGCTGGAGATGAGAAACACCGGAGGAGAAGGGACAAGGCAGACAGGAGATGGAGTGACGTGACAACTGGAGGCACATTTCAGCATTCTTACCTCTGATCGGTGTACCACCTGGTGAGGTAATTTGAATGCAAATAAGATTAGAGAGAAGCATTAGTACAAAGAGGAAAGGAAGAAAATTATAACTAAAAAGCAGAAAGTTTTTATAAAGCTGGAATTTGTATTAGCGCGACAGGAATAAACAAAAAGAAACTGATGTGCAATAAAAGTCAGAGCGACACTCTCAGGAGGTTAGTAAAGCTCATCGCTTCCAGGAGTGCAGCATCCAGCCCTGCATCTTGCCATTAAAGCCACCACCCTCATGAATGGGGGCCGAACTAAGCTGCCGAGGTGGCGTTGCTGGCTGGCCTCACCACTTGCATTCACCCACACCACTGTTCAAGCAGTTGAGATGGAGGACACGTTGGGAAGATGGTGCAGTGCCCCTTCATTCCTCATACAGAACAAGGAGGGGGTGTCCTGGGGGCTGTGTGAGTGTGCTGGGCAGGAGGGGTGGAAAGCGCATGGTTGCGGGCGCTAGGTGCAATTTTGCTTTGAGGTTAGAATGACCAGTGGGACAAAATCTGCTCGCTTAAAGAAATTAAACTAAGGGGAGAGCGTAACAAATCAGTTTTGAGCCATTCTCTGCATTCGCATAACCCTTCCACCAGGTTCCCTCCGGCAAAGAAATTGGTGTCATGCAGAATTAGCTTTCCATACAGAAATATTTCAAAACGAAGTAGTTTCTGGTAATGTAACAATGGCACGCTAGCCAGACCTCTGTCGTTCCTGCCTAATTTGGATGTTAGCTGGAGAAAGGAATCCCTACCCTCTTTATAAGGCACTGGAGATAATTTTACATGCTATAATGAAGAGTATCTTATAAGGAGGGCTTCTCTGGGAGTGAGGTTAAGTTATCCTGTTGCAATGATCTATAAAGGTTTGGTTTATGAGGTTAATGTGTTTAGCAAGTGGAGGATCCACTGGTCAGTGTCTTGAGTTCAGCACACAATCAATAACAAAGCGTGATTGAAGGGGAGATGCTCCAGCTGGGCAAATTGGCAAGGAACCCTTCTAATCCCCACTTTTGTCCCCTTGGTCTTATTTTGCACATATGAAGGCTGTTAGTATAAGGGAGAGATTCATGCAGATCGAATCTGTAGGCAGTTCATGGTATGTGTTGGTTTTATGCAGATTTGTAGGATCTGAATACCAAGCACTTACCAAAGAAAACTGAGGAGTTTAAACAGACAGAAAAACAGGGTTAAACAGGACACAGTGTGTCAAATCATGTTCAGTGTATTGATTAATAAATACCAGTATGCATACAAGAGTGTCGTGAATCTCAGATTTACAGCTCATTCCATTATCCACAACAATGATCACCCAATGGGAAAGAAAGACAGAAAAGAATTTCTGTAAATACAAAGAAGGCATATTTTAAGCATGTTTAACTTGCCTCTTAAAAAGTAATTACAGTATTTATACTTATTCTTTTTCTTTCCTAACTACCCTTCCTTTAGGCAGAGTCCTTTCTCTAAGCAGGAGCAGCAATTCAAACTACTCATTTTAGCATTTTCCTCTGCCAAGATGACATTACCCCATTTTAACTTTATGTCTGGTATTATTTTCTGACGCTTTCTATCCACAGATGACTGAAGCATCAGGAAAGATCTTGCAGTGACTGAAGTTGTGGGTAATGTCTCTCTTGCAATAATAAATCTGCTGCTTATTTATCTATCTTAGTAACTACTGCTACCCTTGACAGAACAGTTATACCCAGAGATACTTGCATGGAACAGCACAGCCATGGAAAACAGGGTTATTTCTCTTTGCCTGTTTGGAAAGTTTGCCAAGTGATATTTTTGTTCTGTTTGGTCTAGAGCCTCCCCCCTCCCGCCCCTCCCTCCCCCTTTCCCCTTCCACGATTCTCAGAGTTAAGAAAAGCATCACCACAGTGTGTGACTTCCCACGGGAACGGTGCAATGACTTTGAGCACAAGCCCAAGGGGCAGAAAACAGGACTTCCTTCTCTCTCATCTGGCTGAAATAGTTTGTTGTTCTGCCCTAGAACTGAAAAGATTTGTAGCAAATCTTTAAATCTACTCCCTGCAGAGGCTAAACCCTTTCTCTAATACGCAATTGTCTACACAGAGCTCTAGGAGCAACTGCATACTTGAAGCAGATTCCCTAAAACGTAAGTGTGACCAGCTCATTTTTTCCTGCTTTAAATCCCAATCCTCCTGGCCTCCGAATGTAAGCCAACCCTTGTGGGAGCAGCACAGAGGCTTGCTGTATTTAGCGCAGTGTTTGTTCTGGGTCTCTCTCACCTTTGCAAAGTTAGACATTCACTCTTCACTCAGAGGACACCATTACAGAGAGTGCACAAGGCTTTTCTGTTGGACCCCAAATTTTCTCATCCAGAAGAAACAAAAGTTCCCATTTGCCCTTCACTTCATATGAGAATGCATCTCTGGCTGTTGTCCTTTCAGGGTGTCCCTCAAAGGGACCAAATCACAGCACACAGACCACAGAGTGCCAACATAAGAGAGTCCATCAAGTGATGGAGGTGCCATCACTTGAATGGTCACTGCGAATGGTTACTGAAGCCAACTTGTGCCCTGTGATCACCAGGTTGCTTTATGCAAAGGGCAACCCAAGATCAAACTTCAAACCCAATTCCTTGTGTTTGAAAGGTTTGAAACACTCAGAAGGCAGGAGAGTTTATTTCCCCTTCATGATCACAGACACTGAATAACACCCTGTACATTCACTTCAGGAATGAATGCTGACCCTGTCACCCTCCGTGTACTGGAAGCGCACAGCCCGGTGCCCAAAGCAAGGCAAAACACAGGATGATGCACTGGGGGACCCCATGGGATTATTTGCATCAGTATTTCCCAGTGCGGAGGAGCAGCTCCGTTGGAGAAGGGACTTCACTCTGCTGTCACAAAACTCACCCCAGACTTACCAACACACCACTTCCTTGTAGGGACCTAAACCACCAAAAAATCACTCCAAAGCAACATCAGAGAAACCAAGGCCTTGTTGGCTGCAACTGGGCACTAGGGCAGTGCAACACTGAATCCCAAAGAACTCCGACAGTGCTTTTGGCTACTTCCTGACATAGTTTTAGGGGAAACTATTTTCAGAAGTGACAGTACTACAGAAAAGACTAGCTATTGCCACCAGTTGCAACAGGGAGTCTGTGTGGATCCCTCACAGCAAGACCCAGATGTGCAGTATAGGTTCTTCCAGGACACAAAACTTTAGCTGTCAACTGGCTGGCCATGATACTGCTTCAACACCATCCAGTCAGACCCTTCTGAGAGAGCACCCATCCTTGTGTGGGTTTCCTGATCCTTTTGGATAATACTCCCCAGCCCCCATTCTTTAGGGCTGTCCTTATACACCTTGTCTCAAGTTGATGCCCATCTGATGTCTGGACTCAAAGCTGTTTCTTGCCAGGAGCTGAATGTCTTTTGCTGGGTACTGACTGCTGGCTATTACTAGTGAGGCAGGATATGGCCATCACTGCCATTTCACTGGGACAGGCACCACCTCTTTTTCAAGTTTGCCCTGTGTACCTTGGTGTCCTGGTTTCAGCTGGGAGAGAGTTAATTTTCTTCCTAGTAGCTGGCATAGTGCTGTGTTTCAGATTCAGTGTAAGAAGAATGCTGATAACACACTGATGTTTTAGTTGTTGCCAAGTAGTGCTTAGGCTAGTCAAGGACTTTCTTTTTCAGCTTCCCATGCTCTGCCAGGTGCGTGAGAAACTGGGAGGGGGCACAGCCAGGACAGCTGATCCAAACTGACCAAAGGGCTATTCCATGCCATATGATGCCATGCTCAGTATATAAACTGGGGGGAGTTGGCCGGGGGGAGAGATTGCTGCTCGGGGACTGGCTGGGCGTTGGTTGGTGGGTGGTGAGTGGTTGCTTCACTTGTTTTCTTTTCCCTAGGGTTTGTTTCTCTCTCTTGTTGTTCTCCTTTTNTGGGTACTCCTTTAGCTTCCAGATAAGTAGGGCTTCTACCTATAGGATCAAGACTAAAATGAAAACACTCGCTGGTAACTCTGAGAACATAAATGCAGCAAGATGTTCTGGTGAGCCAGCTCCCACCGCTTCTTTGTTAGAGGTACCTACACTTTTCCAGAGAGTAACTGAAGTCACCTGCAGAGCCCTCTCTGATACTTTACTTGCAGTTAATTGCCTGAAAGACCCACTAGGGTCCAGGGCACAGTTCCGTAACTCGGTTAATTGACGGTGATTAAAAGCGAATGATACTTGTCGTTAAGACCAAGTTCTTTACTAGATGAAAGATGACAATGCTCCCTGAATTTCTGGAGTTTCCTTACATGGCAAAGATATCTGTATGTTAACATTCAGAATAGTTATTTATTCTAATTTGACATTTTGTTTGTAAGTTTTCTGAAGAGCAAGGTGGAAGAGCAGTTCTTCAACTATGAAACTCACTGGAAGCATTCAAGAGCTTTGATAGCATGAACACCATCAGAGTTGCTTTGAAGTCTTCAGGAGCTTGTGATCCAAGAATCTTTACAGAAGAACTGTGAAGCATCAGTACAATCTGATCTATATTGAGAGAGTTTCTGCCACATCATCAACTAATTTTAAAACATGGTTAGAGGCGTAGCACTGACCCTTGCTGCCAGAACTCATATGTACATCACCTGCAATACTACTGTGTCTGGACAGTTTTAAAATAAGTTCAGCCAAACAGGTTTTAAATGAGTTAGCAAGCTGGGGAGGTTTCCCAGCCCAGAGCCGGCCTTAGATCCTGTGTCAATGACTGAGAGGCAATGACTGAAGCTATGCACCCCGGGGGAGAACAGGGAGTTGTCCTGAGTCACTGTATTTGCAGAAAAGCAGCCTCTCCACAAGAGGTGGGAAGTATTAGCAAGATGAGCAAGGGAGAATTTTGCTACAACCAGCATGAGTCAGAGACCTTGTTTTTGCCTTGATCTGTGATAATGGAGATGAAAACCTGTATTCATTTGTGTTCTCATCTCTAGAGCAATTAGCCCAACACGTACTAGCAAAACTACCCAAGACCTGGACTTAAAAACAACTAAGCATTACTCGGGAGGAAAGATCTATGTATTGGGGAGAAAGGGGAAAAAAAGCCCTCTAAATGTAAAGAGTTATGCTGTCAGAAGGTTTAATGAGAAAAATGCATATACACACATATAGATGTAATTAATAAATGAGGGATGGTAGGATACAGGGCAGGTATATAAACTGTGTATTTGCTCCTGACAAAGACACCAGTCCTCTGGGGTTAAAAAAGCCTAAGATGACGGCTTGGTTGTCTTAAACCACAAACTCTCTAGTACTTTGACAGAAGATTAACAGACCTTTAGAAATTGGTGTTCAGAGACCCCTTGGGCACATGATCTGAGTGCATGCAAGTTCAAAGACCTGCCTGAAGCCACCAGAGCACTGCCAGCCCACATAACTGTGAGTGTCAGAAGAGAGCACCTTTCCCAAGCATGCTGCTTCTTCACCTCTAGCTATTTATTCCACACTAGGAGCCTGAAGAAATGAAATCATCCCTCAACCCCCTCTCTAAGTCAGACTCCAAAGCTGCTTTGACCTTTATGACCTATATTTAGTACATGTGAATAATAATATATTATGTACTCACTGAAGGTCGGACACTCTATGTATGCAATATTGGGCTCACACCGTGCTGTAGCTATTTTAACTATATTACATCTGTCTAGCTTTTATTGGGTTTTAATTAAATGAAATTAAATGAGCGTATATTTAGATTGAGATAGTATAAACTGACATTCATGCAGATATGCCAGGCTGGCTGTAAGATATGATCTTAATGGAGCAGAGACTTTGCAAACTATTAAACTCTGCCATATAATGAGGTATCTATTTAAATACTCTTTTATTTGAAAAACAACTCTGCCCCACTACAATGTAGTGCTGGAGAGCTCAATTAACACCTTGCAGAACAGATCAGAGACTGCCCAACCCATCACATTGCTCACACAGGGTGACTGCAGTCAGGTAAGTGGGACTCAGGCACTTCAAAGCGCAGGCCTTACTTTATAGCAACTATGAATACAGGAAAAAGCCACAAATGCAAACAGGGGTTGAATCTCTGGCCCATGAGAAGCAGTAAACTTCTTGCTCTCCACTCATGCCAGGGTGGAGCACAGCCTTGGTGAATCTTGGCATCATATCACCAGGTCCCTGAAAATAAAACTTCACTCATATTTGGAAGTCTCTTGCATTGAACTGTGGAAACCTCCCTTACTACATTAGAGAGCTAATCAATTTCTTTTGCGAGTCTGAGGATGTGTGCTGCTCATTGATTTTGAAAAGGTTCCCTTGACACCTCCCTTGGTAATTACTGTGTCTTCAGCAAGCAGCCAGCTCTAGAGTTTGAATCCCAGGTGAAATATTCAATTGAGATGTTGCTCAAGAACAGCGAATAGGAAGCAAAACTTGGACACAGTGACAGGGTTTACTAGTTTGTTTTTAAACTTTCTATCTCACTAAACTTGTGAAGCAGCTGGTAGAGAGGCAGCCAAGTGCCTGCGAAAAGGAGGCTGCAGAACGTACAGCAAGTGCATCAGGAGCTGCCTTGCTGCTCAGTTATGGCAATTTCTGATGCTGATTTAGTCAGCTACGAAGTGAAACACATCCGTGTGCACTTTCCTATTGCTGCTTCCTAAAGCTTCTCAGAATAATTAACAAGTGTGATATTTTCTTTCAGCACAAACAGATCAAGATTAAACCATGTTGTGGGGGAGATAAGCTAAAGGTCACTGGGAAATTTCATAAGCTATAAATGCATTAGTATAATTAGCACTCACTGGTACATCAAGGTGGGATCAGAAGTGTCAGGCTGGGTTCTATTTTTGATGAGAGTGATGTCTCATTACCCACTCCCCCAAGTACGAGCCTACTTCTTATCATCCAAGCATCATCAGATTTATGCAGAGGGCTCCTGCTATGGGGAAATGTGTCAAGACGTTCACCTTGTAGGAGGAAGATGGTATTGCCCTGGCAGCAGCACTCATTACAAATGGCTTTTGAGTGCCCAGAGATACACTGTGGCCAGGCAAGGTAGTCTGCCTCTTATTTAAGCGAGAGACCTTTCTAGAACAAAGTTGTTCCAGCTCTGTTCCCTTCTGTACTTCCCGTAGGGCTAGCCGTACTGTGGGCTTTTTCCCCCCAGATTAAAGCTGCTGTGTAGTGCCACTGTGCATTGTTAAACAGCCACTGCGATTCATGCTGGGGAGCTGTGCTTCATCACTGAATAAAGCAATGTTTTATTTTCCTTAATTCTCTAATGGGCCTTACAGTCCTGGGAGACCTAACAGTGCAGCAGAAAAACAAGAGTTTCTTGCTAAAATGAGTGCATTCTTAGCCACCCACAAGAACTAACCATCTGTATTTCAAAAGCTAGCGTTTGGCTTATCAAACAAAAAAATCAACAAGAAATGGTATATTTCAAAACTGTGTCCACCTTGCTTTGAAATCCATAGAATTGCTGCTTCTTGGATTTTTCTTTATTCTTGTGGTGTCACATAGCAAGAATGACAAAGATCTCAACAGAAAGCAGAGCACTGTCTTGCAGAGTCTATGTAAGGAGTGAAGTAGTACGTGACCACTGATTGTAAAAATCCCAACCAGTATCTCATTGTCCTGATTTGCACCATGCTCCTATTAAAAGTATCTGAGACCTGTTGAGTTGTCAGTGAAATGTCTGAGCCTACCAAGTATTTGGGGCAATGTCAAGACGGTCTACCGAAGAAGCAATCCAGGTGATGTTCCAAAAGGCACGTCCACTCTAATGTCTCCTTTTAACAAGCCACGGTATCCTGCCAGAGAGGACCAGCTCCAAAAACTGTTTTTATATTGTAAAAGAAACGAGCTCAAATCAAATTGACATTTGGGTTCAGAATTGCATTTCAGCATTTCAGGGAAAAAATAATAGCAGCAAGTAAAGAGAAAAGGGAGGCAGAGTGAGGAGGTAAGAAGGCTTACTTGCTTTGCTACCTTACCCGAGCGGAGCTGCTTGATTCGCCCATTGCTCGTTGCAGTGTCGACAGGCAAGAAGTCCTTGAACCAGGAGATTTCGGGATCAGGGTTACCGCTGGCAGCACAGAGCATTGTGGCTGTGCGGGCCTTTTCCACCACCTTCAGCTGCGGGCCCATGTCAATGGTTGGGAAGCCAGCTGGGAGGTGGTCTTCTGCAAGAGGAAAAAACACGCAAGGTTAAAGAGAAATGTTCGGGTGTAGCGATGGGATATGGTTGTAGTGACAGCAGTGCCATGGTACGGCATCTGCGCCTCTGCTGGAAAACAGCAGCCTGACTTCCCTACTGAGAAGGTTTTCAAGCCCTTAAAGCACATTAGGCTCTATAATGAGCATTCATTACACCAACAGAAGCTTCCACTAAATTTAACTCCGTTTAAATCAATTGCCCTGGGAAACGTCCATAATTTTCATTGATACATAAGCTCCATCTATTGTTGTTAATAATTCAGTAAAAGCAGGTATTTGCCTTTTTGTGGGAGGACTGAGTAGAAGATAACAGACAAACACAAAGCCAAATAGTTTGAGGCATCTTGAAAAACAACAGCAAAACAATAAAACCCCTTAGAATGGTCCAGAGAGGCCCATTTTCTCTTTTTTTGACTAGGAACATTCTGTCACACTGGTAGGATAGACCGTAAATCTCTTCCTCATGCCCCCAAATCTGATTCAGAAGGCTTTTAGAAACTAATGAATGTAAAGCTAATGAGCCACACTCTGCTCATGAGCCGCCTCGCCAGACTGTGCTGTGGCAAGCTCCTGGTGCATTTTCTGGGCTGCAGAGAGCAACTGAGGTGCGCGAGAAATGGCCAGTGCAAGCTCTGGCATGTCTTAGTGAAATACTATAAACCAAAGCACCCCCATAACTGCTAAACCATTCATACAGCAGGTACGAAAACAGTTAATTGGGTTTGCTGCTGCAGAGCACACTCAGGTAGGCTGGGTGGAATACATTAGGCAGCCTTCACTGATAAGCCAAGGCATGCTCCAACATCGTCATTCAATAGCAGCTGCAGAACAGAGCTCATTTACTCATTCTGTGGCAAGATGTACTGTACTCTGCTAAGCCTGAACTGCAATCAAAAGGACATACTTTCGCAGAAAAAAAGAACTTGAAGAACATTAAGAAGCTTTTAAAGCACCAGAAACTCAATTATTTTCAGTATGTTTCTTTTTTCCCCTGTTTTAAGGGAACTTAAGCAAACCTTCTTCTTTGGCAAATTCAATTCTGCAAGCTTCCCAGCTCACCGCAGTGTTTAAACAAACAAGACCTCAGCATCTTCCCAAGTCCCAGAGGAGTCTGAACTTGCTGCAATCTGATTTTTCCTGCTACCATCAAACATCTGGAACCGTACCCCTCACTCCCCACAGGAAGGTACTAGCAATAGGCCACCTCAGGTGCTTCCTTCTACCTGTACTGCCACACCTGCAGCACAAACACAGCCTGTAGTGGCTAATCTTACATATTTCTCCTCTAGATCTCAGGAGAATTCCCAAGACCCTTGACTTGTTTGCAAATCAAGACTTTGCACCACAAAGCAACATCTGCTGTAAACAAAACAATGCCCTGGAATATTGTTTTTCTGTTTAGATGAGAGTGGCTATGAAGCATCCAAGGTTTTCTAAAGGAAAAAACGGTTCCCGATGCTTATTAAAAGCACAAACCATATTTTGTCTCCCAGACCGGCCTCCCTAGAAACCTCTCTCATCATGAGCAAACAGAAATGGATTTTTTTTTTAAAAAATGAAAGGTACCATGAAAACTAGTTCTTTTTAAATTTGCTCGCCATTGATTTTCAAAGACAAAAGGTACATAGAGCTTAACTGGAATGACACCAGAGCTAGCATTCAATAACAAGCAACAGAAGCACTCAGTACTGAGTAACCACAATGCATACTCCTACATGGCTGAAAAGAAACAAAAGAAGGGTACACACAGAAGTGCAGCATGGTATAGATTGAAAAGCAAAGGAAGATACATAGGAAAAGCAGTAAACAATGACATTCCCTTGGATTGAGGCCAAGTTTTCCTAAAGTGCAGCACTTTGCTATTTATGGTATTGAAAGCAGATGTTTACTCTGGGGAGGCTGAAACCCTTAAGTAATCTAATCTAATCACCGTGATTACCATTGACAATCTTTTCTGGTTTGTTCAAGATTTTACAAAGAATGCATTGAGCTAAGTATCACCCAGTTAACCTCGGCCAAAGTCTGTGTGGAGGCTTAGCACGTAGCTAAAAGCAAATCTGAAACCAGCATTTGTGCAAGAAATCTCTTCCCATCTGCAATGATCCTTTGCCGACAGAAATGAGAGAGATCAGAAAATCCTTCACAGTGTTTGATCCACAGGTACATGACCAGCCTGCTGCACTGGAGGTGACTGTTCAGTCAAAATAAGCAGTTTGTGAGGAGCCACAAACCAGCAGAAATTGTATGATCTAACCTTGACTTCACTGGGTACAACAGAGAGATGCTGATTACAAAGACCTGGCAGCAAAGCTACCTCTGCCACACTAGAAATCTTAGATGAAGCCTCTTCTGGACTCCAAAGAGATGTACAGCGCTGCTCCCATACCATGCACCCCCTGTAAGCCCAAGCTATCATGGAGCCCGATGGGAATGCTGGGCACTCAACACCTGGACAGAGGGCACAGGTGACCCCCACATGATGACCCTCAGCCCCCAGACCCTGTGCTGAGCTGGACACAGACAGGCACGGGCAGGCGTGCAAGGCTCATGCAGTGCACAGTCTTTTCCCTCTTAACATCACACAAGCCCCAAAGCTATAGTAGTAAATGACAGTAGTGGAGAAGCAGTGCATCCTGTGGAGTCAGAGCCACAGCAGGTTCCCTGGGCTAGCACTGGTACCGGTACACCCCAGTTCCCATGCATGCCTGAAGATTGAAACCTGCCTACCTGCTATGGCCACACCACCCCAAAACTCAAGCAAGCGGCACTGACGTGCCTGCATCTACAAAAAACACACAGGCAGCAAGGATTTGTTTGATCCCTTGTCAATCAAATGTAGAGGCAACACTGATGTTTAAGGGCAGCTGTTCGCTGTGATGACACGTCAGGGGAAATCTGACAGCCAGTCTCTGATGGTACCTCAGACACAGGGAGGCTGGGGTTCACCTGCTATTAGTTCTGGAGTAGCTCCAGGGGACCTGCCCAGGGCCAAGGTCACAGTGTCCGGGGCTCAAGCTGAAGGGGAGAATGAGCACTTTCTCCAGAGCTGGTCCAAGGGCCTCAGGTGCCCGTACCATCATGAAATGGGGGACCTAAACTACCGCAGGTCCTCCCCTGGTACTATGTGGCTCTGGCAGCCCCCCCCAAAACGCTCCTGGAGAAGAGTGGCTGTGGAGAAAACCTGAGCTGGTCACACCACAGAGCACAGCCTGGCACAAGCCCACACCTGCCCTGCCAGCAATGCTCCTGTAGAGATAACGGGGCTTCGTTCCAGCCCGGCTTGGCGTCGCTGACTTCCCTGGGACGGCGAGGGATGTCTCTGTGTTCAAACACTACAGGCGACGATAGGAGTTCAGAGCTGTTCTTGCCTTGCCTTCCCCTCCGGCAAAAGTCTAATCTAGGTCTAATTATGAGACTCAGTCATGCCTCGGCTCCTTTCAGCCCTCGCTAGCTGTACTAACTTGTCTGCACACGGAGCTTGTCAGTAATAGCTATCCTCCTATTCATGCCAATACGTGGATACCCTTATTCTAGAAAATGAGTTTGTCAGCACTTGGTTTTATTCAAGGATAGCTAGCGTGCTTTTAATACACATTAAAACAGGCTATAAATCTGCTTTCAAGTACAGACTATCTAAACCAGTTTTTCTTTCTGGGTTTCAGATACTTTCAGAAGGGGTGTATCTCAGGTAGGCATTAAGTTAGAGCGAGCAAAATCTAGGCACAAGCATGAGTCTTTTTCGCATTGTAAGCTTTAATTTCTTCCGTGGACAACAACAGCAGAAGCAGAAATGACAGGAGAGCAGGAGGAGAAGAGAGAAGCAGGAGGAAAGGAGAAGGAAACAGTGAGAGAGAAAAAAAATGAGTGGGCTTTGCAATTACAAACTGAAACTCGGAAAATCCATGACCAGGCTGAGGTCTTGCTAGCAGCAGTCACCAAGGAGCCAGGAATGTCCCTCTGGCATCCAGCATGACAGCATGTGCAGAGGATATCTCATGCTCACTTGACAGCTCCCTTTGCTAATCTCCTTTCTGAGGTGACAGAAATCTAACCCCCCCTTCTCTTACAGCTCTTTTGTGCCACACATTTCCCATCTTTAAGGGAAAAGCTAAGGTAAGAAACCTTTCCCACAGCCCCAACCCGTAGCTGAGACCTCCTTTAGAGCAGCTGCAATTACGTAGCAGCTGCAATTACGTAGCTCATTCACCAGCTCCCCAGAAAACTACCTTTCTTGAGGATGCTGCTGTGAGACGCATACCCCTTGGGGCGTCCTTATTTTCTGCATCACTCCAAATATCAAGTGATGATAAGGGACACAGAGGCAATTGCAATTTATGTCTTATGAGAAGCACGGATCAGCCCCAGCATGGAACAGTATGTGGATAACAGCTGCTTACAGAAAAGGCCTGCAGAGGAGTCTGCAGTGAGCACAGCTGTTGATGGCTGAATCCTGCAGGATTACCCCCAGGATTTTGCTCAAAACTTGTAATCTCTCACAGAACAGAAAAGTTGGAGGGGTTGGATATCAGGTTCCTACTAGCGCAATCCCTGTACAGCGCTCGCTGGTCTTGCAGCCATGCAACTGTGTTTTGGAGGTCATATCGTGACTTGGCACCTGTAAAATCTTTCCCCTACCACTGTGAACTACCTTTGTGTCAACGTAGGAAATGGTATTTTAGAAATGATAGTGCAAACTGTAAACACGTTTATGGGAGTTGTTTGTCATATTCCTCTTCCTATAAAAGCCAGGCCTGCTTAGTATCATGAGTCCAATTGTTCAGACTGCTGAGGGAGAGAAAAAAAAAATGATACCCAATATATTTTGGAAATAGCAAAAAGTAGCTTTTCTATACGTTACAGCTATAGCTGTAAGGTTAAACCTCTTACAGTCTATCAAAATCATTGCCCCACTGCAAGGGGTGTTCTCAACTCATTTCAAGTGAGATATTGGGCCTTAACCCCACACGGAACTGGAAACAGCTTATCTGGGCCACTGGCTCCTGCCAGCCTGCACCAGCTGAGGCACTTCCAACCCAACATCAATTTTAGGGCCTCGGTAGGGATGATTAAAACACAAAGCTGCTTTGTTTTAAATTCTGCCAGCTATCTGAAGCCGCTCAGGAGTGCGCAGTGCTAGGGACAAGCCAGGAAATGGATTGAGGGCAGAGATCTGTCTGATAAACGCGTTTGACTGCGGTCAGCATTGCGCAGGAGCAGGACAGACGTACCAAAAGCTATTTCACGTGTTCCCTACCCATTCGGTGAGGCAGGCTGGAATCTCCGCCAGTTCAAGTCACCGGGGCTGAACTGATCCTGGTAAGAGGTAGCGGTTTGATGCAGTATAACGTACAGTGTTGCAGGGGTAACCCCTGTCTACTGACAGACTTGTGTTTGATGGATCAACGGAATTACTTTACAAATTTTACAAGCTTCCAAATCTCCCTCTGAGACACTGAAACGCATTAGCAAATGCAAAATTATCAGTGCAAGGAAGATAGCCTGGGTAGTCGGCGATATTAACTAATGAAAGATGCAAGCCAGTAGGATCATAAGCACACCACAATCCAGGACATCTGTTTGCTGAATAAACAGTCCTAACTCCTTCAGCACAGGTTACACAGCGCGGCTATTCAATTACCGCAAGACAATCAAAAGCAGTCGAGCAATCCAGCGGCCCAGAAGAATGGCATCATTTTACATGATAAGAAAACCCTGACACCGCTCTGTTCAGGTTCAACTGAAGCTGCACAAAGAGCATTTTATCAGCCATTTTGAGGCGACGCTCTCTTCCTGCATCCTTCTTCTCACAAAGGCCCCCTAAGAAGCTCACCAAAAATATTATCCAAATTTGTGGCCTCCAGAGGCTGCCCGGTGTCGGGCTACCACCTGTGCGGGGAGCGGTGGGAGGAGGAGTGCGTTTGTGCGTGCTCGCTGCTGGAGCCAAGTCTCATGGAGGCTGATGAATGCCCCGTTGACATTGGCACCGCCTTGTAATTGCCTAAGGAAAAGGTGGGGCAGTGAAACCAACCTGTTTCAAACGCAGCAAAGTCTTAATTACTGGGTTAGCAAGTATAAAACAGTTTCAGGCAGGCAGAAAATACAAACAGTCATCTATTGATGACAAGGCTCTTAATGACAAATCTGCCGGTTCTGTATGACATCACGTCAACGTGACATGCTAAAGCTGCCTGCCGAAAATGGGGAGAAGGGCACAGATGAATGGGTGGGTGTGGAAACGAGCTCCAGAAGGACTTCTCTGTGTCATGGTGTAACCACATGAATTACTGCACAAGAGCTTACAGTAAACAAAGTATTTGCTATCTCTTAGAAAGATCACGGCGGTAGCAGCAGCAAAACAGTTCACAAAAGAAAGAATCTGAGTCAGTCCAAAACAAAGAAAGTACTGTAAGGAAAATTCAAGAAAATACGAGACTAGACATGGCAGAAGAGGATAAACTGTCAAGCAGATTCCCGCCCCGGGGCTCACGGCGTGGGAGCTCACAGGACCTGCTCATTCTAGAGGTTATGAGTCCATAAAACACCCGACGGAGACAGTGCTACCCTTCAAGTGCCAGATGGGTGCTGCTAACGTTGTCCTTTCATGGCTGGACAGCAATAATCTCCATTTACAAGCCACGGATACCTTCTCTGTAGCACAGCTGGCCACTCCCAAGCACCTGTTTCTCTCGGAGGGGAGCAGGACGGCTTTGCGGAGAGGCGGGTGCTCCCAAGGGCAAGACACGGCAGTGCCTCCCAACCGGCTCCAACACAGATTCAGCCTGTGCTCCTGCCAAGTCCCAGCGCTGCTTCTCACCATGCTCCCACGTGTGCGGTGGTAAGGTAATGCACGGTCACTGCAGCAACATGTCACCTCCCCAGGGCTGAGCACCCTGCATTCGCCGTGCACTGGCACCCGGTGCTCCCTCCCACCCAAGGCACAACCTTGGTTCTCCAGGCCTGAGGGGGCACTGCATCCCAATGGGATGAAACAAATTGTTTCTCACAGCCCTTAGAGATGCTGTTACCGTCCAAACAACCTTCCTCTGGGCCTCATGATGCCTCTCGACCTGCCCAGGACAAAAGGTGGTGCCACAGATGCAGGGCCAGCTCTCCATTAGGAAATACGTCCTCCTTCCCTTTGAGAAGCACCGAAGCATGCCACTACCAAAGCCCTCCAGGATACACCAGACATAGCCACACATCAGCCATAACTACCTCTAAGCTTCTCACGGGGTAGCTAATCCAGTCTAGATTCAGGCTGGGACACAGAAAAGAGCCACAGCTCTAGAGACACTGATGGAGGCAACAGTTGTCACTCTCCTGCTTGGCTGTCCTCTAAGCACAGCCCAAGGGAAGGCGTGAGAAAGGTCCCTCTGGGGAGAAAGTGCATTTCCACTACCATGGCCTTGCACTCCTCTGATCCAGGGTCTTCACAAACACTGCAAGATCTGCTGCGATGACTGAGTCTAGCCACAGCTTCAGTAGTGAACAGGCAATTCCTCTCTCCTTCACAGATAACAGCTTGTGACCTGTGCTTGACGGAGGGTCAAGGAAAGATGATTAACAGCTGCTGCAGCCGACTCAGAGCAGACCAGAAGTAAGAATTCAGTCACAAACTTGGGCAAATTAAAGGTTTGCACCTACAACTGTTTCAGTTCCTAGTTTAGGGATCTTCCTAAGTAATAACAGCTTCTGCTCAGTATGTGTTAGCTGTGGAGTCTCCTGTCAGCTAGGAGACCTCAACCCATTGTGGAAGAAAACAATTATTTACACCTTTATCAGATTAGATTGCAACAGTCTGAGACAGCATTTACAAAATCCCTACTACCACATCATCCTTTGGTGATCCTGGCTACCTCTTCTTGCTTTCCATTCTGGCTTCCTCGCAATGACAGTCATGTTTGCAGTCTTGGTCCTAAACTCAAGTTTTTCCAAGACTCAGGCCCAATATATCCAAAAGAGCTAAAAAACTTGAGAAAGAAGATTATAGCAAAGCTTATCTGCCCAGGCTAAACAAGCTCTGTGCGATAGGGCAGAGCCTCTCCAAGCTGATGATACAGCCTCGTAGAGTGGTGGGAAGTGTGATGCAAAGCCCTTAAGAGGTGAGGACCACCCTAGACCTCCTGCTCCAAATCCAAGCCCACTATACTGCCATGAACATAGAGCAATGTCCACAAACAACTCGAAGCCAAAGACACATCAAAACAAGCATTTTCCTGAGAGACCGGAGAAACTAGTCGCTCATGTTAATGAAGTACTAAAAAGGGCTTAGATTGTATGGCACTGAAAGTCATTTAAGGGTTCAGATTATAGCACAGCAGAAACTACAGCAAGAAATGTCAAGAAGGTGGGTGAGGAAGAGCTTACACACAAGTGAAACAGATCATATCTGCAAGATTCCCTGCCTGAGCAAGCGTCCCTTTTTTAACCCTTTGTATTTCCTCACCAAAAATTACAGCATAATTTCAAGTAGATAAAAATAGAGTTATGTGGGTCATATCCAACAGCTGATAAATAAGCCTAGACTCTTTCAACAACTATTACTTACAAAACGCCTCATCAGCTGGAAGTACGCATTGAAAAAACTCACAAAAGTTCTTTAAACACAATGAATTCAGAAAGGTTTTGCAGCCGGCTATTAAGACTCCATAGTAAAGGAACAGTAAAAGAAGACCATGCTGTGCTTTCAGGCAGGACTGTGCCATTTGTTGGCACCAACTGTTGCATATAACTGCCTGTAGAACTGTTTTCAAACCATTGTTTCTTTTTAATATTTTATACTGAGAAATACAACAGAACTATTGCCACTGCACGTTTCCTCGTGACAGAATATATAAACACACTCCCACTAAAACATACCCAAAACTTCAATCTTTTCAGAGAAAAGCATGGAAATAGCTCTTACTTGTATTTTAAGTCATTTATTAATCCTCTGCATTTTCCATACTACTTCACCTGCACTGATGTGATATGCTATTAGCATAGAGATTTTCATTTTTAAGATGTGCAATCAATAATGCACTTCCATACACCATTAAATACAACGTGTGGTTAAATTAATGGAGCATTTGACTTTTGATCCATGTATGTTTGGTTGCAGTTCAGTGCAGGAAAAAATGCACAAGAACTGAGTTAATCTGACAGCAGAGCTCTCCCACGCTTTCTAACATCGAGTTTCAGATTGAAGTGAAGCATTCCTGCTGCCACTCAGCTGGAATACTAAATCTGTTCATTTCCACTTCACAGGCCAGAATGCAAGATTTTCGGTCACTTAAACTCCTACTAAAAGGGCTAGATCGTGCTAAAATCTGATTTCTATTTAGCTCCTGCAGCCTGTCTGCATCATTGCCAATCCAGTGGTTTCTCCTCCTGTGGGGGAACGTCACAGCCTGTCAAAGCAACAGCGGCCAGCAACTCGCAAGCAAAAACTTTCAGATTAGGGATGGGAAAAAAGTTCTATGTGTTGACAAAATACCCTGCTGAAAAAGTCTCCTTTTCTAGCAATTGTTCCAACATGGGAACAAAAAAGCACTGCCTTCCCTTGCATCTAAGCTACTGAAAACGGAAGGTATTCAGAAA
Source organism: Balaeniceps rex (assembly GCA_013401315.1). Taxonomy (NCBI): domain Eukaryota; kingdom Metazoa; phylum Chordata; class Aves; order Pelecaniformes; family Balaenicipitidae; genus Balaeniceps; species Balaeniceps rex. Next base: position 140,297 of record VYZW01025442.1, read on the forward strand.
ACATGGAAGAGCAATGACTGTTGACCTTTTAAGGATAATCACTGTTATATTACTTGAGAGTGAAAAAGAACTCCCTCTTGTCTGTCTTTCACCCTCCCCAAAACCCCCGAACAAAAACTCTTGAGAACATTCTAAATATGCTGGAAATATTAGCTTGGAAATTGAAATTTAAGATTGTACTGGGGAGGAGCTAGAGAGTCATTAGAGAAAGCACAAATATGCTCCAGTTCTGGCATTCACAAAAGGAAAACAAAGAATCCCCCCCTGGAAGAACACCCTCCCGAAACAGCTCCTTGCTCTCTGATCTCAAAGTCTAAACTGAAACTTGAAGGCAACCTCCAAAATTGCCAAGCTATGGGATGGAGTGGCTCTGTGATGCCGTGAGAGTTTGAATCCCAAAGCTAGCAATCAAGGTGCGTGGGTGTGGGAAAGGAGGACAAACACAATTCTTACAAAAACAAGGCTCCTCTGCAGCAAACAAGCTGAAAAGCACCAGCCCTGGTCCTCAACAGCCTGCTCTGTTCTCTACCTCCCCGTGTTGCCTCTTCCCTCACCCTATGCCTTTTCTCCAGCACCATCCTTTCCTGCCACTCTCAATAAATTCTCATGCATGCATGTGGCTACATCTATCACTTCCTTAACTGTAGTGACCCGTGTTTTGAGCAAATGCTCAGAAATGATATAAAAATATTTTTAATAAGTTAGCAAAACTAGTACATAGAAGTAAGGCCAATATAGTAAAACACGAATTCAATTTATAGTCCAAGGCATTACATATTTCTTTATAGCATTCAAAAAGAAGACAACCTTTAAGCAAATATTCACATATTGACATCAGGTACCTCTGTGACTCTATGGAAGTTTCTCACGTACCTTTTCTCAGAGAAATTCTATTTTCAAATGAAACAATAAATGTGATGTTTCAATGCACTTGTTCTATTGCAGCCAGCTCAGGCATAGAGGGTCTGCAGGCATGGAAATCACTCGAGAATTGTAAAGAAGGGCTTTAATTTAATCTGAACTCCAGACAGATCAGTGATATGGCAAATCACTGCTTTCCATTCACAAGTTTTAAAACACTCTATCGCAGAAAACATCTTGAGATACTGGGTAACTAACTTTATTTACTTGGTGGGGAAGTGACTTTTTATAAAGGGGAAAACCACAGCAAGACTTGACCAGAGTCGGGGACGGAAATATTCTCTTACTATGAGTTTTACGTCTTATATCGAGGCATCACTTTCTAGAAGATCCATTAACTGCACTGGCTCCAACATCACTTTAGATGGAGACTCTGGTTACCTTAACAGTCTTTCAGAGACCATATGAAGTAGAAGGGCCCCCAGTGAAAGACCCGTAGCAAGCCGATGGCTATATGCAAACACAAATAAGACATTGTTGCCAGACAAGTGATGGTTTTTAACGCTGGGATGATGTAATTGATCAGAGTTTAACAGAGGACATACTCTTCTTTTTACAGATAGGATATTGAGCCTCTGCAACACTTGCTATTTACTGCTTTGCCACAACAGCCATCTTTTCAGAAAGATGTGCAATAAAAGGAGTGGCTGACAATTTCAGCCAAGGCTTTAAACAAATCCCCAGTGCAGGCCCTCATGAATTAAAGAGCACGCAACAGATAAATGGAAAGCTGGCAGTGAAACCACATCAAGGCCAAGTGGATAAAAAAAAAATGGCACCTCTTGGCTCCTGCGGTACTCATCTTAATATAAACCAAATGCAGGAGATCAGCTGAAATTCCTTTGCTGTTCAAGGAAAATGCATTCCCTAACATTAAACTTATTTACTGTTAGTCAAAGGTTCATTTTGTCAAATGACCGCTACAGAAATTGTGGGTTTCCCCACCCCTCTTCCCAGGCATGTGAGGAGGGCTGCAGAGCTCGGTGGCACAGGACTCCTCCTTCCCAAATGGAAGGTTGTGTTTTCCTTAAATATGGTCACTACCTTTTTCCCCAAAACATTACATCTACCAGATACAGACCAAGAAAGCTAAACAGTCACCTGGATTTGGCACGCTTCAGCTTCACTATGCTGGAAAATTAACTTAAGGAAAGCTTTAAAAGGATTTTTCCCCTCTTGAAAATGGAGAATAGTTGGCCTTGAAGTTTTAAAGACAGTCTGCTATTTTTCCACTGCAATGTAATTCCAGGTTTCTTTAGGAAGATCCCTGCACTAGTTCCACACACTAGTGGTTGGGAGGAGCAGTCTCCACAGTAGCTGTTGAGGTTTCCTTATTTCTTTTTCTTTTTCAAATGGGAAATCACAGAAAAGGGGGGAGGGAAAGGTAGCCACTGCGGACTTCCCAGGACCTTCTCATGCAATAAAGTCAAGGTTCAGGATAAACAGAATTGAGAACAGCTACGAGGGGACGTCATGCTCTTGCCCTGTGCGAGTTTTGTTTCATTCCTGACTGACTGGCAGGCAGCGTTCGACAGACGGGGCTAAAGCACCATGAGGTTGCAGGTCTCAGAAAACAATTACAGGGGAATTGAGTGCATGACTTGGTTTGTCTTCCTTGCTCTGAACCTTCCTTCCTTCTGCCCCTCACATACACACATGGCTACAGCCAGCCCTGTTTTGGTGTTTCGATGCAAGATACACACAGCCTGGCTTGCAAGAGGAGGTTGTTTCTACAGGACTCTCAAGGCCCACCTTTCCCTAAACCCCTCAGACGTTTACACTCAGGGCTTTACAACACGGGTGATGTTACTGTGTTTTCCATTTCCCGGTGCGTATGAAGTAACCGGCCCTGCCGTGGGATGCGGCCCCTTCACCCTGCTCTGCAGGTACGTGCAGGGGTGGCTGGCTGGCCATGGCCGAGCAGTCCCGCATACTTTCCCACGTTGTCAGCACGGAGGCATTGCATTTCAAGCCACGCGGTCGCAGTATGTGCTTTCGCTGCTGCTGCCAACTCAGGAAACCGCTGCCGCCTCTTTCTTTAACCCAGCTCAGGTTAGACCAGATTTTCCGGTACAGATAACAATTGCACTATTTACATTTCATACACCTAAAGGGAAGACATCCTGGCTTTGCTGGAGCAGACGTCTTAGAAAGAGGCTCAAAGACTAAAAAAACACGTAAAAGCCACAGCAGCCTCTCTGACCTGCTCCAGCACGGCCCAGGTGATTTTGTCTGCCCAAGCAGCTGACACGCACTGAGCTGCTCACTGCAAGGTGTCAGAAACGATAAAGCAACACCATGGTTTGATTTACTGCCAGGCAAACACCGTCAGGCAGTGACCACACACGGAGAGGTCAGGCAGCGCTGTCCTTTATTAGCATGTCAACGATTGCTGCGCTAACGTGCTCACGGATTAGACTCCCAAAGTTGGAAACACGAGCACGCTTGGGTATAACTAATTGGAAATAGGCCCTGAATTCCTAATAACCAAAGTTATGGTCCCTGGGATTTATGCCAAATTAAAGACAATTAATTCTCCTCTCTTGATTATTACACACCTTAATAGCTCTGTCCTTGAGTCAGTTCCATCCTTGGCGTGCAGAGCCCTTTAGCTCAGCCTCTAAAATTTGATGTGCATGAAGAACGGTTAATAAGAAAGTTCTGAATCAAATCCGAGTTACCGTATCAAAATCTCTCATGTTTTACAACAGCGAAAAAAACAACTGGATTCAAAGTCTACTTCAGATCCTAGATTACAAAGGCATTTGCTGCATAGCCTCTGCACTCTAGTCTTTAGAGGCCTTAAACAATTCCACTTTTCCCTTTAAGATGTTCTTTTAAAATATCACATGGCAGTATATACAGATAATCAGGATTGTTTTCATTAAATGATTTCAGTGAAGTTCACCGGCTTTATTTGATATACAAAAGACTATTTAACCTTCTCCCAAGATACTCTACTGATGTAATTACAAGCAAGAGATGAGGCACGGCTCTCCCAGCTGCAACCACTAACAGGAGAGAAAACTTTCTACTAAGCAGAGGCTGCTCTAAGTCTTTCCTAGAGGATGTAAGAGGCAGGTATCTCCTTGCAGATAAGAATTCTGCAAATCTTTACTTCCCCAGCTCGGTATACAGTGTACAGGCCACTGCTGTCAGGACTATTCAGCTAGAGAAAAAGTTAAGAGAGAGTGGGTGTTTAAGGTAAAATAACTGCTGGCACTCCTGTTGTAGGCATCCTTCACACACAAAGTAAACAAGACCACGTGTCCCTTTTCAGAGCGTCAACAGCAAACCCTGCAGCCGGGCATACTCTACCGAGGCCCTGAAGACATAGCTGCGATTTTGAGAGCTGATGGGGGCTCCAACCACAAGTTCGCTTGGGACGCAAGAGGACACACTTGCCAAGGACGGAAGTGGAATTGGCTGAATCTCAGCTGCTCGCTTTGCTGAGCTGACAACCAACACAAAATGCCGGGAGGAGACACCCTGCACAATGAGTCTCTGATGTTGGAGGTGACCACAGGGGCCTCAGATTCCTTGGGAAAACATCATCTTTCCTTCCAGACAGGGGTTTTTAGACCCATGACCTGCCTGAGGGAAGACAAAGTATGTCCCCATCCTATCTGTGAAAACCAACACAGTCCCAGCCTTCTCCAGACAGCACTCAGTCTCCTCGTGACCAGCCCCGTGTCTCAGCAGCTGGAGGAAGATCTCAGGGGTTTCTCTAGGAGACAGAAATGGCAGGGAAACCACAGACCCATGCAATCTGAGCTGCCTGCTCCCGAGGCTTGCACACCGCAGACGAGGCTCTCCGGCAGACAGTCAGCTGTTGGGATTTTCACCCCATCTCCCCCACAGCAGACCTGAGGCCGATCTCTGCAGAGCCCATACAGAGGAAATCATTCCCCGTGACAAAGTAGGAGGGGAACGTCCCAAACAAAGCCATGAATGTTGCCATGTGAAAGCTGAAAATCCAAATTTCATACTGCCTGTTGAGTCCTTGATCTAAAGCTAATATGACTCTCCAAAGCATTTTACTCCCTAGGTTTCTTTTTCTTCTCTCTTTCTGCTGAACTCTGCTCAGCAACATACCTGATTCCATGCCTTGAGACAGAAAGGCGCATCCTAAAAGAATGGAGACAGTGGATAGAGTTGGGGAGAGGAAATCTCTAAGGCAATCTGAAGCAGGGAGAGTGAGGAAGCTCCCCCTCAACTTGTGGCTCATGAACAACCCTGGTCTGCTACAAAACAGCAAATAAACACAAGTTCTCCTTCCTACGCATGCAAGCAGCAAGCAAAACAGCAAAATAAATGAAGCAAATGAAAACACAATTTTTATTTCGTACCATGAGACAACATTCCACTGGATAGTCTACATATTTCTTTTCAGAGAGATCAGAGAGCCCTTGGATTAAAACAGCTGAGAAACCCTGGTGTGGGAAATAGGGCCCTACCAGCCTGTGAAGCTGGGCTGCCACATGCAGAAGCTTTGGACCCAGACCTTGACACACTGAGAACAAAGGCAAAAGCTTGATTCTCCCCAGCAAACCACCTGCAAACAGAATAACAGCATCATCTTACATTTACACTGAGAATAGAAATTAAATTAGCAAGTAGATTTTGATCATGAAGTGACCTTTAAAAATGATTGAGAGAAGAAAACATTAGCCACCATTATTTGCTCTGATACAGATCCCTCCTGAAGGCAGCTTTGCATGCAAAATATTGCTAATTTTACTTCACGTTTTCAAACTGCTTTTAAGAATTTAAGGTGACTCTTATTTTCTCATTTTTTCATAGACAAGCTTTGCTGTCTTCTTTTTTCATAGAAGCACAAATTGGGAAAAGTACTGTAGCTGAACTTAAAGGAACTGGACAATTTTATGATGTTTAATAACATTTGTAGCTATAAAGGCTAAAAACACTATGGGTAATGAAATCTCATGCTCTGGCGCTTAAGGTATTCTCTTCCTCTTGTCCCACATACTGATCCATGGAAATAGTTCATGTCAGTATGGGAAGGAGAAAACACATTCTCCTTGGAGACACCCACAGAGGCTGGCTACGGCTGGAGGTCAGAGCCACAGCGGCCAGACTCAAGGCAAACTGCTACACCCTGCAATCTCTTCTCGCTCAACTGTATTTATGACCACCGTCAACATACTAACAATTACAGCATTCGTCGCACAAATCTCTGCAAGTTTTCCAAGTGAAAGTGGGCTTTTCTTTCTTCCCGGCTTAAGCAGGGTTTGCCAGAGATTGCCAGAAATTACAACTGGTTTACGGCTTCAACAAGCACAATTTTTTTTTTTTGGTACTCTCATCATACCTTGCTGCTTCCTCACTTACATAAAACTGCAGAGATTATGCAGAATTCATGTCTGCCTTGTGACAAGCTCTTTTAAAAGTCAATACCATTTAGAATCTGCTTTGGCCTTGCATTTAGACAGACATAATACCATGTACGACTCCATCCTGCACACAAACTCCCTTTTTCACGTGTCAAGAAAGACAAGGGTTTTGACTGCTAATGCCTTCTCTTTGCATGAGAGACCAGATTTGCCTAAAGCCCAAATTAGGGCAGGCTTGCACTTTCAAAATTTGGTAACCTCTTATGGTAGTCACCTTTTTTTTAATTAAAAAAACCCCAAACACTGACACAGTGTAATCACTGAGCTGTAGACCATGAACCATTTGTTCCATTGAAGCATTTCATCCTTGGAAAGGTTTCAGACATTGGATGGCCCTTGGCCACTTACTCTTTTGCCTTTCATATCTGATATTTTAAGTAGTTAAGCCTGAACCATCTACCATGTTATAAGGGATGCCACAGAGAACAAGGTGGCAGTCGGGTTGTACCAGATGATCCAGCAGTCCTTTACAAAGCTCAGAACACCACAACACAGAAGACCTGGAGTTCCAGTAGTTTTTCCACTTCCCATACACCCAGCTTCAATTCTCTGTTGGCTGCACTTTTATTCCACTGCCTAAATGCATCTAGCCCAAATCTCTTCACTCCATTGGCCCTATGCCTCTCTGCACAATCCAGTTTTGTTGGGAATGGTGGCGTGGTCCACCTTCGCCAGCCTGTCCCTCAGGAACACGCTCCTGCTTTCTGAAACAAACCTGCTCTGAAGGACAGTATTTCATCTGGCCTTGCCCCTTTCCAGACCAGCCTTTCCAGCTATTTATCCACTTATGTGACACCATCTACATCAAATACCAGCAGCATGTAATAGAAAAAAGCATAAAAACTATCGTCCAGTCCCAGCCATCTGCCTATAAAACTCAGTATTCCTACAACTGTCTGTCTCATTACTGTCTGTATTTTAGTCAACAAAACAAAAGACTGAAATCTCATATATCGTTACTACCTCAACTGGCAGGAAACACAGTTCCCACATCTGTGCACAAGAGGCAGGGAGCAGCCCACAGGATGAGCTCTTTCCCTTGAGCTCTTCAACTGGCCCCGTAGCTGTGGGGATGGAGAGCTGCCATGTCCCCATCTGCCAGTTTCAGGAGGGGATGGAGCCCTTTGGTGGAATGCAGAACACCATTTTTTATAGCACCTGGAACTAAGCAGGGGTGTAAAGAAAAGTACAAGCAGGCGGGGAGACATTCATTGCGTTTGAGGGGCTGGGGACATCCTAGGAGCAGGGAGTGCACTCCACAGCTCACAGGGGTCAGACACGTCCCCATGCATCTCCCAGCTGCGGTGAAAAAGTTTGCTGTTCCTAGTGCGGGGCGGAGAGATGGCAAACACTACTCTGAGTGTTTTGAGCAGGTTGCAACAGGCTGTGGCTCTGGTGGGACAGGTTTGTCAGCACTGTCTGACTTGCCTGTGCTGACAGCTACCCGCAGGCTGATCTGAACAGGAGGAGGTGCGGAGGTCTGGGCAAGCGAGCTGGTCCCCCCACATACCCTGGGGCTGAGAAGAATGAGCAAAGCCAATGGGCTGCAGCACGACCAGGAGGCTACTGGCAGTTTGTCTTCCCTGGGTTTGTATTAGAATTAGACTAAGTGAGCTGATCAGTTGAACGATGAGCACAACTTGTCAAGCCGACCTGCAAAGCATGCCCCGTCCCCCCTCGCCGTGGTATGGAGGTGCCAGAGCCTCTCTTCACAAGGAGCGTGCTGCAATCCCATCTGCTGCCGCTTTATGAAGAGCTCCTCATAAACTCGCCCATTTGCAAACCGCATGCAGCACAAGGCATCGCTGCAAACTCATAATTAAATTCATTACTCCATACAATTTTAAGCCATTCTTCAAATAATTACAGTAATTTGATAAGCAGAAATCACATAAACCTGCTGCAGTTTTATCTCTCCCATTTGCTGTCTGAAGGAAAATGTGTGAGTAATTAGTCAGATGATAACAGTCCGGGTTATGCAAGCAAAACAAAATTAATATGATCCTTACTCAAAAAAATTTAAAATAAAACGAAACCAATGACACCTTATGCAGCGTGGGGTGGGAGCGAGGGGAACGGGAACAGGCAAAGGGAGCGCGAGGAAGGTGATGCTGTGCTGGCCCCACGCCTGCTGCGGAGGCAGGATGCTCCCGGGAGCAGCCGACCTGCAGCTATTGCTCCTCTCTCCCGGGAAAGTCATGTCAGGTAACCTTGGTAACTCTGAGGCCCGGCAAAGGCAGGGGAGGTGGGAGGCGAAAGCTTCCTGCAATATTCACGGGACCATGACAGAACATTCATTAGTGCTCTAATGTCAGGAGGAATCAGCAGCCCGGGCGGACGCACCGCCCCGCTCTGCTTCTCACCTTGTTTATGAGGTTCCTGACCTTTCCTGCTACGAAGCGGGCAAGTCGGCAAACTGCAGCTCGCGGTGTGCTGAGGCACGGGGAGAAAACAGCAATGAAAAATTCACACCTGCTGGCTTCTCCGGTGAGCTCAAACTCGCGAATCGAGAACGGAGGAATGAACAACACGCACCATCTCTCGCAGGCCCTGGCTGTCCTTTGGGCTCACCTGCCTCCCAGGATGCCGAGGCGCCTCCAAGCAGATGCAAATCCACCGCAGGCATGAACGCTGCAAACGCCAGGGGACCCACCGCGATATGGCCCCCAAGGACTGCGTCAGCACCCCACTTTGCAGCGGGGGCAAATGGAGATAAAAAGAGGTGGAACTAGAGACTGTGAATATGTCATGATCAGCACAGACCCCAACTCCCTGAGTGCCACAAGTCCTGCTCCATCCACACGACTGCAAATTCAGAGCCGGAGCTGGCGGAAGTCCTCTCTGCACAGCCACGGAGTCTCTGAACCCTACCGAAAAACATTAGGCGACTAAAGAGTTAATAAACCCAAAAGGGTCAGGGATGAGTTTCACTAGAGATAAGGAAACATAGAGTAGGCTAGGCTAAAATTGCAACGTGGCCGGCCACAAGATCAATAAAGTGGAGAAGGCCAGAGCTGTGGTTACTCTGCTGCTTGGATTAAGAGCTTCATCAGGTTTCTGCAATCAGATCTGATGATCCCACCAAAGGAAAAAAGGGAAGGCTCTAGGCCCTCATTTCACAGAGGAGTGAACGAAGAGTCATCAATTTTCTGAAAGTGACTTTATGCCTCGTTAAGACCCATCTAAATTATATACAAGATGACTTCCAAGTAATGGAAAAATGAATCTGCAGACAGTCCTTTTCTTTTTTTCCTTTTTTCTTTTCTTTCCTTAAGGATGTGTCTCCAACCAGCCTGAAACCAAACACTTATTTCGGGGAGAAAAATTCCCATTGCTACAGGGAGGTATTTCAAAATTAGCACTTCAGTTTTAAAGGCAGCTGTACCTTTCACGCTTCTCTTCTTCCCCTAGAGCTTGGAGCACCCTGGCCAAGAAAAGCGATTCAAGTCCTAAGCACCACCCATAATAAGCAATTTACGAACTCAAGCAAGATTAGCTTTAAATACCACACTTTCCAGAGGAATCAATCTCAATGTGGCAGCTCCACAGATACTTTTTTTTTTTTAAAAAGATCTTAAAATGAAAGAAATTTTACATCCTTAATTCAGAAATAAAAAAGAGTTTGCTGAATAAGCAAGTTCAATGCAACATAAAAAGGGGAGGAACAATACACTGGGACAAAACCCCACACATTCTTTCAGCATGTATTTTACCAGCTGCTAAAATCAGAGTCAATTATGAGTGCATAAAAGAAAAATATATCACAGAGGCTGCACCTCCTTCCACCACACGGCCACGGCCCGTGACCCTTGACGAGGTGCTGGGGCCAACCTGATGGCTGCCCAGGTGTGGCTCTGCTGCTGCCCTCCATCCCCAGAGCCACACGCCGTGCTGGGGACAGGCGTCATCTCTTCACATTGTGACGCCGATTCAAAACTGGGGCATGTCACCAGGAAGGATGATGGATTCACTGCTGCTTGGGATCTTTCAGAGGAGATTAAAAAAATTACAAAAAGTCTTCCTCCAGTCTGCCGGAGAAGCTGCATCGCTGCTGCCTGTGTGTAGAAAAAAGAGTTTGGGCTCGTGGGCCGGAGGGTGCTGCCTGGTTTGGGAAGCTAAACTGCCGAGCCCCGGCACCCGCCTCGCTGAGCAGGCCGGCGGCAGGAGTGGATGTTTGTGTTGCCCCCAGCACATGTGTAACAGCTGCAACAAGACAACTTCTAATCAATTCCCATAGCCCAGGGCTTCAGACAACTGTCTGCTTTGCTCAGGGAGGAATTTTATTTGCAGTGTGTCCATGGTTTTGCTTCCTTCCCAGCTTTCCTTGAAGGAGCAGAGAGCAGTTATAGGTATACCATGGGCTGGAGAGAGCGATGGTTGAGGGTTGCACCAGCAATGGTCCCACAAAATCTGCACAAAGCTGGGGGATTGGAAATACTAATGGACCTCTGGGGAGAGAAAGTGGACGAGGACCACGGGAGAGGGAGGAAGGGCTGCTTCTGCACCTGAGCAGCCCAGCGCAGCTTGCAGGGAGATGGCACGAGCCCCTTGCAAACACCCCCCCTTGCTTTGTGGGGGCTTCAGCAGCAGCAGCTCCCCTGAGTCTCCTGCTCTCCAGCCGTGCCTGGGGTGGGTTTCCCGTGCAGTGAGATGCCCGTGTGTATTGCAGGACTATCTAGCGACGGCCCATGATGTGAGGACATTGGGACACATAATCTAATATCCCACTACAGAAATCTCAGGATTCTGCTGACACAGCAAAACTGGCAGCAAACTCTGCTATTTCAGCTGTGGGTTTCCACTAGGGTCTGTAATCAATATGAACAAATCAGGCAGCAGGAAACAGCCGCTGCCATTTTGGCTGCTTTAACTAGATCTGATGCCGTGTCCCTGCCAGAAAATAGTTAAAAGCCCCAGCTCGGGTGATCGCAGCGAGTCCCCGACTGGGCCACTCTGCCGCAGCCTCGCAAGGTGCTGGCCGTGCCGCTGTGGCTGCCGCCGGGCTGGCAGGGCAGCTGGCAGAGCGCTGCAAGCCTGCGGCGCTCCAGACATTTGTCACAATTATCGGGGATTTACGAGGACAAGGATCCTGTCAGTTGTCTGTAATTTTGCTCTGAATGATACCCCTCTCCGTAGGCGGTAGTCTCTGAATTAAGCCACCCTGGAGGGAGAAAGGGAGATGTCCCCATTGAATGCCACTTTGACAGACACATCACCTAAACAAGCTCTTCTGTGCAGCCCCCGAATGCCTGCTGCGGGCCTTGGAGTAAGTTAGTGTCCACAAAACCCAGCCCAGCAGCACGTCTCACAGCGCTGTGACGGGACGGCTGCTGGGCACCAAAGACAGAGCCCAGCCCTCTGCAAGCTGGCACATGCCTCGTCTTGGCTACGCTGGAGATGTGCACGGGTACTAAAACCAAACAAAGAGCGCAGGGACCTGCATTAGCTGATTGTCCTCACGCAGGATTGGCAGCTGCAATTTTGCTCGTACAAATCTCTGAGCTAGCAAAAGCAACACCCCCAAAAGCACAGCACAAAACACTTGAAGGAGGAGGGATGCCACGCGGTAACAGACACATTTAATTGAGACGCTACTTGCAGCTGTCCCATACATACACATCCAAACCCCACACCGCCCTGCTTCAATTTGCCTAATATCAGTTTTGTACTGCAGCAACACAGCAAGCGCTTTGCTCCCTTTGCTAATTACAAAGAGTTAGCTCTTGGAATGATACCTGATTGCAGGCAATGATTTTTGCTAATGTAACAGCTCGTCTTTTCCATACCTGAAACTCTGGAAGAAGGAAGTACTCCAGGGGGGAATCCATAATGTAGTAGAAGGCATGCCACGCACCTCTTTCTATGAAACTATCACCCTAAGGCGTCACAGTTCACACAGTTCCACTTATTGTACCACAGAGGCACTTTTCACACTAGCAGAAATGTTGTACAATTCATTTCATAATCATCAAAAATCTTTTTAAATAGGTGTTCTTAACAGTTGCACTAGATTTTCTAACATTTTTGTTATACGGCATCACGGTAATTCTTTCTGCAGGGCTGCATACCAAGGAACAGAACAGTACCGCTATTGCTGCTCTTTGGATCATTAAACTTCTATCTTTTAAAGCAACCAATTCTTGCTAATTCACGTTTAACTTTTCATAGATGATTACGTGAATTCTTATACCCATTATTTCGTGTGTGTTTTCAACAGTCCTGAGTTTCAAGAGGACATCAGTATCACCATAACGTCCCATGGGACGCTCATTTAGGAACATTAATTTTGAATGTCCTACAGCACCTACAGCAAAACCAAATTCCACAAATCGTATTTCAGTGGTATGTTTCTACCCAGGGAGACTGGCCAGGGACTGCATATTTATGACTGTAATTAACTGCCCTCTTTTCAAGTGGAAGAACCACCTTGTACCGGGTACTGACTAAGGAGAAATTCTGAAGGGAATCTGAAGTCAAATAAATATGTATTTTGGAGATAGCCGAGAGAAGGTTGTAAACTCTCACAGCTTTCCTAGAAAACTGTATCTCAAAACATTCTAGTTGAATTCTCCATTTAGTAACCTGTATTTGAGCACTTCTTAGAGACTGGCTGGCTATATTTAAAAATATTCATGACAACCCTTTTTTTGAAGCTGAAGGAGTTCCAGAGCATCCCTGGCAGACAGAGCTTATAAACTGCCGCAGGGACACAGAGAAAGCTTGCAGAGTTCACAGTGCGGGAGAGGGAAAGCTGCTATGCCGAGGCAGCATACGCAGCTTATTAAACCCTGCAGGTCCAAAGAGAGTGGGCAGGATTGCCATTCCTGAGTAACGCACAGCTCTGTACGAACAGGATTTTAGTACGTGCTACTGCCTAGCGCAGCTTCCACCCATCACTGCTGGGCGTGTACAACAAAGCTGCTGCCTACTCCCCATGCAGCACATCTTCAAATGCCCAGGGAAAACTACTGCCCACTATGCATGCTCATGAAGAGGCTCAGGCTGTGGTTACAGTACATATTTGCAAGTGTTACGAGGCGCTCTATTAAAAAAAAAGTCATTCAAGTGCACGCTGTCTTTACAGACAGATTTTCTTTTAATTTTGCTTGAGCTGCATATGGCTCTGTAAAGAGCCATTCTTTTCTAAGCATCCTGGCTTTGACAACCATAGTCCAGATTTCAACATCTCAAAAAATTCAGCCACCAAAGAAATTTGTGCTAATGAGGAAATGCGCCAGTGTACTGTATCATTTTGCATGGGAGCAGGAGGGAGAGGAGAAAAGATGTAGAAGGTCTAGGCAAGGCAGCAACTGAAAGAACTCATAAGGATGTGCAGGCTGGGCCATCCCGCAGGCTTAAAGCCCACAAGAGTCTCAAAGATGCTCTTCAGCTCAGAAGGTAAAAATGGCCATAGCTGCCAGTTTGCTCCACAGGCTCTTTGCAGTGGGACTAGACTGGATGGCAGCACAATTGACCAGACTGGTTTGGCAAGTCTTAAAACATCTGTCTGGAGAGAAAGAGTCTAACTAGGCACCAAGCTGAAGTAACACAGCAGCTACACCATCCCAATGACTGTGCACAGATAAGCTATGGGATGCGGTGCTGCCAGCAATGAGGAGGTCTCAATACAAATTCGTCTGTCCCCACCACCCCAACAATTATGCGCATCACATACAAATACCAGAAAGCATTAAGTTGTTAAGGAAATGTAGACAGAGGCTGAAAGTAATAGGGTCCCCACCACTAGTTTTTTATTTTGTTTTGTTTTTAACCTTGGGGGAAAAGGTCAAAGACTTACGGTCAGGCAACTTTACAAGGATAGTATAAGGAAGAAAGGAATTTCATTTGCTTCATCTAAACCCCTCTGGGCAGAGCTGGCATTAGACTGAAGTGAAGTATGCCACATGCCTCAATGGGAAAAAAGCAGATGGTGATGATAAGAGGACGAATATTTCTGCTTCCCATCTCTGAGTGCTCCATTTATTCTTAACTAGCTGTTCCCTGCTCAGCGCAGCAGACATTGCTCCTCACCGAGCACAGCTGACCGACCCTAAACACTGTGGCAAGTTCAGATTCTGGGACCACTGGGGGCTGGGTTTTGGTTCCACCAAGGGTGAAAATGACCCGAACGGCTTTCTGTGTTTTCTAGCTATAGTTACAAGTAATAGGAGACATACAATAATTTAATGAAAATAGCTTGCTAATGAATAACGACCATAGGAGAAAGGGTCAGCTTTGTGTTCTTACCTAAAAATAGAACAGTGACATGATTAGTTGTGAGCCATTTCCAGAGAAAAAAGGGAGGTACCAAAATCCATACCTGACAATCCTGGTTACTGACGTGCCAAACAAGGCAGGCAGCGTCGAATAACCTGCGAACAACCCTGCCGGCACAGGCCAAGCTCAGTCCACAGCCGTGCTCCTAGAGGCCACCTAACTCTGGTGAGAAGAGGTGCTTCTGCTAATGGAGTATGACTGGCAGTAGGAGCTGATGAACAAAATTATGTTGCTTGGACCATCTGTTACCTGTTAGCTTTTCCACAGAGTTTGTTCTTGGGTAGTGTGTAACTGGCCAAGCTGGAGGACAGGTGCTTTAGTTTAGTTAAACCTTTAGTTTACGCCAGATGTGCTGGCAGCTCTGTGCTACATTTTCTTTTCCTCCTAACTGACAGCTGAGGAAACTTCACAGCATTTTCTATCAGCTGCGGCATTGCAGCTACATCTTTTCCCGCTCTCAGGGCTGCCAATTTCTCTCCAGCAACCCTGAGAAAGATTCCTTTTCTGGGAAGTTGATGACATGCGAGCCCTGCATCCATGTTACCCGTCCATCCCTGCTCTTGTTTCCCTTAAGAGCTGTTTTCAGTTCTGCGCTGTGTCAATGGGCTGAGAATCGGGGTTTGTTGTTAGTGGTCAATCACTAGCAGAACACCGTCTCAAAAAACTCAGCCATTCCCTTTACTCTGACTTTACTGGTCCCAAACCAGCACTGCACAGAAAAGCTCAGCCTCGGTTTCCGAGCCTGTTTTTATAGCGAGCTCCCAGGACCACTGCTGAGCCAGTTCCATGGCTCACTCTCACCTGAAAGAGAAACATCCACTCTGCATGTCCCAGTAGGGCTCATGGCACGTTGATCCAGCAGCGTGAGTTTAGGTACAGCTACTGTCCTTCTGAGACCCCAGAGCAGGGACCTGCACTTTCCTGTAAAGGAATTTAAGTTGCCATCTGATGCAGAGATGAAATTGCAAGGTGGAAGGACCTAGTTAACCTTGTGATGGAAGCAGTGTGCATGCAAAGATGGAGAGGAAGATTTGCCGCTAATTTGTATGATTGCTTTCTGGGTTTTCCTCCATGCCACCCCATCGGACATTACTTACTGATAAGCACGAATTTCACTTCATTCACACTTCAAAATAACCTGAGTGAAAATCAGTTCTTTGCTGTTTTCAAGGAAAAGATCTAACCAGAATCACAAAGCTGAGTTAATCCAGAAGTTACCTGCTATATTTCCAGGTAAAAATTGTAAGACCAGAAAGAGCATTTGGTCGCCTCACCCGACCCACCATATCAGACAAATTCCGTGCAGCAGCCCTTCACACCTGCCTTGTGCTCTATTTCCACCTACGCTGGGCTGGAAAGTCTTGCAGAAAGTAGTCCAGCGTTAGATAACATCAAGAGATAGAGAAGCCAACACTTCCAGTGGCAAATCAGCCCCACTGTTGGAGATCTGAGCCTTATTTCTGCTTGAGTTTCTCTGGTTTCAGCTTCCAGTTATTGATTCTTGTTCTGGCTCTGTCTGATGGATTAAACAGTCATTCTTTGCAGCTAGCGTCTTCTCTCACTTTAGGTACTCACACTCCACAAATATTTCACCTCTTGCTCTTCTTTCTGGTAAGTGCAGCACACAGAGCTTCAAGTCTTTTGCTGCATGGAATATTTTTCCATTTGTAGATTACTTCTTGTGGCCTTTAACGTACCCCATATTGTAGTTAGGGCCTGCATTCCTCGTTGTCAGAAAAAATATGGGCATGTAAAACCTTTGTTACTGCACTTGTCCTCAGGGTAACTTTGGGCAGAGGAACAAAAGACAAAAAAAAAATCTGTATTCCTAGGAAGAACGGCTGACACCACACCACCACACCCCGCCGTACTTCCCTCCTTCCCAGCAACAACTTAACTCTTCTGTTCCTGTCTTCTACAGCTCCTACACCTACTTGACACGCACTTCACATATAAATGAAGCTCTCCCGAAGGCTGGGATGGAGAGCAGTCCACGTAGGAAAAATCAATTATAAATCTAGGTCTATTTCTGACAGTTTGGTCTTTCACAGAAAATGTTTAATCAGGGTATTTTTTATGAAATGTAACAAATGTAATTCTTACTACAGCAATTTTGGTTCATATATTATCAGTGCTGGCAAGATTTCAGGAGTTGCTAGCCATGGTCATGGTGCCAGCTCTTTGTCCTTGAGGTAAGGAATGGCTTGTTCTTGCTTTTCATTATAAGAGCATAATGTGACATTTGTATAAGCAGCATGAGAGGAGATCAGTGTTTATCATTAGCGCCCATTAGACCTCTGCCACTCCTGCGATGACTCAGGTGAGAGGACAGTCTGCCTGTCGCCCACGTTGGAAACCAACAAAGCACCCATGCAAGGAACCCTCATGGGATGCCAAGTGCAGTCGTGGGGTCGCACAGCTTGAGGCTTAGTGCACCATGCTGGTGAGAGGGGTCATCCAAGCAAAGGGCATATTTGAAACCCTTGTTTTACCTGCTGTCGCACTGCTGGAAACCAGCTGCAGCCTCTGAAGATTTTCATCTTGCCCTGAAACTTACTCCCCGTGGAATGGGATGCGTCCCAAGAACTTACCCACGTGACAGTAACACAGCACACTTAGGGGAAGGAGGGAATGTACTAAAATAGCAGGCTTTGTACTTGTGTTTACAGGCTTCAGAGAGAGGTGGGAAGAGCACCCCAGGTGTGCAGGCTCTAGGGAGGACAGGCAAGCTCTGTGCCCGGGGCAGTACAGCTGCAGGGAAGATCTCCACCAGGGAACAAAGCAAAGGCTGATGGTACTGGCACAGCCAAAGAACTAAGAAAGTAAAAGGAACAAACTCCTGGAGAGGAAAAAGCTGTGCACGACCTTTGAGTGCGAGGCCCAACAGAGAAAACTGGATGAGAAAGGTGAAAGAGAACCAGAGCAGGATCTGAAGAGGCACCGCTGACCTCCTGACAGCAGGGGAACAAGCCTCTGCTCCAGTGATACCTTGATTATAATGGCAACTTTGACCAAGACAGACTGTGACACTTTCACACACATTTAGGGTCTGAAGGAGAAACACTGATTGCAAAAAGACTTAAACTGTTCACCCCCTCTCCAGCTTCTTCTGTTGGAGTAGCCCCGGGTTCAACACAGACAACAATGGAGACAACATGCAAAGAGGAGGGAGGAAAACTTTAAGCAGAAATCTAGAAACCAGGATTATCGTGACAATTTCAGCCAGTAATTAGTAAACTGAAAAGTTAATTATTGCAACTCCCCCCTTCCTTTCACCATGGCTCACCCAGCTGTTCACAAATTGATAACCATAGAAATGAGCATGAGCCGAGCCTGGGTAGTTGGTATTCACGCAGTATCAAAGGAACACATTTGCATTCTTTGCTAGAAGAATCAATTTACCTTGATTGATGATTGAACTTCAATAAGTTCTTTAATATTTTGGTCATTAACTGTGATGCCGTAACAGTGTCACCAGAGTGCTATTGTATTTCACACCATGGCTCTTATTAGCTGCACTGTGTAATATGCCTGAACTTCTAATTGAGCCCTGTTAAATATTGATAATCAACATATTTCAAAGATGATCCTTCAAAATAAAGCTCAGCCTGCCCAGAATGCCTTACGAACACAGTGATTCCTGCCACTGGAGGGGCCGGGCAGTCCAAGTAGATGGCACAGGGTGCTAAAGGCCTCGCCTCCTTATCACTGTTGGTTTTGTCATCAGTTCACTTTTTCCTTCTCAATAACACTGAAACATTGCTTCTGACTACAAACCCTGCTCCTGCTTCAAAATGACCTGCAGTAATTTCATTTTCCCTCTTACTAACATTTCTAAATGAGATCAGCAGTAATACTTCTCTTTATGCATCGGGCTAAATGTACGCAGATCTAAAACAACCCTCCTGATGATAGATATATGGCTGAAGTCAAAGAGTTAGAGGCACTTAAAGTGCTGTAAAAGGAAATAAAAGAAAAAAAAAAAAAGACATTGTTGGTATTTTGCAGTTGAAAAATAATTGAAGAAAATCAAGAAATGGTAGTTAATGCAAGCAGCAAAAAGCAGCTTCAGGGCACCGGGTAGGTGGTCTTCAGTTACAACAGCAACCTTAGCATTGCACTCCTGTCCTTGCTTTTATTCTGCTAAGCAGTGACACGCTGACTATTTACTGTCAGGAGAAAGCATCAAGCTGTTCCTGCTACAGATACGAATGGCAGCGATGCAAAATCTGTCCCTGTGCAACATCCCCTGTTTGTACTGGAGTAGCATACCCCAAGCCTATCAAAGTTGAACCCCTGGCCTAAGGAGATGACAGATAGCTCAGGTACACCTCTGCTGAACCGAGTTAACTCGCAAGCAAGGTAAATTAGCCCATCCTTATCTCCACGCTATCAAAACAAGATCCTTTTTGAGAGCCCGCGTGAGCACTTGTATACTGAACCGCATCGTGTGGTGTGGGTGTATCCTCAGCTTTACAAGGGTACAGCCAGCTTGCTCCCAGTCACACATGAGCATGGCAAGAATACGAAAGACCAAGAGAGAAGCTGATAACATTTCAATACTGCGTTCAGAGGTGAGACGATTAATGAAACTGAGATAGCAGTGCATCTATTAAAACGAGGGGACAGTGGGAACCTGCACTCTGTTCCTGCTGCACCAATTGCCTGTTGAGTGGCTGGTAAGAATTAAAATTGTGCTGTCAACAGTCTAAGTCTCACATGATTACACACGTTTAAAGCCAATCAGGAAGAAAATAAATTCAGATGTGTGTGGCAGGAGTTGAATAGGGAAGATACTACAACAAGCCTCCATTACCTCCTAAGAGCTGGTCAAATATTAATCACTACAAAACCTCTTGACAAAACCAGTGGCACGGTTCAGCCTTTCCAGACACACAGAAATACAGAACATGTGTGTGAGGATCACGGGATCTTCCCATGTGTGCTAGACCATACCAAAGCATACCTCAGTTCTCCACTGGCACTATCACAGAGATGGTGCACCATCCATGGCAGAAATACATCCACTGAATGCGGATCAAGGACCTTTCCTGGCCAGAGGACTTGCTGCTGAGGCTACTCTCACAGGAGGGGGTACCCTCTGCAGTGGAGCTGACCTCCCCAGTCCTGGCAGCCTCCTAAAGAGTAATCAATGCCTATTACTATGAGCAAGACAAGAAAATTCTCCTATTTTCTCTATATTTTCTTTTCCCCCTCTGGAACAGTTCTAATTCCTCCTTTATCCAAACCTGCAAGAGGTGGTTAGGTTTTTTTTAAATTTGTTGTTTGCCTTTGGTATTCTCTGATGAAAAAGCACAGATGCAAAGGAGTTCTTACCTTTGCATCTTTTCTTTTTGCATCTCTGCATATTAACAGAATATTCAATGAACTCATTTAACACTTCCCAGTGATCTACAAATAATCCTTTGTGTTTTTGAAATGTGGCTATAGGCAGAAAAATGACTGCATCATATTTTTAACATAACTGTTCTGTTCCCTGTGTGTAATCAGTCATGTCTGCTCACTATATTAACAAAAATGAAGCTAAACATCTTCTTATCCTATTGTTTTGCAAAATAAATGTAGCTCTAGGAGAGGAAGCTGGCATCTATTCTGGCTCATACATCATTAATACAATTATATGCAAAATTTTGAATTACTGTATTGCTGAACTAATATCCCAGTTTTGCTCCCTGTTTTCCACTGAGCCTGTAGTGGTGGTAGCAGGAGACCACCACCAGCAAACTTCTCATTCTGGAGTCAGAAGACTTTCTTCTTCACCATCTGGAGCGAAAGATGGAAATAACAAAACACACACACACCCCTTCCAAATAAGATGAGCTCTGTAGAAATATGGCAGTAAAGAAGCAAGCTTTTCCCAATAGTCGGCATGTATGTTCAAGCAAAACGCTTTAAATAGAGCCAATGGATTTAGGGAGATGCACTCCAAATGCAGACACATCTCCAAGCACGCTGACATGACAGTTTCTCTGAAGCAGCTTCCTACCGAGGTGTTCACACACTGAGGCAGCTGCCAGGGGTGACAGCAAGATGGTTCTTGATTCAGCTTATTTTGGTTGAGCCTGTGGGTGACTTTGACCATATTTTCTCCCAGGTGCTGCTGCATTAACTGTATGAGGAATACACCAGGCACTGAAGCTGACAGAGACTTATAGCTCTGAAACAGAGGTAGTTACAGCTGCACATACATGCTTCCTTTCTTATTAAGGAAGAAAAAAGTGCTGCTATTTACCCTGTTAAGATCCCTAAAGCAATCTCTCAGTCAGCCTGCATAGGCAGCGTGCCTCTGCTGTGTCCTGCCTGGCCCTCTGAGCTGCACCATACCCAGGCAGGCACATGGGCTCCCTTCCTCCAGGGACTGCATCTTGCTGTTGGGCTATGGGTTAACTTGGAAAGGTCACCGCCGAGTCCCATCTCCTATTTTCCTGTGAAACCCTTCGAATTACCTCCCCCGTCTTGTGTCAAGTTCTCCTGCAGCTGATCACTGGGAGCAAATAAGCCTTTCCAGTGCTAGGAGGAGGCCGCAGAGAGGGCAGCCCACCATCCCAATGAGGCAGATTAGCCTCAGGAAGCAAGACAAGGCAAAACTTGAGGAGCAGAAGATGCAGTGCCAAGAAGTGAGTTTTCAGGTGTGCTAACAACAGCAACTTGTTGCCAAACAGAACTGTGATTTATCCAGCAAATCTGCTTTCACGTAGGCGAACTGAACTATCTACACAGACTTTGGCTGAGGATGGGGGGGGGGGGGGGGGGGGGGGAAAGACCTTTTGGCTCCAGCGTGCGTACAAGCAGACACATGTGCGCACATGTGTGTGTGACAGTGAGAAAACAGTTATACTCACAGTGAAGATTTTATCCCTGCTTTCTTCAGCTGAAAACCACCACCACTTATTTTCTCCTTTGGTTACATCAAACTTGGCATTTTAAAAGCTTGGGGTTTTTTTTGTTGTTGTTTTTTTTTTTTTCCCCCTTCCTTTCTTTAAACTGAGTGCTGTTTTGAATTTGTTTTAAGATGAATGTTGCTTTCATTCCCATCACTGGTTCCTAGCCTGCATTTCTGAGCCTTTGCTGCATTTTCACTACGCTTAGCACTTACTAAGCAATTATCACTGAGTCAGGTAGAATGACGGCATTTTTACAGTTCAAGCACACAGTTCTGTATTTCAGGGAGCTGATTTTTAAACTACTTAAATGTTAATAGCATCCACCTAATTGTACAGATCAGAATGTCACCAGCTAATCCTTGTGCTTTCCAGCTGACTTCCGTCAGCTGCTCTTTTGCTTTAGTTATCAATGTCAGGATATATTTTTGATCACAATTATTAAGGTGAATCAGAAATACTTTTATTTGTATTCCTAGGTGCTTGCATCTTTCTGGTTTTAAATCTCACTAGCCCATCATTTGTTACACAAGCAGAATCTTGAAGCACTGTTAAAGCATCACAGGGTGGAATTCCTTTTTACTGCAATCCTCCATTTTCAAAACAACCAGTACATGATTGCTACAGTTCTCAGGGGAAAGCAGCTTAAATGTGCGTCCATATTCCCCCTGCATTTCAACTCAAAACATTTTATAGCATCCAAAATATTGGCATGTGAGAGAATGGAGGAACGTCCATTTGGGATCACAGGAAATAAACCACCTTCCTCTGCCTCCTCCCAGGTTTTCCTTTATGTTTGTTAAAATGGAATTTAGACTTAAAAAAAAAAAAATCTTCAGACAGTTTCAAGGCAACCGTAGCTCTATTACACCACTTTTGCCGTACAAGAAACTATTTCAGCAGAAGGATATGAGGAGATCCTTACAAGCCAAAGTATACTGCTGTAATGGGAAATGATGAGGGAAAATGGTTTCAGAGAAAATCTATTACTATTCCCTTGTGCTGGCCAAATAAAAGAGCAAATGCTATTGCCATTGAGTCACAAGAAAAGTGAAATTAAGGAAAGTTCTGTTAATGTGCAGATTTTGACATGCAGCCCCCCAAAAGGAAGGGGTACAGAAATAGTAACTGTCATACAGTCATTTATTAACAGCTAAATTTGTTACGCATCTGCTCTGTGTAGACAGACTCTCCCACCAACTCAGCCAGCCTGGTCTGTGGGAACGGGGAGGGCAGTGTGGCTCCACTATGAAACAAGCAGTTTAAAAAAAACCAAAGCTGGTATGCAAAATTAGAAAGGCATGACAGAAACAACACAGGATCAAAACAAGAAAAAGCAGCACAGGCAAGTCAAGAAAGTGGAAAATCCAGAATGACTTAATGCTGCCATGAAAGTTCTGGGAAATGAGGAGATAGCAGAACTAAATAACAGAAAAGTAGGTCTGATAAATAAGGGAGAATAGAGCACCATTTAGGATTCAAGTGCTTGAGCTGCTCGGCACTTTTTCAAAAAGAAGTATAGGAAAGAAAACTCAGCTTTTAGTTTTAATGTCAACGTGTTATGGGAATTAGCTAACAAATTTACTATATCAATCCCAATTATTTTAAAGTCTGTAGGGAGCTAAGCCATCCGAGAATCAGAAAAGCAGCAGAACCTACTGCAAGAAGAGGCAAAAAGGGTGATCCAGGAATTGCTGCCCTGTAATGCCAGAACGGTAACAGAACAAATGCGAGTGACAAACCTGCCCGTGTTGATGTGCTAGCAGGAACCCAGGGCTCGTCATGGATACCAAAGCAGCAGGTGGGAAGTAGTAAACCCAAGCTTTTCCTTCTGGCTGGATTACAGAATCAACAGAAAAGTGTGCTATAGCACTTCATGAAAGCCCGTCCCCCAAACTGAAGCTGATTGGGATTAAATCCTGGTGGAGATAACTCAAAACTTACTAAATGTCCATAACTAAAGGGTAACGATAAATGATAACATGCTACCCCTGAGACTGGTGTTAAGGACAGATCTTATTTAACATTTTAATTAATCTAGGAATAGGGAAATCATTGCTAGTCACATAGGGAAAACCCAAGTGGCAGGTTATAATTAACCACTAACCCTCCGAGAGACTGATGGGAGGAGGAGACATCCGGAGTCTTACACCCTGGTAACCTACACATCACTTACATTGTCCTTAAGATTGTAAGATGCTTCAGAACATACCGTATTTTCACCCTGCTCGCTCTGTCCATGGCTCTCACTTCTACTGTCAAAATATACTGCACCTAGAAATGAGGCAGCACATATATTTCACTTTGTATCTTTGGCTGGCACGTAGCACTGATACAAGCTCTTAAAGAGTTCACCGAATTGGTCAAACGTCAGGATACAGCAACATTTGTATCTTGAATTTGCAAAGATGTGGGGCTTCTTTTTTGATGAAAAGCACCTGTAAAGCACAGGATTATTGTGCTCCCTTTTGCCATTTCTTGGATAAATATCATCATTTTTAATGCTACCAATCTTCTTCTATAGCCTGCGGGGGAGATTTTCTAAGGCAAAAAAATGGCTTGTAGGTGCTTAATTCCTATTAAAAGCTACTGGGGAGATAAGTACCAAACTGCTATTGGAGCCTTCGGGAAAGAAGTCTTCCTCTAAACCATTGTTATCGACCCTTTCAACACCTGAAATAAGTCATTGATATAATATCTATTATTAAAACAAGAGATGTTTGAATCTGCAGTGAAATCACTTTGTGGCCTGAGAAGTAGCTTTTTGGCATCCCCATGCAAGTATGCAGAATGAAGTGAGACAAGATGCACTCTAATTCCGCTTTTTTAAGATCTCTATTTTAGGCAATGTAACGTGAGAAGGTGGATGTGTCATCCATCTGACTCAGCAGAAGAGTCTCATTTAAAAACTCCACGGCAAGTCTTGACTGGTATTAATGAATACTTGTATTTGGTTTAGAGGTGAAATATTGTGTACATAAAATTCAAGAGCAAAGAGGCCAAAGAACAAAAGAGCTCTAGCCAAGAGATCTACTATTGCCAATACTCTTCTTTCTTTCCATGCTGTCGGTCTCCACTCTTGTGTTGACGTTTCCAAGGGACCCCTTTTTGCTCTGGATGCATGGGCTCTGGTCTTCTTTTGATGGCTTCAATAGAAGTTCATAGCCCTCCTTCCCCGTCCATGGGGAATATGCTCTTTGTCAGGGTACTTTACAAGTGACTGGTGTTGGGGACCAGATATAAAAAACTGGTAGAAAATACACAAAAAGGGCAGGTCATGCAGTCTGACCTGTGCGCTGTCTCTGCACCCCAGGAAACCCTCACCACTTCCTTCATGTTTCCCCCGTGGCACTATTCATCAACGGATCTCAATGGTTTTACAAAGAGGGTCTACCACAGTCCCCTTTGACAGACAGACCTGGAGCCCTGTGAAAGAAAGTAATTTTGTATAGTCACCCAAGAGATCTCTTGTGCAGCCACGAATACCCTTAATGGTCTCTGGGGACCCAACCGAAACATTGGGAAGAGACAAAGAGTGTTTTGTGTCTCTAGCTCTCTGCTGAGTCTGCTGGGAAGGGGGCCACTGTGATGGCAACTCTTATGCTGCAAAAGGCAGCACCTGCTGGAGCAATGTTGAGGTAAGAAATTCATTTTGGAGAGCTAGCACAGAGAGATTCGCTGGTAACTTTTAATAAGTAGCAAGTTAAGACAAATTGGAAGCCATGACCTACAAAGAAAGGCTCTGCAAATCCCCCTGCCAGCCTCCCGAGGATGGCAGCTCCCCCGGTACACAGCCTTGATAAACGGATCCTTCTACAAGGTCTAACTCATTTAATCATCCCCTCTGCTTGCATTAACCACTTCTCCAAGGGTATCTTTCCTGCGCGTATTGCTTAAGTTAGGTCAAAAACTTGGTCTTGTTTTCAAATCCACATTCACGATGAAAGCTGCCAGCCTAACACTTCTATTCTTCTGAGACCTTTTCAGTTATAAGCAGAGTGAATAATTCTTTTACTTTTTCTCCCTGCCTGCTATAGGGCTTCCTCCCGAAAGCACAAAACATTTTTCCTTGCTGAATTCTCTCCACGCATCTCCTCTGTACGCAGCGAAACAGCCCGACATGATGGGCTGGGTCGAGGCGCACAACGACCAGCCTCCCTTTAAGCCAGAAGCTTCTGTTCTCGGCAGAAGGGCCGAACCCCAGGTAATCTATTCACTCCCTACCTGGCAAGGGAAGCAGCAAAAGAATAATTCACTGCACTTGTAACTGAAAGGCTGTCACAGAAGTACAGAACTCAGACTTGAGCCTTCAACAATGAACTTTAATTTGAAAATGGCACCAAGTTCTGACCTAGAGTGAACAGCTTCCCTTGATGAGGCAGACAATTAGAGAGGAAGGAGCAACCTCTGAGCCTTCAACTTGCCACCAGCCCAAGCCGCTCCTTGGCAGCGGCAAAGCCTGAGCCGAGGCGTCCTCCCCCCAGGGATGCCCAGCTCCGGGGCAGTCACAGGGCAGAGCCATGAAACTCCCGAGCCCAGTGAGCATGACAGCTTTTGGGTGGCCTGAAAGGCACGGCTGGGATGATTGCACACAGCGGTCCCGGGCAGACACGAGCCTGCCCACCGGGGCGCCTTGCAAGAGTGCCGCTGGCACAGCCGCTGCGCTGCTTTGTGCCGACACTTGCTGCGCTCCCCTTTGATTGCAAATATCCCTGATTTTGGCAGCACATCTTCTAACCCTAACGGCCTTTCCTAAATGTAATTTTCAAATGTTTACGTTTCCTTCTTTTCCCCACAGTAATTTTCGGTGCTTTGAACGTTTCAGGGATTCAGCTACATAAATAGATACCCTAATCTTGTAACAACACACTAGATTACATAATTGCGATTAGGATGGGTAATTACACCGTGCCCATGTGAGACAGACAGCTTCGACACTCCACATCACAACTGTGTCACAATATTTTATTTACAGAGTATCAGAAGTAGTAACTCCACAGGCTACACCGTATTTTACCGTAAAACAGTAAATTTTTTTTTGATATGGCTATACAAAAATAATCATTAGAAAAGTCCTTCAAGTGCTTGTATTCTGTTTCTATTTTGTTAAGAAAAACCACACTGTTGGGGTCCTCCCTGCTACAGAACAATTCAGCACCAAGCTAGTTTTCACAGCCTTGGTAAGAGCGCTCTTGTTTATTGTAGAAACATTACTAGACAATATTATAATGCTTTCCTGAAGTAAAGCTCACAGAGGAAGAAAAAAAAAATTAGCCATGGTAGATATTTTTGTCAAGGTATTTAGCTCTCATTTTGATCTGCTGATGACCTTTTAATTGAGTGAATCACAACTACATCCTAATGCCAGAGCTTATTCACCAGCTATGAAAACAACCTGGAATTGCATGCAAATTTTATTTTTGTTTTCCCTCATGACCTCAAATTTATACTACTTAGTGCTCCATCACAGAAATGTCAAAAATCACAAAGACTTTTTGCAAGAGAGTGAAGGGTGCAGAAAAAGCTCTCTAGAATTTGGTGGGGGCAGGAGATTGGCACAAATTACATCAGGTGTTTTTTAAACTGTCAGCATTGCAAGGAAGGAGATAAGCTTAAATAACACTCTGAACAGGAGTTACCCTGCCTGCTGACATGAGCACCGCTTTACAAAGACTTGGCTCAGGAAGCCTAAGT
This sequence comes from Balaeniceps rex, assembly GCA_013401315.1. Taxonomy (NCBI): domain Eukaryota; kingdom Metazoa; phylum Chordata; class Aves; order Pelecaniformes; family Balaenicipitidae; genus Balaeniceps; species Balaeniceps rex. The sequence continues at coordinate 167,505 of VYZW01025442.1, forward strand.
AAGGGTTTAGGCACCGCAGCCCAGTATCATAAACGCCACATTATACTGCTCCACAGAAAAAATGGAGCGAGTGCTTGCTGACCCCAACTGATCTGACATGTGCTTAATTGTATATTTACTTCGCATACAAAATAGCCTGGATTAGTATTTTCCATACAGCTAACCTGGAACTTTGTTAAATAACCATGGAGCTGCACAAATACTGAAATGACGATCCTCTAATCACTGTCACACTCAGTGCACCACATGAATTTTTGAATCGACCGTGACAAACACACATTAGAGGTTCTCACAGTGAACTGCTACTTCCGTTAAAATACATTTTTTTGAGGTTTTACGAAGTTTAATTGCACAGGATGAAACATGACACCTATGCATTTGATTTATTACGAAGCGTGGCTCTATATTAGTGAGACTGCAGAGCATACAGTGTTGTGGAATTATTTTTACTCTGTCATGACAGATGGACCCAGGCAGCGTTTGGTAAAGACTGCGTGCAAGTGTGCAGACACATGCTGCAGGTGGGATCCTCTCTGCTGCCTCCTCCAAGCCAAGCTGTTATACTTGAAAACAGCACATTTCAGATGACGGAGAAATCATCATAATCATCTACGTTTTCAAAACGGCAACATAGATTTCAATCTTCTGCATATGAAAAAAGTCCATCCTGACTAGAAAGTGATGTAAGCCTTCCAGATTTGAGAGGATCTATAGAACAATAATCCCTGAGTGTTGGCTATAATCCTACCCTACAACAGGCGTACATAGCTCGTGCTGCAGTGGCACACACAACTACTCCGTGGAGGTAGCAGTAGATGCAGCAAGGCGGCAGGCTGCAATCTCAGCTTTCCAACTTAAACCTATGCTTTGGTTTGGTTTCCCCTCACCCCATAAAGCAGGGTACTCCATTTTGTGCTCTGCTCTATACCACCCAGGACAGCACCCCACGGTGCTTCCACTTCTGGAAGATGTACATGCTGGAAATCTCTCTGCACAAGCTGGACAGCAGGGTGCGGATGTCACAGCACCCGAACAACAAAGTGAGCATCTGGTAATGGCAGCCCCCATGCTGCTGGATGCAATCGGGCAGGAGTGAGAGTTTCCTCCTGTGCCTCTGAAATTCAAGTTTTCCAGTTAGAAACCAGCTGACAAACTACTGTGTCGGGACTTGGAGTAATGACAAAGCCGTCCTTGCCCGCAGCACCTCCCAAGCCCTGCAATGATCAACCAACACCCCCACGATCTCCTCTAAGAAATGGCACGTGGGATCGTTAAAAGGAACCTCCATGACATTGGCACAGCAGGCAGCGTTAGCCACAGCTTTGCATGTGTTGTCCATTGCCCTACCCCTGCCCGAGCTTCCGACTTCCTTTTACCCGAACCTGCGTACAGCAGGGCTGCCTTGGTTCCTGCAGTGCATCCAACCTCCGTGACCAGCTGCATGTCCAGACCAGCATCACACGTCCCCCAGCGACAGCAGTGTGCAAGGCAAGCGGGGTTTTGTCCTATACCAAGGCAGGACTGCGCACTGATTTCCACTTTATGCTTATGAAGTTGCCATGCCGACAGCACGGTCCAAATGCCAGAGTAGCACCCTACCTGCAAGGGCTCTAAGGAAGAGCCTGGACGTGGCCGCGCTGGCACAGCTCTCCAAAGGGCTCCTGTTACAAGAGGACACCGGAGCACAGACCACCCTGCCTTCTGCTAAGCAGAGGTGATATTTGGCAGCTGCATTTCTGAATGACAACCAGCTTCTCTGTCTTTCCTATTTTTTTCACCCTTGTGAAAAATTCTCCATGACCTGCTCCGCCATGCCCCTGGATGTATTGGTCACAGTCCCTTCAGCTGGGGCAAACCTCAAGTCACCATTTCATGTAAGCTTTCAGATAATGCAGATTTCTTCAGCACGGCCTGTGTAGGATAATTTTGAAACTGTTATTCTGTGATTTATGAGAACTGTGGCTAATACTTGAGAAAAATGCTTTTAAAGCTGAATTCTCACATAACACTTTAATGTATTGTTGACAGCCAGCAATACCCTCTCTCCCCATTTGTTTTCTGAGCTGACACTAAACCTTCCTACAAAGCTAATTAAATCACCAGGAAAGGCATCTGACAATGTCCAACAGGCTTAGAAATGGTCTTAATCAAGGCCTTTGGCACCAAGTTCACATTCTTCTGAGGAGAAACTTTATATTAAATCTCCTTGAAATCAAGTGCCTTGCACTGGTCCCCTTCCAGCAGCTCAAGATATCGCTGCCCAAACTTAAGGAGTGCCTTGTTCCAGCGGGAAGCAAGCTTAAAGCTAGATGAAATGGAGGTGGGAGTAAATCTCTGTATTTCAACCAAACAAAATGACATCCACTCTATCCCCTACTTTTAACAGAGGCCAGAAAAGGGTATCAACTCAACAGGATCAGAATCAATCGGTCTATTGGAAAAACTACTGTTAGCTAAGATAGTTCAGCCTTGTATTCAGCAGTTTTTTACCATTTCAGTGTATTCTTGTCTGACCAGAAAAAGCTGCAGTCCCCCAGTAACACATTTCTGGGCTACTCTTGCAGAGGGGCACGGGCTTTCTGCCTAGAAGCAAAGGTGCAATCTACACCAAGAGCCAGGAAAAATCACTGAAACAAATGTCCATGGTAATCTCTGGAGCTCAAGTAATCCCTCAAACTCTCAGGCCAATTCAGATGTTTACTGCTCTTTGTTTAAGTGTTGAGTTCTTTATGGTTTGGCTTTGTGCACGTTTTATACAAACACTGACAAATACTAAAACAGCATTGTAACATTTCAAGGCTGATTCACTGATAAAACGCTCATTCACAGGACTCGAAGGAGGGGACTGGATGTCATGTTCCTTTTCAGAAATACAGCTGAAGTGAGTATTCTGTAAAGATTCAAAGCCGATCTCAGATACAAAGAGCAAGAGAAGATAAGCAGTGCATAAGGGGACACTGAACAGGTCATGGAGTCTTACAATAAATGTTACTGAAATTCAGTACAGAGGTTTGATTCATAACATCTCTAAGGTCATTTATCATTATTACCAGCAGATTACGTGCCTTGTTTTAGGGGAAACTGACTAAAGGCTGCTGTTAAAAAGTATTCCTAATAGCTGATTACACATTTTTACTGATACTTCAGCTTTAATTCTGATCAACTTTTGTTGATTTATAAACACCATTGCCCTCTTTAAAGCCTGCAATCAACCACATTATGCACTAGATAATGAATACACTCCCTAACTTCAGGTAACAGGCAGAAACTCCATTAGACAACAGTTGAATGAAGGGGAGCTCTATATATATCTCTGTCTTCCCAAGTGCTCTGGTGTGACATTCCTACGGTATTTCTAAGAATGAGGCTCCCTGCCAATCACTCTGAATACAAGCGCGAGTCCTTGTTCCTCCCCTGAGATACGGTCTGCTCTGCTCGCAGCTACACAAACGATGCTCCACAGGTGGACAAAAGAGGAGAAGGCAATTGGAAGCTGTTCACCAAGGCTTTCCAAGTTCTCTGCGCAATTAGGTGCTGGGGCAGAGCTATACATACAGAAAACTGAGGATGAATCAGAATAAGCTGCAGAAATGCAGCACGAAAACATCTTCCACCTCAATTTGCCATAATTTAAAAAACAGAACAGAATGAAAACAAAGTAATTGGATGGACAGATGAGAAACGGCAATGCATGTCCTCAAACCTCACTCAGAACACTCAGAAGGGAGCCAAGAGTAACAATCATATATAAAACTAAAGACCTTCACATTTCTCCCTCCTCTGAGGTTTCTCAGCACATCCCTAGTCTATTAGTTCATCTTTCCAGCAGTCATTCTCATTTTGTGCCATGTGCAAGGCCAAGCACATTACCAGTGCATAACAAGCTATAATAATGATTGACGATTACATATGGACAAGGCAAAGTTGAGATTAAGAGCCACATTAAAACAGCATCAGAATTTCAGAGAACTTTATTTGATAAAATTTTAGGAATAAGAATTTTAGAGAAGAGTAGCTACAGAAACCACCAAGGAAACCCTTCTTGAAAGGGTCTGCATCCATTAAAGACAAACAGGGATACACACAAAGAGAATTAATAAAAAATGGATAAGAACAAGCACTGTGTATCCCCTTGAATCTCTCCTGCTGTCAGGTTAGATGCAAATTTGTACAGGCATAATGTGTACCAAAAGCCTCAAACTACTGTTCCAAGCAAAACACTGTTTAGCCTTAAAATATTGTTTCTATTTTAGGTAACTACTTCTCAGAGGTTGCACTCTTTTCTGTTCAGACTTCTGCATTAAGGAACAATGAAATGACATAGTTCCCAGTGCTTCTGCTGCTCCATGGCGTACACGCTGCATACAACACACCGACAACTTGCTCAGCAGAATTCCCTCAGAAGGAACAGAGAACCCATTTGAACTTGACTACTTGGGTTTTTATACTACAGCTTTCTGGCTGTTAGGGATGATATTAAAAGGTGACCCTTTTGCTCAAGGACTTTTTTTAAAGCTACAAAGCAGCAAGTCTTACTATACTTCACATAATTGCAGGTCTTCTTACGTTAACAATTATTTGATACAGACTGAATTCCTAAAGATGAAAATCTGTTTCCAAGATGTTTTCTGCCTCAGCGAGCTTCATGCAGGCAAGAACAAATGCTGATGATAACTCTGGACGTAGGGTTTTAGTGTCTGTAGAATGTACAGGTCTTGCAAAAGATCAGAGCTCCACCCTGTTGAGTCCTGTGTGGATGAAGGGACGGCAGCCTCTTCTTCAAAAGATGTAAGGTCCCACAATTCAACAATTTTCTCTTTTCTGTCCTCCCTTCTACTCCTCCAGTGTTTAACATAAGAGTTGTTTAAATCATAGCAGCATTGTCAGAAAGTCAAAGGACTAAAGGTTTCATCATACCATTTATGGACTGCCAGATGCTACAAGCTTGTTATATCCAACTTTGATTAGCTGTAAAATGAATCTACAGACAGATTACTGCTGTTTGCCCAGATTGCTTTTCCTTTTTTGGGTTCAGGATTTGTATCTGTCATTCAGCTGAAGGAGCAGCCAAGATTACTGGCACAGCACTCTCTTCATCCCTGCCTATTCAGTTTCTGATAACTGTGGTGTAAACACATTACAATAGTGCGAGATCCCTATTGACTGACAGCCACCATTAGGGGCATTACATTGTGTCATATTTATTCCATACATCTTCTGCAATAACACCCCCAGGCACTCCCTTCAGAAGAGACATACAACATCGCAAGGAAGGCAGAGGGTCTGCAGGAATCTCAAACTTCTCCCTGCATCACAACATGGCCAGACTCCCTTCAAAGCCTTTCTTTACAGCATTTTGCCTTGCTGTCACTCAGCTTCACCATGATAAAGGCTGAGCGACCCATCTCCCGCAGCTCTCCTTTTGCTCCTTTCAGTTTCCCCGGCTGTTGCCAGTATTACCGCTGTCCCTTTTGCTCAGCCTGAAGCCCCTCTTCCTTGCCCCTCCAAGCTGCTATGCATTTCCCATCCTGTATTATACTAAAATCCTTCCATCCTTCTCTCACCGTCACCCTGTTAAGTTACTACACTGACTGACTCTCCCGATTGGTATAGGAGCTCCCCTCTTGCTCTTTGACCTTCTAAGTCCACCCAAGAAACCAGCAACTAATCATCTTCCTTAGCTGCTGCTCAGCTGATACCACATGAGCTCTGCTCCAGCTCCTTCCCCCAGGAACCACTCCACCATCTTCTGCTTTTCCCACCCTCACACGTTTAAGATCTCCACACTTTCCTGCAAAGCTCTGCCTAAGGCTGTCACCTGCAAATTTCTGCATGCTGGCCTCGCTGAACCTCCCTGAATCGGAAACAGTGCCAGTTTCATTGCTTCCCCCCCCACCTCAGTTTGTTCAATATACCAGCCAAGGAATACAAAGAAAAGCTGTGTACCCAGATACAGAGAAAGAGATTTTAAGGTCTTGAGGGAACATGAGATCATCAGTCTGATACCTTGTTTCATCACAGACTGTAAAGCAGCACAGTCTTGCTATTCATACAGAAAATGTATGCTTTAGAAGATCTCCAAGAATATCACTCAGGCATCATTAAAGTCACCTGAAGATGGAGAATTTGTCACTTCCAGTGGTGGACTGTTCTAACAGTTGCCAAACTTCTCTGCTAGAAACCTGCGCCTTGCTTCCATTTGAATTCACCATGATTTAAAGTTTCCAGCTATTAAGTCCTTCTAATATGTCTTTTCACTTGATTAAGAAGCCCTTAAAAAGCCTTTATTCTCCCCATGAAATGATTTATATACCACAAGCAAATTCCTCCCCATCTTCATATTAATAAGGAAAGCAAATTGATCTCCTCCAGTCTACCATTATATCATGCTTTTCTCCAACCTTAGATTGTGTTTGCACTTTTCTTATCTCCAATTTAACACTCCTCTTAAAAGACAGAGAAGAGAACTGGATGCTCTTTTGCTCTTCCCAACACCAAAGTGCGGGATTTTGCCTTACTGTACATTCCCTGTCTAGGTCCAAGGACCACATCAGCCCATTCCACCAGGCTGAAAGGCTGGGCAAGTCACAAGAACACCCAAGTGCATGTGTCACATTAAAAGGGCTGCTTCTATATGATGGAAAGCTGGATTACCCTGCCCAAAGACTGTGCAACCTTGTACGTGGCTCCGGAGAAGCTCGTGGTTTATATAGCTGTGTAAAGAAACTTACCCTCTGCACCAATCATCTGCTTACATTTGTCATCCACAAATATTAGGAGATTTACTTCCCATCTCTCTGATGGAGGTGTTGACTTGCACTGGAGCCAGGGCCAGTCCCTGCTAAGTCCCACTAGAAACATCCCCGTTTGATGACTGTCCAACAGGAACTGCTTTTGAGTTCTGGTGATTGATCAAATTTGACATACTACCATTCAGCACTGCGTATTTCAATCAGATGGATTAAGTCAAATGCCTTACAGAAGTTCCCATATCACTACTGCACAGTTATCTTTATTAATTAAACTTGCAGATGGAAGCACTTTCCATAAATCCACACTAGCTGGAATTGGCTTAGTAACACCCTAGGTCTTTATTGACAAAATCCTGTCACAATTTAAAAAAATTTTATTTAACACAAATATTAGGCTTAATTAATTGGGTCAACCACTTGCTTTTTTAAAATATTAGCAAGAGAGTAGGGTATTTCTATCTAGAACTTCCCTGGTATTTCAAATTTTATTAAACAGGAGCATCCAATTTTTAGACCTTATGATTTAAAAATGCACGGCCTTTGTATGCGACGTCTAGCATCCTTAATTTTAAGAAACGAGCACATATTTTCACACAACACAAACCCAGGTCATCTTGTACCTCTATCAACAGCAACTGAAACAGTGATTGAACGTGTTGCAGGCTTTTTCTGCATCGCCACTTTGTACTGCAGTGGGCCTTTCCCATCAGGGGACTCGGTGGTATTGCGGGCAGGCTATTCCAGCCTCACGATTACTGTGAGTGATATGAGAAAGGTGAAGTTGTGGGTGAAAAAAGACAACAAAGGCAGCTTTAAGGAGACAGGAGGCGGCAATGACAGATAGACAAAAGCACTGGGACGCAAGCATGAAAGCCTTGAAGGGAAGGGTAAGGAGCGTAAGCTTGCTAGGCAAAGACAGTAACGTACGAAATTCAGGGACTGGCATACAGTGACAACTGGCTCAGCATGCTGGAAAAAGATGCTGTAATCAATATTCTGTGCGAGAGCTAACACACACATATACTCTTCCCAATCCATTTGGGCTTGGTAATTTCTATGTTCTTCACTTCTGCCCTTTCCAGAAGTTTGCCACGCTGCCATGCCAACAAAATGTGCAGAAAGCATCACTTGGCAGTGCTTTGCACAAGCAGCTCTCCTGGCCTGGGGGCTATCAAGACTTCCTTGGCTCCCCAAACAAAGTGAACTATCATAGCAGTATCACTTTTGCCCTGCAGAAGTACATCACTTGAACAGTTTGCCAATATCACCAGCAAGCTACTCTGCCACCATTCCACATTCACCTGCCTGACATCCGCACCCCATCACATAAGCAGACGTGAAGACACATTCACAGGGGAAAAACCCCAGACAAACACTGAATCATGGACTGAGGAGCCAAGAGCTGTAGAACTTATCAAAAAGTTTGCTTCTCTGTTAGCATTTGGTTTCTTTCTTCATGTTCTTGTTGCCTGCCACAAGTCACTCCAGAGCCAAGGCAACTCCTCACGCCCCGCAGTGCCACTGAGCAGCCATCGCAGGCTCTTGTCTCATCCCAAGCAGTGTACACTTCCCAACTCCTGCTGTCACTTCTCCTGCAACACTCTGAAGAGATATTTTTCCTTTAAGCAACCATTAATTGTTTTAATATAGGTTATCCCTTGAACTGCAAGCAGGGCTTTATAGTGAACAGCACACAAGGGGAAAGCTGCCCTTCCTGGCAACACAATGGGGATGCAATTGCTTAGTTTTTCATCAAGAATCTTGTGCTTTTTGCTAACCTCTGAGTGTGAGGGAGAACCTCTGTCATCTTTGTTTTCAGGAGGTGATTAGTGCTGTGGTCCCGTTTTCAGTGTTTTGGGGTCCGCCAGATTTGATAGCATGGGCTAATGACATGTAAATCTCTGAGGATATTTGAAAGAAAATTATCATTCTTTTGCTTTTAAATAGGAACTGCTATCCTTTGAGAGCTGCTATTCCTCATCAGGTTAAGCACGCGGAGACAAGCTGCCTTCCCTTCTGCCTTCATAATATATTTGTGACAGTTGATGATAACGCTCCCTTCTGAACCACCAAAATAAAATGTTCCCAAGGTATGTGGGTTCCCAAGTTCTCCAGGCTGCAGGTGCACATAGACCACATCATGAATTCACAGAGGGGGATGACAGGACAACACTAGAGTCTTTTAGGACTCTCTGTCAGCAGAAGCAGTATGGTAGCACAGCTCCTCATGTCTAGCTCCTGCTGAAAGGTAAGTGCTTTGAGGCACAAACAGATGCCATGAGATAGGAAGGGAAAGACAGGAGAAATTCATCTTCCTTGCATGTGTTTGGTGCTAGTTACTGAGCTAAGTGCAGGAGTGGGTATAGGTGAGCTCTCAAACATGAGCAGGTACAGCCCTGGAGTAGATGGACCGATGGCCTGATCTGACACAGCAGCTGAGAACAGAGAGTAATGAGAGCAGCGCGATCCTACAGCGAGCAGCCAAGGGAGAGGAGCAGCTGCTACAGCTCTTCTTGGGAAAGGCTGAGGAGCAGAAGCCTTTGTGAACACCATTCTCCCCTCGCCCTGTGCGCTGTTCCTTCAAAGGGTGAGTTCTGATGAAATAGGATAGTAAGACCTGGCTAAAAATGCTCCTGTATAAAAAGAGTTCACATAGCTACTGACCAGGGGCATAAGCCCCAAGCCTTCAGTTACCTCCTCCATGCATGAGTGTGGTTAATCATTGCTGCAGAATGTTTTTTTAACTACAAAGCTAATATAATCAGCAAAAAGGACCAATTCACTTTGCCCTGCTTCAGCCAAACGTGCACATACTCACAACACACACAGGCTCACACACTTGCCAAGCAATTTGTCTTGCACGGGACCACACTCGTTGCAGGCAGGGATCATAGCCTGACAGTGCTAGAACATCCACACACTACTGAAAAGCCCTTGCAAACACTCTTACTGTGTGCAACATGGAAATGTGATCACGCAGTGCATTGCTCATTGACTTTCCAATGCCAACTTCACAGGCAAACTTCTGAGAGCATCACTGTTAATTCCACATAAGCCAATGGGGTAAGAATTGCCAAGGGAATAGCATCACCTGTCCTTGCAGAGAAATCTTACCTGATACAGAGCAACATGCATATATGAACCCCAGTCTGGCACCCCAAAAGTATCAACGAAGCCGATCCTTCACCTGGAACACTTCCTTTGCAAGAAAAGGAATTGCTCACTGAGCAACCCACAACAGAGTTACAGCAGTTTGTGAGTCCGGGTTCAAGAGCAAGGGAGTGGGTCTGGTTGCTGGAATGAAACAGAGGATAAACAAGGTTTTCTGCCCTCAGGCCTGAGTTCGGACAGTGTCCCTTCACGGACCTCAAATAAAGCAACATTCCCATTGCATTAGCGGTAGAACACAGCGACACCCACTCACAGCTGTACACAGTTATGCAGGTACAACGTATGGACTGTCACCATGCTAGGAATCTCCACGGGAAAAAAAAGTATACAAGCTATCTGTGCAGCCAGTCTCTAACCCCATCTCCCAGTTCATTGGGGCAGTCATGGCACATCATAAAGCCTTGGAGAACGTTGCTAATACAGCAGAGATCCCAGCAGAAGCTTAGGGCTTACCTTCTCCCTTGGGTAAGCCAGTGGCTTACATTCTCCAGAAGATGGTGAACGTGAGCCCAAAAATTCCTTTACCTTCCCCTTTACTTACTTTTTAAATTCTAAACGTATGGCTACTCCAAAGAATTACCCCCGGGCTGAGTACCCTTCCTCTTTGAGAGGTAGAAAATATGTTGTAGGATGGCACAACTATCCACAGCCTGAGCAACTGCATCCCATAATACCAATGCCAAATTCACAAAGAGCCATTTTCTGTTGGTACTACCATGTTGGGTTGTCTCATGGTTTTCTGCATCAGAAAAGCTGCTGTTTCTTAGTGGGGATGCAACTTGAGAGCGTGAGAGCAGACTGGAGCAAAACATGCAACCCACGATCACTCAATTCATATAATTAAAAATTAAACAGCAGACAGAAAAGCAGTCGCATCTCCTCCACGTGTCTGTGTGTATATTCAGTTTTCAATAGAAACATCTGGTCCCTGACCAAGATATTTCATTCAACAAAATATGTTAGCTAAAAGGAGCTTCTAAACTATTTGGGTGCCTTGAAAAGCTCTAAAGACCTGCCTAGGAAGAGCTGGGGTGACTGATGCACGCATGGTGCCCACCAGCACGGCACCCCGATCTCCCCACACCTCTCACCACAGCCTGGATTATTGATATCCTCTGCAGAAATACTGGCTGGGGAGAGCAGTGCTGGCAGTTATGTGCCTTTAATGCCTCTTTGTTTGTATTTAAAGGATGAAACCCTGTAAGGAAGGCACATAAAGCAGAAGTATGGAAGAGCAATAGCACAGGAGAATCACTGCTATTTACTTTTTTTCCCTTTTTAAACAAAGTCAAGGCTTCAGCTGATCGTTTTGTTTACAGTAGAAGTAACAGAAAAGAGTTTTACTCCTTACAGCCCATTAAACCTGTTTTTCTCCTACTCCCGTTCTCCTCCCCCTCTTCAAGCCTTTAACAACCCACAGGAATACAAATCAGAAAAAAAACCCCAAAATCTCTCTGCTGATGAACTGCTGAGAAAAGGTTTCAACACGGCTGGTATTAACAGTGCAAATTTCCGACCTATTTATATCATGGATAATTGGTGACTAGAAATATTTGCATTGCTAATTTCCTTCCATTAAGAACAAACCCAGGGTCCCAATAATACGGCTTAATAGCTGCATTTAAGTTACTGCCCCTTCCCTATCTTTTTTTTAGAGGAGTTTTTCCCCCTCTCCACACTTAAGTGAGTTCCTAAACAAGGAGTTCATTCTTTCTTTCCTCCCATTACTACCAAGTTTGCCGTTTTAACAACAAACTTGACTTTCACCCACCTAAGTAGAAAACAGAAGACATACAGGGTGGCTGGGAAGAATGGTAATTAAAAATCTGTTACTCTGTGTACTACCATTTTCCTATTATGAAATAAAGAAAGAAACAAACCCCAGCACACTTTTCCAACATGGACAGGACCTCATGAAGCTGAATTCTTGTGTTAGGCGCTTCAATTTTAAAATTGATGCCCTAGAAATACCTGAGAAAGATTCAAACAGAATGGTTAAACCACACTTTCATTTCCATGAATAAGGGCCAGCACAACCCTTTAACTGACGCTCCCTGAGGGCAGGAATCCTGCTACAGATTGCCACTCCTGGGTGACCGTCCTGCACCTAGAGGGCTCTAGGAGCTGATTAGGAGGCTGATACCACAGAGTTTGGAGTCTTACAAAAAGGCAATCAGCCCAAGTGCCCCCAGGGAGAGGGAGAGCATGGAGCAGAGTGCCTCTGACTTCAACCAGCAGCTCTGTTTCACATAAAGGGACACTGTCAGGTCCCTTTAGAATCACTTTAAAATAGATGAGGCAGATTTGAGGGCTAAAAAGAAACTTTTCTTACGGTCCACTGGATCTGCATGCAAAGCTCATTGAAAACATTCGAGATGCATACCAAATTAACTGTACTGCGCAACCAGAATTAATTGTGTCCTTGACAGCGTGGCAGCCGATAACATTTGTTATCCTGTGAAGTCACTCAACCCACAAACAAATCCCTTCACTGCCATTTATGCCCACTGTGCTCCCATAAAGCATCCAGAACAGGTACCTACACCTATTAATAACCCTGTCACTGCTGCCACATTACAGGGGAATGTGAGCTATCATGATATGGTGACATTTAGCTGGTCTCTGGTCCTGCAAATTCAGCTGACCAATACCACATTTCAGGAATGAGTTTTATGTCGGTGAAAAGAGTTATATACTGAAAAAGATGGCAACCCAGCAAGTACCGGCTGTGCTGATTTACTGGGGCTGGCGACTGTATTGTACGGTATTGTAACTGCGCTGTGACAGCCAACTCTTACGCCATCCTGGTGGAAATAAAGGCTGCTGCCCCCCGCCGCAGCACAGAACAGTGGAGATGTAACACTTCAGAGCTGCAGCAGTTCAATTCTTCGTGAAAAACAGAGGCCTTTTCAAAGAGGGCACCTGGAGGCTGCACAGTGCACCTGTATTAACAGCTAATCATCACTAGTACAAAAGGGGAACAGACTTTTGCAACTCAGCCAGCCGGCAGCATAATCCAGAGCTCAGAGAGATAGATGGCAAACATCTAACAGTAATGCCAAAATCCAGAAGACTAGGAATCCTTTGAGAAAATCAAGAGGAATCCACGCAGGTAACTCCAGCTGAGCTGGAGATTGTAGGATGACTGTCAGCCGAAAACCAAAATCTAGCTAAAGTCGCAAAGCCTGCAAGAAGAAGCCAGGATGAGAGGAAGAACGCAGATTTTTTTGCTTGTCATTGCCGTTACCGCAATATTCCCTGCCACGTTTATGGAAATATTGTAATCTCCCAAAGAAATCAGTTCTCTCTACAGATTTTCTAAGCCCTGAAATCACATCTTTTCTCTGCTACAGTCAATAGCAGGCCCCATGAAGCATCTGCATTCTCAAGAGATGAATGTATTTTTCTGTTTTAGTACTCTGACAAAACCTTAACAGTGTAAGAAGAAAATAACATTAAGATATATTATCATTTGAATTCAAACTACCCTGAACTCAGAAATTACCTTGCTAAAAAGTGATTCCCATGACCTCTTAGCCCTGAACTGATGTCACACTTTTCTAAATAGAAAAAGCAACCTCCGGAAAGACACAATTGCCAAAAGCATCACACCAGAAAACATCACCTTTGTCTGCAAACACCATCCCCTAACCAGCAGAGCTAGTAGGGCTGGTGGTAGTACAGCTGCACTGCTCCCGGTGCCATAGGTGCTAAGCAGAGGGATCCGCTGAGGACAGGCACCTCCACGGGGAAAAGGGGAAGCGATCAGGAGCAAGACACCATGATAGCACGACGACACTGTTCGCGCTACTCGAGTTGGTTCCTCTCTCTCTGTTGTCCCGGCAGAGCTGCTGTTTCTTCCAGTGAGGCCCCACGAGTAGCACTGGTGGAAGCAGAGACCATGAATGCCAGCCCCTTAAATTGATTATAGATGGCTTTGTTAGTAATACATAACATATAGCTGAGCCCTTCTAAGTGATATAGTGCCAAACACACAGAAGACTTCGTCTTGATAAAGTCAGACATCTTGAGTACGTAATAAATATGATATTCACCCTCTGTCTAATGTAGGTTATGTGAAGCTGCTAAGACTGCAATTTTTAGGCTACCACTGTCCTTAAATTATTAAGCAACATGGCATTAGAAAGCTAGACTGAAGGCTGTGCATTGCAGTTTTGTTTTCTTTTTTTCCGATGTGTGCCTGAATAGAAAATGTGACTTTGGAGAAGGTATTGTGGTGCTAGTATGTATCAAGAGGAAGCTTGGAGGCTGACACTGTGTCAGGTGTCACTGTTGCTTACATTTATATCTTCCTTCCTTTTTAGTGCTTGTGCGGTGAAGAAAAGCACTTACTAACCTACACTGTAAGAAAGCAGAAATTCTCTGTCTTGGCAATATATTGTATTAACTGTTTACACATGTTTTAGCTGGTTTGAAGCCAGCTTGGTAAACATGTCAGGATATTTTAAAGTCACCTAAAAATAGGTTTGTACTTTGGCTCTAGCTTATTTAAAGCCTGAAATAGAGATCTCTGTGATACCAATATCGTTCTTATGGGAATGAGGAAAACAATATCTAAGAATGCCTCAGCACACCCTGTGTCACCTCCCCATTCTATTCAGTAGCCCCAGGAGGCAGAACGTGCAGTTTTCATGCATTTCTGTCAGGAGACTTACGCAAATCCAGAAATTGCTAGTGTGTGTGTGCAGGAGGGAAGTCCACTCCTTGGTCTATTTGCTCATCTCCCTGTCCTCCCAATGCAAAGGGCCCTGGAAGAAGCTTCATTTCAACATATCCCATTCATAATCTCAAGGACTCCTGGGCACCCCGTTCCTCCTCCCAGAGGACACAGTCTGCAACTGTGTAATACTCCTTTCCAGCAAGGAATATCTGTCTACAGAAGAGCTTTCCAAATGATGACAGTAAATTCATTCAGAGCAACTTCACTTTCCAGGAGATGTGGCTGTCTTTCCCGTACACATAAACCTACCGGGCAGAGACTGTAAAACTCAGGTGCTTAATCCACACTGAGCCTCTTAATTTTTTGCCTAATGAAAACATAATATCAGCTGCTTTTAAGGGAGCAAATGACTCATATAGCTATCACCTGTGTATTATTCATCCTCCAAGACAAAGAGATCTAGAGCAACCTAGTTAAGTCTGTTCACAAAGAGACAGCATTAATCTGGAAATTACCTCATTCTCCAAAGGAAAAAAAAAAAAAAAGGTAAAGCTGAAGCAAAAGGAAATGTGGGGATGCTGAAGAGTTCTTCATATACCTGTGCAGTAACGGGGTGTTTGTCTCAAAAGCCTGTTGTGGACATGATATTTTATATGCATTTTGAGACAGGGAGATGCTGTAGGACAACCTGTCACTACTGCAGAAAGAGGGTACCTTCATTTTCCTTTTATTGTTTTTACCATGTTGGAATTCCAAGTAATCTTTGCTAGACAGTGTATTTTAAAGCCTAATTTAACCACGAAGGGAGAATCATGGTTGCTCTGTGTGGGGGTGGCCAGGCCTGGCATGGGGCTTTTGTAGTAGCTGGCTTTTTAATGCCAGGAGCTGTCTGCCACTTTTCTCTGGGGTCATTCTGAGCCACCTGTAACTGAGGGACACTGCACACACTCAGCCTTTCAGACTTTTAGCTCATATTGCCCCTACATTCAATCATGCTTTAGGGGCTAGCTGAGAAATTTTACCATTTCTCATGGTGGCTGCTGCTTATAGGCACCAGTAAATGCACACTCATCTGACGCACGGTCAGAAATGAGCTCAAAATCCTCTGGGAAGGAAAGGGGAAAATTCTAGAGACTTTGCAACATCTATTTCAGAAACAGCTGTCTGCAGAGATGTCCCTGCTGAAATATACGGTACCCTTAGCCAAAGACCAGCAATAACCAGGCTACTTGTTTTCAAGGGGCTCCTCCATCAAAACATGAAGAGCCCCGCGAGTCCTCTTCCCGCTACAGACACATACCACAAAGATAAAATAAACAGCGGCGCCTGCATTTGTGTGCGCACATGCATGTGTATATACTACCCGTGCAAGCTGCTCCTGACAAAGGGAGAACTGGATAGAAAGCAAAACATCAAAACAGACAAGGGGAGAAAAAAGAAAAGGGATCTTTCCCACCCACGGCTCTCCCTCGCAGCGCCGCTTCCCCACAGGCCACAGAGGAAAGGAAGCGCGGATGCCGAGAGCCAAGTGGTGCGCAAAGCCCTCAAGGCACTGGTTTATCTGAGCTCCTTCTAAACGTTACTAAATAAGCCTATTAGTTTCTGAAATCTGGCAAGCGAGGGGAACAAGGCCCAGGAGTATGAACTGAGACAGGACGTACTATTTCAAGTGCATTTACATGCAGTACTGACTTCTCTGTTGACTGCCCAAAGGTCATCTGACAAACAGTGGCGAGTTTTTTACACCATGTCAATTTTTGATCCAATAGCACTTGCATACCAGATGGTTTAAAAATATGTATTCACTGCCACTGTTTCTGCTCTGTTCAGCGGTGCCTGCCAATGTCTCGAGTTTATGATGTCTGTAGCAAATGTTTTAGTGTTGACATCTTCTGCAATTTGAGTGAAAATAAATTGCATTAAACACTGAAACATTACTTACAGATGGAAAATAGACTGACTTCACAGACATTTGCAAGCATGGCATCTCTAGTTAGGCAGTGGCAGAGGCTGCAGCAGAGAGAACTAAGTTTAATAAGGAAAAATCAACCGGCATTAACTGGAAAAAAGCCACCTTTACTTTCATTCCCACTTCGAGAAGTGCTGCTCTACCAACACAGGGTGCTAGAGAGAGCCTGCTCTCTGTGTGTACACAAATAAAGCTGCACAGGAGCAGCACCACATCGTGTCAGAATATGCAGATTTAACATATTCTACACCATAGTGATACTGGAAAACAGCCCCCTGCTCATCCCTACACTTGTGAGCAAATGTATTTAGGAAAAATACTGATAACCACTTTCTCCTGTCCCAGTTTTAAGCCCAGCTATTTAGTCTGGAGTACAGAATGGGAACTCTGTGTCCTGTTCCTTCCAGTGCATTCCCCACTCCCCTTCCCTGTTCCCTTTGGTGCAGAGGTTCACGATACAAATGTAATTGCTCTAATTTTTTCCACACCCTTTTGGGAGAGAGAATATTTCTTCTTTTAAAGGGTATTAGGAACCCTCTGGCAATTCCATTTATCTCTTCAGCACAGTGAATCTGAAAGTACCAGCCGGCAGTCGCTCCTCCTTTCGCCCACTGCCACTGCCCACGGAGCACCTCCGGAGGGGACGGGAGCTTCGTGCGTGTGCTACACACACACTGTCACAGCACGGAGACCAGGCCAGCACACAACAGATGACAGCTTCACAAACGTTGCAGGGCAGCTACTCTGCAATAATGCAGAGCTAACAACATGCATATTTTATTTATAGAACAGACAGCAAGAGATGCGCTCATTTTATTTGCCAAAGCTAAAAGATTTCAGATAATCGTGGTGCAGCTGAACAAGGAAGGGGTTAAAGGCAGGGTTTCCAATGTAAAACAAACAAGGCGAAGCCCCAGTGTTTCTCCAAGGCCTCCCTCCTTCCTTGCCCTCTGCAGAGGCTATAAATAGATTGCAGAAGAAAAAAGGACGGGTGGGACCAAACTAGCCAGTCCCTTCTATTCTCCCTAGGGAAAGAAAAAAAATAAAAATATCATTTGACTCAATTATTTCAGATTATGAAGAAATTAACACCCCATGAAAAATCTAGAAGTGCTACTCCTAATTACAATATGCAGCCTTCTGATTTATCATCATACTGAATATTTGTCTTTGAATTCTCCTTTCCTTCCTTCGCATCATATTCATGCATATTCCCAAAGCAATGCACATTTACTGAATTTTGCAGTCACGTTTCCTATAGCCCACAGACTGCCCGTGAGGAAGAGAGGTGTGCATAGACAAGGGACCGCAGATGGACAGCATCATCTTTCCTATGCTCTGCTTTGTTAATTCTGAAAAAAACCCAAAAAACCCCACCATCCACCACCCTACCCCTAAATAAATCTGCAGTTTAAGAAAAATACGTTTTGACAATCACCCCAAAGCTGAAGAGTCTTTACTCCAGCAGAGTCTTGTGAAGCAACACAGATTCAAATGGGAATGCTTCATCTATAATCCTATATGCGTCAAGGTAATCAGTCCTGACTTATCTTCCCCAGCTAGTTCTTACAGCATCACCAATTAGCAGAAAAGTTTAAGAAATTAGGTATTAATTGTTTATATTTGAACACAAGGTAACTCAAAAGGGAACCACCAGCTCTTGCCTACCACCTGAAATCTTCTCTCCAAGTGCAAGCTGCTCTTAATAGCTGGTGAAGATAGCGCAGGCACCAACACCACCTTTTCCAGCTAAACTGCAGGGTGGACTGGCTCCTCTATCTCTCCGAAATCAGAGCATGCCTACCTGCAGCTTCCTCAGAGTGGGAGGCATGAGAAAAAGATACCAAGGAACAATGTTCAGTAGTTAAAGCTCAGGCTTCAGATACTGCATCTGGGGATATACCCACAATGAATATTAAGGAAAAATTCCTAATTAGCACCAAATACAACCATGGCAAGGGTCAGAGTTTCTGTAAGTTTTTTACCTACTCAATTCAAAAAGTGATTTGAAACAGAGGATGAGTGGAGGTTATCCTTCTTTTTACACTCTTACACAAGCACCCTGCAGTTTGTTTTCCCTGAGCAGTGTCAGGACAGCCGGCTCAGGCCTTCCAGCTTTGCCAGAAGGTCTGTCCTTGCAGTTTGCAGGCATGCCTTCTTTGGGAGGGAAAGCCGAAATGCTCCAGGTACTCAGCACCTGCACAAACACTCTTCACCTGCAGCCCTGGAAATGCAAGGAGCTGCCTTACACCTCTTGCATATGAAGAATGCCTGAATCCTAACTTACTATACTCTTTTCCTAAAAATGTTTTGGGGAAAAAAAAAAAAAAAATCCATTCTTACGCTCTCAGGCTTCCTTTCTTTAGTAATTGTCTCCTTAAGCCAGTCACCTCTTGAGATCTCTTTAGAGTCTGCATGGATAGAGCAGGCAGGAGCACTTAATTGCAAAAAGGCAGAAGGTTCATTAAGCATCCAGAGGGGAACTCGCATCAACCCTTCCTGGCAGACGCCCGTGCTCTGGGAGGCTGCAGGCACCACCCAGTTTGCAACAGTTCTTGTCACAGACTAACTGAAGCTGGCCCTAGTTTGAGCAGGGGGCTGGAGTAGGCGAGCTCCAAAGGTCTCTTCTAACCTCTTTCCCCCGGCCCTGGTCCTACGATAACAAGACAGTAACCAGGACAGCAGACCTGATACCTTCCTCCCAGGAAAGGATCTGTATGGCAGCAAAAGTCCTCTTACGAGATCCAGATAAACTAAGTTGCCATCCACAGGCTGTCCTGTTAGAGAACCCTCATCACATGGAGGCACCAACAGCCTAGTTAACTTTCTCCTGTAAAGCCTTATCTTGACTCTCCCAGCTGAGTTTGCATCAGGTTTTCATTCTCCAGTCTCTCTGGGACTAAAGGAGAGGTTAAACACTATTGGTTTTATGTGAAGGATGAATACTGTGAACATGATGCTTTTATAATCCTTCAATAACAACTTGTTTAACTGCAGGGGGGGGCTATATAAAATGAAGGCCACAGAAGCATTTCTCCATAAATGTGTAATTTTTATAAGCACTCCAATTTATAAGAGTTCATTTTTGTTCAGCCACATCACACTCCACCAATGACATCTTTCAAAGACAAAGATCAAACCAATGAGCATGAACTTGAGTCCTCCACCTGCGGGGCAAGCGTGCACACACGCATCCCCCACGTGCACTGCTCTCCCTGCATCCTGGTGGGAAGCCTGGCCACAGCACGCACATTTTGCATTTCAATCTCTTGCCCACACGTTAGAAGCAGACGGGAAAGGTGATGGGCACCCATGCAAACACCCAGACAGGCATTACTGCCATAGGCCTGTTCAGGATGAGATGTGCAGAGCCATACGCACAATTAATTTTGTTCAGAGGCCCTGTGAGGGAATGAGCCAAAATCCTAGATAAGCAGGGCAACATGAAAAAGGAGAGAGGGTATTACTATCTTTAAGGTAATATAAATCCCAGTCCTTTCCTCCAGTTCCTTTTTACCACGGTTGTCATGTTTTTCCCACAGGCCACTGACATAAAGAATGCAACAGACTCTCAGAATAAAAGTCCTGAACGGATGTGGAGAGCAGAAAGCACACCTGGTCCCATCTACCCAACGACACAAAAATTCGGGGAGACCTGGAAAAGGCAGGATTCCGGTTTCTCACATATGACACTCCCACTTTCTCCCTCTCCCCAGAACATCTCCTACCTACTCACCCCAAAGGCTCTAAACTTACAAACTGGCTCTTCAAGACAGCGGGGAGAAAGCTGCAGAAGCCAAAATCCCCTGAAAACAGAGTGGGTACCGGTCTGCCCAGCAAATGGCACTGTGTACTAGTATCCAGTGCTCAGCTGGGGATAGCAGGTGCCTTTAATTCAGATAACTCTTCTGCCTGGCTGTGCCAGGCTTCTCCTCTGCTTTTGTTTCCAGTCCAGGAACAATTTCCTGTAGGTCTGGCATTTGCTGCTCCCAGCCTTGTTTTAAGGAAAAGCAGGTGCTGGTCTCGCCAAAAGCGCCTGTGAGATGGGAGTGATGTGACTGCACATCACAACTCACAGTACTGCCAGGCTTGGACAGGATCGAGAGGACCGCAAGAGGGACAATACCCAGAGCAAGCAGCAGCATCTCCACCTCGCCCACAGAGCACAATGGGTCCTGAAAGAAAGGCCTTAGTGATCAAAACAAGGAGAGATCATTGTGCCAAATGCCTGCGTTGTCTGATTATCGGAGCTCAGCAACAGAAGTGTTGCTGTGTCTATTAATCAAATGGAAAGCCACTTTCTTGGGCCAGGGACAGAGGAAAACAAGCACACACAAGGCTGGGAAGAGTCCCAACTTTGTTCCTCCTACCCTCCCGCAGCTTCTGCTTGTGAAAGACACCTTAAGCAATTTTGATTTCTGGAAATCCTTTCCCCCATATATATTTAGGTAGTTTTGAGAATGTGCAGGATGCAGAACCATGCAGTTACAAAGGAAGTGGAGCAGAGAAAGGAGGTTGGTGTGAGATGCTTGAGGGAGAACAGAAAGATTACAAGAGACAACAAGTAGTAAAGAGACCAGCTTCAAAGCATCACTTCCATATGACGTGAAAGTTATCCCAGGAGATGCCAGCACAGGAATTACACAACCCTTGCTCTTACAACATTTAGATCTCGAAAGGATAGGATTTAAAAAAAAAAAAAGTTATCAAGATGTTAAACACCTTTACACAGATTTTTCTGGCATGTATGTCAGAGAGACTGGCAGTCGGGATCTCGTCCAGAGGGCACCTCACTGTGCCAGGAGTCCAAGCACAGCCTGCCCAGTCTCCAAGATCTGTCTTGGAGTGCTGTCTGTTTGCACAGGCTACTGCAACTGGGTAGAGCAGGTCTACTTCACTGTGTAGTCACCAACCCTGCCTTAAAACAGCACTAGAAACTTTGCTACAGGTCCTTGAAGTGTCTGCTCCAAAGGTGTGAGTGTGTTTGTCCTATGTCAGTATCAGAGATCTCTTCTTTAATTCTGTCTTAGGAAGCCCTATGAGGCCAATTTAACTGTGTAGCTAATACAATAGGTGAGTATTTTTCTTCGCAAATTATGTCCTCCAACTTGCTGCTAGCCAATAATAACCAGCCCTAACTTGTCTGCTCTTAATTGTCTCACCAGGAAACCAGAACATTTAGCAGGAATCTTCACTCCCATTTTCAGATAGGAAACCCAGGTACAAAGAGATTAAGGAACACAAAAGCATCCAAAAGAAGGCAGAATAGTAAAATGTGCTGGAAAACCCCTCTTCTGTCCTTTGCCATCTTAATGCCTGGAGTTAATACCACAGACTTAAAACACCTGCAGTTCCTTCTGATAAATAGTATTTCCTACCTCTTGGTCTTTGACCAAAAATATAAACACAAATAGAAGAGGTTGTAGACTTCTGTATAATGATGCTTTAAACTCACTCTTCAGATAAACACTCCCTGAAACAGTAGTAAGTGTATTTCTCTCACTTAGAACCTTTAATATCTTCACCGCTAACACAATGAAAAAAGCTAAACCTACTCATTTCATTACCTACTGCTCTCCAGATTAATCTCCATTCTGTGCTGCACAATGACAGGGTCACCATGGGGTTTCCGTGCCACTGGGGCTGTGTAAGGAAGTACGCGGCCTGTACAAATAAAAGCAGGGGAATTCTTTATTCTCACTCTTCCTAACCTGGGGTTTAATTCCCTTTCTTTTGTAAAATGAAAACCAGTCTTTTCTCAGAACATAAATGATCAGTGCCAACTTTCCCAAAGGAAAAATATTACAACTGTGTACAGCTTCTGCCAGAGTTAAAAATCTTTCTTAGAAGGATCTTGGCTTAAAAGTAAGCTCCGAGTGCTCTAAAATAGTCACAGATAGTCTAAAAACGAGCAGGCGCCTCATGAAATGAAGATTAAGATTTAGAGTCCAAATCTGGTGCCCTTCAGGCAAAGGATTCCCAAGGCAGAAGCTCCTAAAGCGGCTTTTGTTAAGGTTTCATAAAAGTACTGGGAGATTGTCAAAGACTAGGGAATGTGATTGCAGCTCTTATTATGCCTCAAACGGCACCCATTACTCTGAGTTTATCCCATCTATTTCATGAACCTACTGCTCCTCCAGGCAAACACTTATGAAGAAGCCAACACCCCTTCACTCACGGGGTATTTATTCACAACTGTGAGGGGGGAAATCAGGCTGGCTCTGGGTACAGCACAGCTAAGCAGCTCGAGGCAGCACAGGAGCACAGCTTTCCTCTGCCAGCTCCTGCCAGAGCTGGGCAGCAGTTGGCCATGCATCCTTGGTGCCAAAGGGATTGCACCACCCAGGCGCGTGCAAGTAGCTCGGAGGTGGTCTTCTCCTTGTCCTTTTCCAACCTGCATGGAGCAACATTCAAGTCCATGATGAGAACACGCCCAGCTCCATCTATCTGCATGCTGGTCAAGGCGGAATTTGAGCATCAACAAACCAGCAGAATTCAGCACAGTCCCAGTTGCCCCTCTCCCACATCTGTGTGTGCACTGCTCCAACCTGAATGAGGATCTCCCGAGGCCCTACCACCTCCTGATGTGGGGATCTGGAGCTCAGAGCATGGCTGATCTCCCCCGGGGTGCCTGTTCTTCAGGGAGAGACAGACCTTGCCCCGTAGTACGGGCTGAGTCCCCCCTTCCTGCCTCCCACAGAAATGGAGGGGAGCAAACCCAACTTCCACTCCTGCTATGGGACGTACAAAATACAGCTGCACATGAGCATCCCCCAGGCTGGGCCCATGAAAGGCACATCGCACCAGGGCTTCTGGGCAACCCTTCCTCCCCCTGCCCTCCAAAAGCTGAGCACTGAAAATGCTAATGGCTTAGTGGACCAAGAAGGGCAGTGAGCTGCCCAAAAGGCACTGAAATGGAATAGAGGGAACAGACATGCCATTTTTTTCCTCTCCTCCTTGAAATTTATTGTAGCTAGAACTGAATAAAACAACTGAGATTCGGGAATACAGATAGCATCTAAGATTTCTTGCTGTCCCTGTCAACAACTTCCAGACATTTGAAAGCACAGCCATAATCCCCCTTTCACTGCATCAGAGAATATGAGTGAAACATGCAGCAGCCTTCGTTTTCACTCTGAGATCAAACCCGTTTCCTCCCAAGCCCTCCCTGACCCACAGAGCAATGCTGGGTGAGGCCTCCACAGCTCACTGAGCCCATCAGTCCTGTGCCAGAGAACTGATGATACGGGAACAGCCTTCTGCTTAAAATGCCAGGTTGATCAGTGATAAAGCTGTGTTAATGTATAGTTAACGTAGACTGGCTGGTGGCAACTTCATCCTTTCCAGAATACCTACTTCAGAGCAACTCAAGCTTGCAAATGAACAAAAAGTTAATCAATTTAGGCTGACAACTTTACTTTCGCCCTCATTAAGTGTCCTAGCATATTTCCAAAATAAACACACGCTCGTGTGTCAGCCTTTAGGCTGGCAGTACATATACTGCCTGGATCTGTAACCCCCCCCGACCACATCCACCTCCCACCTTCCTGCAGAGAAGCCCCCCAGCTGCACCCTCCTGAGGCACACGAGGTCTCGCTTGGCACGGACCACTCCGTTCCTTTGGTCACGCACAGGAGGCTCGAGCTGTGTGTGTCCAACCACATCACCACACCAAACCAGCATGACAAGCCCTGCACTGTTCTGCACAGCTTCACCTTGCCTCGCTCCAGCACTGCGGTCAGTCTCCCCATCTCCGCAATAGCCAGGGACAGGACTGGCAGAGATGCAAGCGCATCATGTAGTTTAATGCTTTATTTCTAGAAGGTACTTCACTTGCTATTACCAGCTTCTTCTCACAAGCAGTTTCTTTTCTGCACCAGTGGAAGAGTTTGAAGCTAGTACATCTTCCAACACCATGAGGTACTAGACTCTCTTTCTTGTCAAACTGCAAACCATTTATGGATAAGTCTTCAAGAAAACAAGGTAGCAATCAAAAGAAATGGATGGGTGAGCAGCACCACCATCACAGAGGCAGCTTCTGGAGAGAGACTACACGCCCGCACGCACGTTCTCACATCCTTCCTCCCAAGGAGGGAAGGCTTAAGACAACCTCACTCATCACAGAGAAACTGCCTCCAAGGGAAAATAAAATCATGTCAACAGAGACCTGTTCAAGCACACATCTACTGTGAAAGACTGTCCTGACCTGGCCCCTGGTAAAAATATTCCATCTGCTCAGGCTCTCACCTATTAGAGAAGGAAGTCATGGATGTTTTCACTTCAATATCTCTACACTTATCATCACTGGGAGAGAGAAGGGACAGAGGACTCAACAACATTTCAAGTGTGAGGTAGCTATATTTTGATTTTCCAAGACAGCAGCAAGGTGGCTGAAATAGGCACATCTCCATAGGCAATCAGTGACCCAATGATCATCATGCCTTTTGAATATGTTGCGGCATTTACAGCTATGTAGAGATTAAAATCAGAGGCTGTCAGCTTCTGTAGACTGTAAAGAAAATATGATATAAAACACTTCCATAGGCTTCCTTTCAGAAGAACTCTCATTCCTAGATCCCTCTTATTTATTTTCACTGTCAAACCAAGCACATGCTGAGAAGTAAGAATTGCCCCAACCTCTCGTTAGATAACCCAGGGGAGTTTTTTCTCATCACCCGCAAACTCTTCCACACGATCCCTGCTATTCACGCACTGAAAACAACTAACAGGAAGCTTCATCTGAGAATTCGTGGCTTTTTCACTCCTGCAGAAAAAGCCAGTATGAAGCAAACTAGTTCATCACCTTTTCCCTACAGTATATAAATATTCAACACCCACTGACAGCCCTGGATAACGTGAAAACCAGTGCAAGCATCTGTTCTTCCCTAAAGTAAATCCGCTTTTTCATGTTATCTAGACCTTCCCTTCAACCATTTGAAAAACAGATATTGGTGTTCCTGAAGGAGAACCAGGCCTGGATCCTTCTCTCATTGTGTCTGCTGGAACACCACGTGCTTTTTTCCTTGCCTTTTCTGTAAATAAGTAAACAATATCGAGATTTTTCAAGTATTTATGTTTCAGTATCTAAGTCAGAGGCGAGTCTCCAGGGTGTGGTAGAGGGGTGTTCGGGCTGTAGCCCTTCCTTTCAGCCCTCCATTCCAAAAGCAGTTTCTGTGATGAACGGGTCTGAAATACGTGTGCAAGCTGGCTGCTCTTCTGTACATCTACAAAGCACTGAACAAAACCACAAACCAAAGTCACAGCCCAAACACTGGTATCCCTGGAAGAAGAACAGCCATCAGGGAATGGAATTCATTACATCGTCTCATTGCATCATGATTATGGCCCCAAGAACAACTAAGGAGCCACCACCAGCGTCCCAAGACCACCGAAAGGAATAAATACTGGAGCATGCCTTTTTGGCAAATAAATAAATAAACAAACCCCAGAATGCCATGCACCTATTATTACAAATATTTTATTTCCTTCTTCATTAATATATGCAAAGCAATCAGATTAGAGCCACAGGAGGTAATGAAAAACCAACTAAAAGATAAGGGCCTTTTTGTGTGGTTGTGCTATGCATGTTTAGTTCCTATTTTAAAAGGAGACCTTGACTACTTTTGCGGTGCTTGGGGTGAATGTCAACTATAAAATTTCCAAGGCAGGGAGAACCGCCATCCTGTAGAAGGAATATTATGATCCCTTAAATAAAGCGGAACCCTGACACGATGAGCCTCATTGTCAGGCTAAAGGTGAGGCCAGGAGAATCCTACAGAGAAAGGATAGGATAAAGACTGAAATGAAGGTCAAAGTATTTGGCAACAGTCTTGATACAACCAGGCTGCTCAAAAGATGCAAGGAAAGCTAAGTTTGCGGGGGTGGAGGAGGATCTTATTTGATGAAGGGCTTCTCATTCATTTTTTCCATCTGTGTTATCTAGTCTAATAAAAATGTTATCTCTTCCTACAGACCTTGTGTCTGAACAGCCTCTCTGTGCAAGGGAGCTACGTCCTTAACACAGCACATGATGCTGTAACCAGGTCTGTAAGAAAGAAAACCATAGGAGACAGCCCTGGGCTGCACGGAGACACTGGCGAGGGGCGGGCAGACTGCACTACCCCCCCGTTTGGTACTCCTCCTAGAAAGATACTGATAACACTGATCTGTCCAGGGCTGTAGGAACAGTTTAAGCATGGAGACATATACCATTTTAGAGAGAGGTTCCAGGGTCTCAGTCTGTTCACCTTATCAAAGAGAAGATTGAAAGGTAACTGGATGAAAGTAACTAAATGCCATCACAGAAACAGAAATTTGTAAGAGTCTAGAGAATCTTAATAGATAAAAGGGGAAGGCTGAAAGGCAGAACTTTTAACAGAGAGGTTAATTAACAACTGAAACAATATACCATGAACTGCGGAGGACTGCACATTGCTGACAATTGTCAAGTTAAGATAGGATGCTTTTCTAAAACATCTTTTCAAGTTCAAACAGGAATTAATCCAGAGAAAGCCTGTATGAAAGATCACAGCTCTCTGATTTTTATAATCTCCGCATGCAGCAGAGCAGCAGTACTGGATTTCAGGAAAGCAAAGCTCAGTCAGTTCAGGAAGGAGCACAGGAATAGCTCACTAATATCAACGGTAATATTTGCATGAGCAGGACTCCACTCACATTGAGCAACGTGCAACCAAGGGGCTTAATAAAAGTGACAAGCATAGAAAATAAGACTGAAGAAACCTACTACCTAAAAAAATTAAGGTAAAGTAGGTTGATTCATTTAGGAAAAAAGCTGACATGTCTGAAGCAAGAAGTAGCCAATGGAGCTTTCATACAGACCAAGTGAAACAGGAGAGAATAAAGAGGTTATAGCGTGTTATTTTTGTTCTGAGGTAAAAAACCAAGCTCATTGTTCTGACTGGCAGGTGTCACTGGCTCCTGCTGCAGGCCCTGACAGGAGAGACCGAATCCAGGTGGAGAGCTGGTGCAGTATGGGATCATTGCTTTGGAGACTGTGGTACTGTGATGCACATTCTTTATTTGAAATATTCTTTTAGTACTGTGAGAGTTTCCCAATTTATGAATCAATGGATCTGAAAAATGTTACGTACCCAGATTTATCCATAGAAAAAGTTTACACTGATCCTGAAAGAAAATTCCAGGTACTGAGCTCTGTTTGCTTTGAAACCTTCCAGAAAAGCTGCTTACCAAGCATCCCCTAGGGAACAGTCTGGATTCCAGAGGCAAACAGCCTAGGAGACCCACGACCGTAGGTATTCCCCACTCTTGTGAGGTTTGCGGACCATGTACCAGATGTTTGGCAACAGCATTTCCTTCTGTATCCCCTACCTGTTCTGAAAGCAGTTGTGGCTTTTTCAGTTATCTGGAAATTGATTTGTTGCTTTAAAAGAAGCACCTGCCCCATAAGTCTGTCTTTTTCACTGTGCTGCAAACATACACAAGATGTTTATGATAGCAAACAGCAGGAGTGTTGAGGAGTCTCACCAGCTCTAATTAAAGCAGGCTCATCCTACAATTTTACCCATGTAGAACTGAGCTTGCTTATTTGCTTAAGTGCACAGGCTTAGCTTGCAAATACCAAAATACAGGTGTCAGTATACGACAACCGTAAGCTGCTGAGAAGGGAGTTTTCTGCTAATCCTTTCGAGCAGATGTGTTGCAGCAGATCAAAGAACACAAGCTCCTATGGGCTGGACTAGCAGACATCCTAGGGACATGGGAGGGGAATGCTCATCACTTCCCTTAACACAGACAACACCACTAGGATGAGCATGGTAACAGGCATGCTCGGTCTCTATCCCCATCAGTCAGCAAATCCACGCTAATCGTCTTGTTACGGGCACTATCCTAGCGCCCCAGAACACAGCCCGTGCCTCACAAGGCTCTGCCCTTTTTCAACGGAGCAGAAGCTACCATGACTGTTATGAAAGATGCTCCTGTGGGATGCAATGCAAAGGAGGGAGAGAAATTCAGTCAGGCAATGGACAACCCCTCCCTTGCTACCTGGTGCTGGGAAGGGAACAACGGCATCTCTTCACATAAGCCCCAAAGGTGCATGGATGAGACAGCTCTGCAGGGACACGGCAAGGATTATAAACACAATTTCACTTTGTTGCTACAGGTGAACAAACATCACTCTGGTAGGAGTCCAGCGGCACTGCAGTCTACAACCCAGACTGCGGCATGCAGGCTGCTTCAGCCAACGGCTGTGTTGTCAGCGCAAATAATTACCAAAGACAGACCACCAAGCAAACAAGCCTTTCAAATGAACCACTCACTTCTCGCGTTTGCCAGAAAAACTGTTCCAACACTGAGATCTCCAAGCCACACCAAAGGCATCTTCAGGACAGGGGCTCCTTCTGAAACCTAACTGCAAAGACAGAGAGCTCAGGATAATGAATCTCTGTCCCATACTAAATAAGAAACAAGAAGCAACAAAGGTGAGTCCTAATACCAGCCTGTGCCTTATCCGTCCTTTCCTTTCTCAATCACTAAAACACTCTGCAGTGCCTCAAAGATTTGAGCCTTCTTTTTAATATTACAGATGTGGAAGGTGTTTATCTCCCTTTGTATTAACACGCTAGTTTAAATTTCATTTTAAACAACCTCTCTCTGGAGTCTCCTGAAGGTTTCCAGGATGGCAGTGGAAGACTTCCAAAGATATGGCCAGTTGTCTCAAATCTTGCCTTTAAAGTTCTGTAATGGGCAAATTGGACGTTTCGGGGCCGGGGGCTGTGTCCTGACTGCCTGGCTTTCTGCAAAGGACAGAGTCTGCAACTAAAGCTCTGCTGATGCACCCTCCTTTTATTCCACACTAAAAACGAGGCCCAGATCAATGTGTTAGCTGTGAAGAAACACAGAAAGGACAATGTTTGTGTATTCCATTTCAGCTTTTTCAGGTTCATGTGTAGTTCAATGACTGCTGTGCTGAAATATTCAGTTTTCCACGGACGACTTCATCTACCACAAACATACTTCATGGTTTTTTTCTCTTCCACAGCCAATATGACCTCTGCTATTTAAGGCCCTCTAAATCTTTCTTAAGCCAACAGCCTCTCTCGGTAAGGTTGCCAATCTTTAACATTTTCCCAACGTTTAGACCCAACAATCTTTTTTTTTAATTATCCCTTGAGAGTTACTGCAGTGAGAGTTTAAGGAACGTAAGCAAATGAGACAGTGCGTGGCAGCCAAAATGACAGATGAATGACATTTGGGAAGGACTGACAGTTAGGTGGAGATGTATGTAAACATCCATGCTCCCGCTCGCTGAACTCAGACAGCACAAGGGGCTTGGCAGTGCCGGACAGACAGACTGCCTTGGCTGTGCTAACCAGCTGTGGGAATGCAGCGTTTGCTTGACAGGGTAGCAAAACTTCTGCGAGATGATATAAAATTCCAGAAAGCTATGACACTCATCCTTGGAGAAAAGGTAAGAGTTAGTACAAATGTTGTTTTGCTCTGAGCAAGTATTTCTGCACAGATGTGCTACTCCAGAGCGACAGCCCCTGCTGTTAGACCCCTTACCAGCAGTTTGTACAGGGCTTTACAGAGTTAAACGTGAAGCGTTGCTCCTCCTCAAGGTGCTTGCAGCCCAAAGCACACAGATCATGCAGAGAAATGAAAAACAGAACTTGGGGAAAGGAGGGGTGTGAGATAATGTATCATTTTATATGGCCGGCTAAGCATCAGCATTGTGCTATCAGCACAGCACAAGAGGGGAAAGGAAGGAACAGGGCACTCGGGAATACGGA
Source organism: Balaeniceps rex (assembly GCA_013401315.1). Lineage (NCBI taxonomy): Eukaryota > Metazoa > Chordata > Aves > Pelecaniformes > Balaenicipitidae > Balaeniceps > Balaeniceps rex. The sequence continues at coordinate 197,850 of VYZW01025442.1, forward strand.
CCGACTGACGAATGCAGGAAGCCCATTTCCAAAGCAGTGAAGGTGCAAGCAAGGAGACAGCACACAGGAAGAACGTGGCTGAAAGAACAACATGAAAAAGAAAGCCAGAGGACTTACAGAAAACTCACAATGGCAGTAAAATGCCCAGTATTATACAGAAGAGACAGAGATTGTTGGGAGAGGGCGCTTGGCAGGCACAGAGATGAGGGAGGATGGGCCAGTGCCACGTTACTGTTGCATATGTGAAACCAATCCTTGTGCTAGCAAAGAATAAATCTCCTGTTTTGCAGAAAGATGGCATGCATGGGCAATGAATGTGCTGATGGTTCCTCTAGTCTTGGGACAGCATATCCTGAAGGACCTCACTTCCTGCAAGGAATGGCAGTAAGATTTGCAAGCTGCTATTAGGGTTCTGTCAAATTAATGAGTCTTAAGGGTATGAAGTTCTTCTCATGAATACAATAAACTGCTGCTATACTGATACAAGCTCTTTCCAGTTCAAATATTGATAGAGGAGTTGTGATCTACACTGGCATTACAATTTATGTCCAGTCTGGAGACATCCCTTGTTTTATAGACATAAGGCTAACAGGTTGGTTAGAGGTCAAAAATGAAGAAACAATTTTCATCATTCTTGATTATCTTTGAGAGATCCTGAAGCAGATGGAAGCTGCTCAGCCATTCAGCCGGTGTTACATATTTCACTCTGACAAGGCTCTGGCATCATGAGCAGAGGGAAACCTGAGCAAGAGTATTTCCTCCCATTTAAACCTTCTTTATTATTAAATCTCTCAGTCATCAGCAGAGCGTTTCTTCGGTGAGTTGTGGATTTTTTTAAGCAAAATACAAAGTTTAAGGTACCTCCTTTTTACACACTCAGATCAGAGTCTTGTGACATGTTCTGGTTTTAATTAATAAGGCTGCCGGATGCTGTGGATCACTGACTGTAAGACAAAACTAATTCCTCTTCAGCCAAGCACTGCTAGTACATACCCCATATATCCCCCAGGTATTTGCTAGTGGAATGAAAGCTGGTTACAGCTATCTGACTCAAAATTAACTGACAGCAGCAGCGCAGATGCAATTCATGACAAGCTCCATCTCTCAAGTCAATAATAACTGTTTACTAGATTGCCTGGTTTGCAAGGTAGCCCACCCTGAGCCACCGCCTCATGTCACAACAGACATTTAAATAATAAATGGTAGCTCTATTTTATTCAGTGAGGCACAGTTGAGACTCTTCTAAATTTAACCATCCAATTAACCTAGCAACATTCATGATTTGAGAGTTTTCAGAGTTCACTAATTTCGAGGAGGAAAGCTCAGTTACACCAATTAACGTCCTCCCTCTAAACTGCACAAGCAGCTACTTCCCAGGTCTTTCTGTGGTTTGAGAGGCAACGAGAACAACTGGGAGCCTAGCACCGTCTTTTTAAGCTTCCCAGATGAAGACGACATTCTTCAGGTAACGCCAACCCCCTGGCTTGCTCTGGGCTCACATAAAAATAGACATACTCTACTGCTTTACCAGGGTGAGAAACTGTTGCTGGCAAAAAATAAAACAAAACAAGTTTCAAAGACAAGTTAATTTTGTATAAAATTAACTATGATGTCTTAGCCCAAACCTTTTCATTAGCTGCAGCACACAAAACAGTCACCATTTCTTTTTAACCTTAGGCTAATACAAAACACACATATCTCCTGCTGGCATGACAGCACACATTTCTTCTGCAGGCTCAGTGCAAGACACAGTATGCCCAGAGACGGGCAATGGAAATTCTTCAGGTCACTTCAACCCAACATAAATACACATCTACAGCATCTGAGCAGCAATCACAGTGAATCCTGTTACATCCAGCTGGCTTTTCCTCTCTATCACACACAAAGCTGTCTTTATAGAAAGAGCTAGCTTGTAGCATCTCTCCTTCGGTTTATGCAGATCACACTGCAGAGCACAAGAGTGCTCTGAATATTAAGCTACTGCATCTAACTTTTTAAAAAATAAATACATAAGCTGAAGAGGAAAAACAGGAGAGACTTGGCAGATGCTACCTGGCTATTCTATTCCAAATCTCTGGTGTATCCTCACATGTCTTTGCAAGTAGGACAAGAACAAGGCAACCACCCCGAAGCAGTGGGGTCTGAGCAGTCACTTCACAGCCAACACAGCTGCTACAAATTCAGAGCTTTTGCCTTTCAATTACCTGCCCCCAAGAACAAAAATACAAAGGATATCAGACACTTGAGGCAGCACAGGGAATACAACTTTCCCAAACCCTGCTCTAGAATTCTGGGAATTCATAATGACTTTTAAAACACTCATCCCCGGAGTTCACAAGGATGGGTTCTTTCCTGGGCCTCTTCAGTTTAATCTCCTTAAGCCTGGAAGTTAAATCTTCATCTAGAGTGAAAATATTTTACCACTGTAATCTAGTTACGAATATTTACACAATTTTCCCCAAATTCTCTCATTACAGCTGCCATTCTCAATTATTCACAGGTAGTGGTACATGCAGTTTCCGTGGAAACCTGCAGCTCACGACCAACTGATGCGCAGCCAATGGCAGGCAACCGGCACTCGAGCAGAACTGGTCGGCTGTGTAATTATGCTGATACTTGACCGTCTCAAACCTACAGGTAGCGAAGGACTAGTTTACATTTCAGTGTCTAAATTCCAAACGTCTTAACTATTCCAGGAAGCAAACAAGACCCTGTATCTCCCAAAGCATAATAAACTTGATGAGGAGGCTGTAACTTTTATGACACATCACATTTTCAACATTTCACTACCATTTTCTGTATTTACCACTGAAAGTAAATGTCAGATTACACCGCCATAAAGCTGGTCATAAGTGATTCACTCCATTACACTTCAGGATCTTCCCTACTTTTAACTAGTGAATCCGTGCTAGTTATTTGCCTGAGAATGTGCTGCCTTTTTTTTCCTTTCCTTGCAATAGTACCTGCTTTATTTTATTAAAAAAGTAAATATTCACATGATAAAACTGCTTGTTCCTTTAAGCTTCTTTCAGCTTTTAACACTCTGAATGTTGTGGAGCCTCAAAAGCAGGTATCGTAAAGAAGCTCCTTGGAAATGCTCTTTGGGTTATACTAATGCACAACAGAGTAAGAGTATATCCTTGTCAGAGAGAGCTGCAAAGACACGCAATATTAAATTGCTGAAGCCTGGCCACAGAGTGAGGGCTGCCCAGCTACAACCCCGTGCTCTCTAGACTGCACTATTTTTCTGTTTGAAAGACTCACGCTTCTCCCTGATATACGATGTTCTACTGAGGTGCTGACTCTCTCCAGGCAACAGCAATGCTTCATCACCCACATACCGTATTTTCACACAAACTCCTTCACATTTTTTCCCATGCAGTGCCCCAGACTAAGGCAGAGGCTCTTCCTTAGCACATTCAGCAAGACACAGGTCTCCAAATCCTTCTTTTCCAGTTTGATCTCTTCAGGAGTCAACCAACAATTATGCTGTAACCAGCAGTAGTCCTGGCGATCATTTTGTCTCTGCGTTATCTCATGCCATAGTTACAGGTTTGTCTGTATCCATCTACTGTCCTGTCTCCTACCTGTCCTGTCAGACCCCTGAGGCAGAGCTCACCGTAACACAGTGTGTTTGCACGGCATGCCGTTTCATGGGAGCTTCTACAAGGCTCCGCAATCAGAGCCTTCATTACTCTAATGATGCAGTCAACAATGGCCCATGAGGTTGCTGTGCCCTCCCTGCGAGCTGAACCTTCCTCCTTGTCCTGGTTTTGGCTGGGATAGAGTTAATTTTTTTCTTAGTAGCTGGCATAGTGCTGTGTTTTGGATTTAGCACGAGAATAATGTTGATAACACACTGATGTTGTAGTTGTTGCTAAGTAGTGCTTACACTAGTCAAGGACTTTTCAGCTTCTCATGCCCTGCCAGTGAGAAGCTGGGAGGGGGCACAGCCAGGACAGCTGACCCAAACTGGCCAAAGGGCTATTCCATACCATATGATGTCATGGTCAGTATAGAAACTGGGGGGAGTTGGCCGGGGGGCAGCGATCGCTGCTTGGCGACTGGCTGGGCATCAGCTGGCAGGTGGTGAGCAATTGCATCGTGCATCACTTGCTTTGTATATTATTATTACTATTAGTAGTATTACTACTACTACGATTTTACTTTATTTTATTTCAATTATTAAACTGTTCTTATCTCAACCCGTGAGTTTTCTCACTTTTACTCTTCCGATTCTCTCCCTCATCCCACCGAGGCACGGGGAGTGAGCGAGCAGCTGTGTGGTGCTTGGTTGCTGGCTAGGATTAAACCACGACACTCCTCTGCTGCCATCCAGGAAACCAACTCAAGTTTCACCACAAGTAAGATATCACAAGACTCACTTTTTTTAGTCGAGGACTTTTCCACTTAGCATAGCCTCAGGATCAGAGTAGCACATTATGTTTCTGGTGTAAAAAAAACTATGGAGTTAATCCTACATGAAGAAGAGCCACCTTGGGTACAGTTACAGAAGTAGCACCGCTCTGACTGGTGGAAATACTCAGCACTAAGAAATGAAGCTTTAACTAAAGTCAACAGAGGAAAAACATTTGTTGCACCTGCTTTGTTCAGAATTTAGAGTTTGCCAAACGTAATTTCCAAACTATTTGGTTTGGAAAATCCTCAGAGCTCATAGAGGGAACCCTCTACACATTACTTAATAAAGCCAGACTGGTAAGGCACTTGCAAAATATCATTATGAAAATCAACAGCTCTGTTGGGAGAGCAGCAAGTGGAATGCCTACCCTGCACCGCTGCACAGAGCAGCTGACATGACAACATACAGACAAACATGTCCTGAAAAATGGCACTAGGCTCCCCTTCCCTGAAAAGCATCAGCAGATCGTAGGCAGACTTCTTTTATAAAAATACTGTGGTATGTCGATAACCAAAAGGCTGTTATTAATTCTACTGCTGAAGTAGAAGGTTATAATCTAAGACAGCTGACCAGTGGACTGAAGATAAGCACCATCAACATAAGGAGCTGTACTTCCATTTTAAACTTTGGACTTCTGCATATTTACTCTATTAAATGGTACTCAGTGAAAAGGCAGTAGCATTTCAATTAGAAACCATGTTAACTTCCCCTTCCTGCCTGGGATTGAAAAATAGCCTGGGAGACACGCTGGTGATGGGGAGAAACACCATCGAAACTTCCTATGGTTTAGCCATAACTCTGCTGAAACTTGCATTTAACTACAAAGCCTCATCTCTAAAGATCACAGGCTTTAACGAGTATCTGTCAAGAGTGTCTCGAAGACAGAATGGCCTACTACAAGAAATGCCAAAATAACTTAAAAAATGCTGAAAGGGTCACACTAACAGCAGCGCTACAGAGTCATTGTTAACTGTGTAACTATGGAGTCTGGGTAATTTCTGCCGGTGAATCTTGTGCCTGCACCACTCTACCTGCTCTTCCATAGTGGCAGTAAATTAGCAATTAATGTCACAAGGAGAACAAGTTCAAACTTTGTTATTTGGCAGAGAGGTCCAGTTTCCATGAAATCCAGCACTTCATGTCTCAATAAACTGAAAAGTGCATAAAGCAATGAATCACTAGGTTATATTCAGATTCTGCGGATTCATTTTTCAGCCACAGAAAAACACCACTTGCCAGGCTTAGAATAGCAGCACTGATCTAAAGGACAACAGTGCTGCAATTTTTTAAAAAAATGTATACCATAAAAGAACAGGTTAAGTGATAAGAGAAGGCATTTCAATTCTATGCTTCAATGAATATTAGTGACACAGTTCTTAGGAAGGTGGAGAAGATGAGCTGTCAAGTTTTGTGACTTAACTTATGTTTCAGACAGTTTCGTTAAACGCACCAATTTTTTTTTTTATGGACACCTTTTATGTATTTGCCATTGGTCAGATGAAGGGACCATATGGCAGCACAGGACTAGATGGGACACCCCCGACGTCTCTTGCCTTTCTGTATATAAAAGAGCAAGAAAAGATGAAAAGGACCAGCTCTGTCTGGCTCAGCTGCACTCCTCAATTTACTTATAACTTGCATAACTGACAAATAACATCTCACTTGTGTTAGAACTAAATGTTCTAAGAAAAAATGGGAAGTTGGCTTCAATCAGGTCTCAATGGGTTCCTGTTACTTACTGTCCTTCACTTGCATCAAGTAGCTCAAAATCTTGAACTGGGGAGCCTGAATATTAGGGCAGACCCACTGAGCCAGGGCTGAATTTTAGTGAGTGTCCTGCCATTGTAGGGAGCGGAAAATTGCCTTGGTGCTCAACACCTTCTGAGATATCCCTTTGCTGGGCAAAAGCCCTTAGTCAAGTCTGGAGATGAGGGTCGTGCATACTTTTGCTGCCAAAATCGATGTAAGGAAGACCTGGGTGCATCCTTCCACAGCTGCACAAAAAGGCCTTAGAGCTTTTTCCCCTTATCATAGCTACTGAGGCACGCTGCAAAGCACGTTCTGCTGCAGGCCTGCTTCAAAAACACGAAAGATCTTAGAAGGATTATAAATAACGAAGACAGGCTACTGCTACAAACTGTGCAGAATTAAAGAGGCAACATCCAACAGATTATATCTGAATACAAAAGAGTACAAAGTAATCTGAACACAAGGAATTTGAAAAAAACCAAACCTTCTGAGTCACTGAGGTCATTTCCCTCCTAGTGCACATCACAAAACCCCTTCTGAAGTTTCATCTTTTATCTAGTCTGACCCTGTGCACTGACTCACCTGGACAAACAGAGGTTCTAGATTTTTCCAGATGTGTTCTTGGTTGCCACAGGAACGAGCAAAAACATATGCTTAACCTGCAGGATGGGAGACAGTCCTGGAAGATGGCAGCTCAAAGGGCTCACAACATTCATGCAATACTGTGACAGAGAAGGTAAAGCAACTCCTGGGTGCTGCCCAGCCCTGTTTCTACTGGATGAGGATGCATGATTTTGCTGTTGCAAACAACATACGTTAGACCACCGCTAAATAGACCAGCACTTTTTAGTACGGAAGACACAAAGAAAGATGGGTGTAATAAAGAGCTACTAAATCCAGAGTCCATAATAATAATAATAATAATAATAATAATCCACTGTCCCTTCTAATACAAAGACTACAGGGCATCAAATGATATTAGCAATTAATAGGTATTTTTTCCACAGACCACATAGTTAAGCTACGAAACGTCTTGCTATGGGATATTATGCACACTAGAAGTTAAAGTTCAAAGAATAACTAGATTCTTCTTTCATTAGTTTGACTAAACCCACTATCTCTAGCAAAAAATGCCAGAGGTACACATCAGTAGAGGCTAGAGAAGCATATATTTGGAGGAATCAACACTATAAGCATGCTCTGTCCTTACACACTTCCCTGGCATCCAGCACTGGCTCCTGGAAAAGACAGTGGGATAGACTGACCTTCGGTTGGAATCACTGCGGCTGTTTCTTAAGGCAGTAAAATACAGGGTGAATTGCGGTGCATGCATTTCCAGAAGAGCACAGAAATAGCATGGAGAATTTCAAGATGAGCTACAAAAGCAAGCCAGAAGGTAGAAAATAGGCCATACAACAGGGGCTTACTGAGCTCAAACTGTTCAGCCTGTTGAAGAGAATTTACAGAAGCTTGCGTGGAAAAAGGGATCTCAGAGAGACAGGGCAGAAAGGAGGGTATACAGTCTCAGAGAGAGCCAAATGGCTTGGATTAAAATGGAGATTATGCAGTTTCAACTCTGGAATTAAATATTAATTATTGGAATAAACTGACCAGTTAGTGCTGGACTCACAGTTGCTTTGCACTTATTTTGATGATGTAGTATATAATTTCTTATAGACATCCTTTAATCAGGCTTTCAGAAATATCTGTACGGCTGAAACAAAGAAGATGCAAGGGAAAGATGCTAGACACGGACCCTCTTACCACAGAGCCTACGATCAAACTGGAAATGGACACAGAGCCAGGTACATTGGCTGGTATGTGCTTGAACAGATGCAGTCTGCTCTCCCTGGGTACTCCCTGAAAGGCCTGAAGCAAGAGGAGTCGTACGGGTTTGTCTGCACTAGAAAGTGGTATTAGAGACAGAACGTAATCACAAGGAAATGCATTAACTACACAACACGGGCATAACCTTACTGTGATTTCATAGTGGGCATAGCTTGCCTCATCAATGCAAAGCCATGCTCCATCAGTCAGACAACTCCTCAGATTTCTGCTTTGATCAAATACAAGCCTCTAATAAGGACTAGTCTGAATAGTGGTTTGAATTAGGGGAAGAGGCTAGAGGTATGTTTAACAATTAAGTTGTTTTACAGTGTTGCCACACATTGCTGAATTGCTGGTGCCAATCAGCCTGTAAGTCAATACACTGAAAGTTTTTGAGGTCTTCTGGGACCTGCTACGATGAGAAGCCTTAGATAAACGGAGTTGTTAGCATTAAGCTAGGAACCAAGTTGACGATACCTCAGTCAAACTTCAAAAATTAAAATTCAGAACCCTGAGCAAGTCAGGAAACCAGAAAATCCTGCTTTTGAGCCTGACATGTTCCTCATGACTTGGTGCAGGAAATAACCCCATCTGCTGCAAGCAAACACCACGAGAAAGCGCATGATATTGAAAAAGGTGGCAGCCTGCAGAAAGAGACAGACATCACAACTCGCATCCTGCAAGGCCAAGGTTGCTAGGAAAATCAAATCCAGCTATCTGAAATACAGATAAGAGTAACAAAAAAACTACAAGGAGAACAAAAAGACTTTCCCTCTGCCAACCACAACAAATGGCTCAGTAATACAAAATGTCAGTTGGCACTTGAAGCACAGTGGATGGCCAGACAGAAAGAGCATTTTTAAATCATTAACACATTGGGAACACACAGATGTGCAGTACAGCTACATCTGTGCATTGTAATTTCTACAGTAGTCACAACTTAATGAATCATCAATTGTGACAAGATCAATGAACCGAACTGAACAACAAACTAAAGCTAGTAAATTCATGCCCGGGGCAAGAGCTAAGGGTTTATTTTATTATTTTTTTAGCACTTCTATCATTTTTAGTGTCTAATTAGTAAAAACATGAATCCTCCAGAATCCTTTTCTTTTTTCCCCCCCTTTTGAAAGTCCTACTGCAAAAGATAAAGATTTTATTCATGTTTGCTAAATTCAAGTCTAGATACTACTCATCTGATCAGCAATTTCTTCCTCAGGACTATAAGCACATGGCAGGCAGAAGTTATAATGTTAGGACGTGTGCTACATGCCAATCAGGTGGACTCTGCTTAAGCCTACCACCTCTAGGCAAAACAACTGCTGTTTTTTCCATGAGGCCACATTATTCCTGCAGGCGAAGCGTCAGCTAAGGTTCTCTGCAATGCTACTTTTTGAAGGGACAAATTCACATCCAAATCAAGCAACCAAATCATTTATTTGTAAAGAACACACATTGAGTTTTCCCCCGGCCTCAACCCATTCAACAGCTTCAATGCTGGGTTTGCTGATGACACATCTACATGCATAACCTAGCTAGGCTTCATGCCGGCGATGCTCTCACAGAAAAAAAAGCTGTCCTAATTAACCTCCCGGCAGGAGGCAGAAGACAATACTCAATTTTCTTACAGAGGATGGTCCATACAAGCAAGGGCACTCCCTGCTGACCTCTTCACTGTTCCAGGTGAACCGTTTTGATCTTTACTATATGTAGGCTTTCAGTGGACTGGTTCTTGCCAGGGGTTCAGCTGGGCTCTCGTCTCCCTTCCAGACAGGCTCCAAGGGACAGCAAGCTCTCTGCTTTGCCTGGCTTGTTTGTTGCACGTTCGCCATGGAGCTCCATCTGGAAGGTGCTTCCTCAAATTGTAGCACTGCTGGCATGCACTGCTCTTCCCTGCTGGGACTCAAAGTGAAGGAGACGCAGGCTTACTTTAAAAGGCTCATTCTGTTCCTGCTCCTGACCTTCTTTGTCTGCCCTTCTTTGTACCGGATATCCTGTCATCTTGGACTATGCATTCCCCAGTTCATTACCTTCCCCTGCAACAGCTTTTGTTAATACCACCCTGTGTGCAGTTCATGCATTTTTCATCAATATGTTTATGATTTCTGCTCTCTCTCCAAGGACTTTCTCCTCACTGGGACCAACTGTGGCATTGTCTAAATCAAAGAGATACAGAAAAATAAATTCCAGTATTGCCTTGCTTGTAAGCAAAGCATCATTTTGGAGCTGTAGTACCAAAAAGCAAGACTTTGGGTTTTTAAGGTGTCCAACAGGCTAATGTTTCCAGCGCCTTTCCAGTGGTCTCAAAGTAGTCAGTTCTGTTGTGCATAGCGCTTTGTGCAGCTAGTTTTATTTAAAGCATTCTGCATCCGAGCCGACAGGCACTCTTATCGCAGGGAAATTCCCCCCAGTCCCAGCTTGGAACAGCAACACAACAGCGAACGTTTGTACACTACAGCTGGATAAAGTTATAGCTCTGATTGCTGTTTAGACTTCTCCACTCAACTCATACACCAAGAACTTGGAAAGGTTTCATCCAGGCTGGACCCTTGTGATAAAAGGATTGAATGAACAGAGCACAGGATTAGCATGACAGATGAATACATTGCAGTGTTTTCCCATGGCATCATCCAACCTGCCTCATCAAGGCACTAGATGATCTTGAAAAGACAGATCTTATTATACCTCACACCCGGTGCTTTTCCTTAGGATAAAGGATTTGAAAGAGCTATTCTGGAGCTCTGAGCAGAAAGAACCTGAGCAGGTGAGAGTGCCAGAAAGAGTCACTACTTTATTATCCAACTGTAATATCCACAAGAATAAACAGCTGTTACAAAACTCTATGGGGAAGGTGTTGTTTTACCACTACAAGATTAATACTTTTAAAAAGATTCTCTGAGCTTCTAAGACAGCAAGTGGAATGCATGCATTTTAGATCATCTTTATACCAAACATATTTTAGTCACTAACAGCCCAAGTAACAAATTAACAGTGAACGGTCACAATAATTACTTCCTTGCATCCAAAATTAGGGCCAATTATTCCTTTTCCTCATTATCTGGGCACAGCATTTTAATAAGCATCACAAATGTAGAGCCTTCCTGACACCAGACTGTATAAAAACAATACGAGACCAACACGAGATCCGTAAGGACAACTAGATGTGGGACTTGTGAATAAACATGACGCACAGAAACCAGCTGTCAGACTGATCAATATTACAGGTCTTTAATGCAAAGGTAGCTTTGTTTTGTACAGTCAACATCTCAGACCAAGACCAAAAGGTGTCCCATCAGTAGCAATTATGTGATTTTCCTTTTTCTGCAGGAGAGGACGTTACAGTACTTGCGAAATGTTCTCTTCCACAGGTATGGTAAGTGACACATGAAGTATACTACTCCCTACGTGGACATCCTCTCTTCTGAATAGCTGTAGTTGCTACAGATTTATTAGTAGGCTTTGATATTCCAGTTTCATGTTTTTCTCGCTTGCATTTTAAAATAGCGATTTCTCCAAGAATGATTTAATTGGGGCTTTTTTTTTTTTTTTTTTAGTGAGAGGAAGAAGATAAAGCACAGAACATAAGCCCAAGATGACTGTATAGAAACTTTCTTGCATGCAGAGATTTATGCTTTTGTAGCTGTAAGCACTGCATTCCCTATGGTCATGGTTATCACATTCTGTTCTCTCCATGCTCCATTTTCCATTTAAGAGCTTACTCTCCAGTTCTATTAAGTGGATATATTCTCCCACTTCCGCAGAAGAAGTTATAGAAGATCACTGTGGTGCTACGTCTTAAGTGCCTGTGTAAGTCACAGCATACCAGTAAATGACAACAGGTCACTAAGCTTTGAGCAGAGAGTCTCGGTTATGAGCAGATACAGGAAGATCATTTTGCCAAAGTAGTTAAGGACTCAGAAAGGCTTTTCAGGACACCTTGCTCTTGCCCTTCCCTTCTTCCTTGGAACCAAAGCAGATAATCCATATGGCATCATCAAGCAGTGTTTCCCATTAATTTCCAATAGTTCAAACAATGAACTACTAACTCTTTCAGAAGGCTATTCCACAACCTAACAGACTTCAAAGACTCCACAAATACATACCCGCAACTAACTTTATTAGTCAGCAGGAGATAGCAGCAGGACTGACATACAAGCTAGAGAAAGCACATCTGTCAATAACAGGTTGCTACAGACGCTCTCAGAACGAGGCATCTTGAAAGAGATCCAGCAATAAGAAAGGTCTTTTGAAACGCTGATGATAAAGATCTATTATTTTAGCTTCTGATGGTCACCAGTAGATGTTAAATCTGACAAGAAATACAATTTTTTTATTCTGACAAGGTTTACAATTACAGTTATTCAAAAGGAAGTAAGTTCTTGTTTGCCTGTTCCAGATGAATTAAATACATTTCCATTAAAGTGCCTTTTACAATAAGAAACTGATTGTTAGAATTCTGCGTTTTCACATGTGGGTTTTTTTTTTCCTTCTCTGAAAGACTTCTAGATCCATGTACACACAATTCATTAATAGAAGTATTTTCTTCTGGCTGCCAGTCCTCCAAACTCAATTTATTACCTGAGAGTCACCAGGTCCAGCCTCAGCCTAGTCATTACCAAATAAACATTTTGAGAGCTGAATCAGGGCTCACTGACACCTAATCAACTTCACTCTCTTGTTTACTGTTTTTTTTTATTAGTATTGCAACAATGGTCTCTATCAACAAGTTCCTCAAATATCAGTTTTGAAATGACTAGATGTGTTAACAACCTCTGCACAAAAGGCAGGTATTAAATTGACAGCATTGTGGAGATGCTTTAAATAAAGAGGACAGTCAAAACAAGAAAATCGAGCAAGAGCCACCAAATCACCGTGACAGGGATAATAGGAACAAACATAAGAAATGCTAAGAATTTTTGCTAGAAGCCTGACACATATTGCTTGGAAATAAGAGGAGAGAAGAGAAACGTGGGTGCATTAGAGAAACGCAGCAAAGCTACGCTAGCCAGTGACCAACTGAATGAAAAAAGCAACTGCGATCCTAGCATACATCTGATGGTGTATCTCCAAAATCCATGGATTCATCAGTGCTTTTGAAAAGACACTTGCAAGGCTCCTTGTGTGCACACCTCTGGTTGGGCGTGTTAAAAGAATAAGTCCCTGAAATCAAACAGGAACAGGTGCAGAATAGGACCACTGAGATCAGGGGAATCGAAAAGAAGATTAGCAGATCATCTATGAAGCTGATGTCAGAATTTTACTGCAAGGGGAGGCTTACTTGGCCAGTTTCTGGTACAGATGAGGACATTATTGGCTAGCACACATCTCAACCTACACACCCTCATTTTCCCAACAAATGTATTTACTTCAAGATTTACAATCTGTTACATGATATCTATATTATTCTTGCCCTTTCTTCTTCCGTAGTTTCCAGTCAAAAAAGCTCATGGGACACACATCTCCTCCTTGGCAGCCTTCACTTTGTTGCTCCACTCTCCTGCCCTTTTTAGACTACCACTCTTTTTAGCCTAGGCCTCAGCCAAGGTTTCCACCCTGGTTTACTGCCTACTGACACCATCAGAATCCCAGCCCTGCCTAAGCTTTCAGACATCGTTGTGGCCACGGGGGTCGGGGCACATGGGAACACCAGCCTTTCTGCAGTGACATGAAAGACAGCGCTGGTGGTTGCTGCCTCCCAGCTGGGACCGATGATCTGTTCCAACAGAGAGTCAAAACAGATTAGTTTAAACCACAGACAATTTAATCTAACCTGTCTGATTTCAAACTGGAACAGAGATGCAGAAGCAGTCATCTGGCCATCCTTGGTCTCAGCTGGGAGATGGCAACCCACAGGGACGCCTCCCCAACAAGACAGGAACCTGCCTGTGTGAGCGCATCTCTGCCAGAGAGTTAAACTAATTTGTTTGTGCCTCATTTACCTATTGGAATAGGCTGAATGTTTTGATAGCAGAGCAGCAGCAGGAGAACAGCCTGACACACTTTCCATGACAATCTCCCAGGAAGCTGTAACATAGCATAGAGCGAGAACCAACCTGTCTCTACACCCTGAGCCCAGGAAAAGAGAGAAGATAATGCCCAGGGCTCAATTATCAATTTTCACAGCAGACAGAAGTTACCAGTAGGTTGCCACAAGGCTCTGAATGAGCAGCCACGTTTCTGAACATCTTCACGAGGGATTTGAGAAATGGAGCAAGTAGAAAGGAGACAACTGTTATTGGCAATAAAAATTCTTAGCTGAACATGATTTCCAGTACCAAAGTCAGTGCTTATAAACTGCTGAATAAACTTGGAATAAATCAACTGTGCGAGACAAGGAGCTCTGAGAGAAGTCTTTTTACAGGATATACCTGCACACTTACTGCCACAACTGGACACTTACAACTTCAGGCTACCGAGTACTTGGCAATACGAACCCTGCATTAGAGCTTTTGTAGAATTCTGTAGAATATACTTCCTTGTTTATTTGACACTTAAAGCTCACTTGTTTTTATCTGGGAAGTCCTTCCTGAATCTCAGGTGCTGCTTTTGGGTGTTGCAATATCATTGATGCCATTAGCTTGCTGATAAGAACATGACAACATCCCATCCTGCTATAGATGTAATCTCATAGGACCTCATTTGAGAGGCAATATGCAGAAACAGCCACTTGCTGTAAAAGAAAAATGTTCTCAAGATTAAGAGGTCAGTACCTTTTCAGACACAAAGTTTTATGGGGGTGCACAGCTCCAAAAGGTTCAGCTTGGCATTAACTATGTGATATTTCATATAAAACTTTTCAAAGGTTGTATTTCTTGCTTCATAAACTTGTGGAATGAACCTGGATGTTAACCTTAGTGCATGACAGTCTTCTGATGGAACTTGCAATCACGGATACATTATATTGTTATGTGCCATTAGTTAATCATTTAAACAGAGATAAGAAATTGAAATTATGGCATTTGGGTCTGATACGTTCTGAAGATCTGCTGACTCTCCTGTTTGGAGGAGAGACCAACAACACTTAAAACTTTTCTTCACCTGAGAAAATTACTTCTTTGTCTCTCATTCACAGCCAAGAAAGCCCTTCTTGTTAAATATATAAAAAATAAACTGTAAGAGTAACACTAATGTTCTTACTGAATCCAATCTTTGAAAGTAAATAAATAAAATTAAGAGAACAAGGAGTTTCACACCTGGATTGAGATGACAGGTGCTCTATAGATACCAAAATTAAATAGCTGAAACAGTTCTTCAGATACTGTGGCAGCCTAGGTATTGACAGCAAGTAAAACAGTCTCTGTAAATTTTCTTAGTCTAATTGAAACAGATTGCCAACTCTACTCAATCTTCTGTGTGCTATGGGACCAAGAGACCACCTCTTTCCCCTTGAACTTTTAGGGTTCTTCTACCCGTTGCTCAGTACCTCAGAAATGACTAGAGTTCTTAGCAGGATGACAGGTCTCCTAAATTGACTTACCAGACCAATACCAGGCGACCTGCTGTTGAGCAGCACAATACACTTTCCTTGTGAACACTGTTTATGCCTTAATAGCATAAGTCCACATGAGCTGGGATTTACATTCTTCTAGGTGACAACCTACAATTCTCAACGAGGCCACCATGAGTAACTGGCTTAATGCTTCCCTTTTTAACAAGCATGGGACACGCCACGCTCTAACGCAAAGCAAACACACTCAGGCTTCTTCATTTCTCTGTCCGTCACTGTATTTTAGGACATTTCCCTAAAGCAGTGAAGCACGTGGAGGCTCGCTGTGCTGCAGCTCTTGGAAATGCAATAGTTACAGAGGTCCATTAACCACCTGCTTCATACAGAAAGTACGTACTATTTGGATTGCTTGTGTAGAGAGCAAGGAACAGGAGTAGGACCTCTGCCATCACAGCAGTCTTTCTTCCCAGGGAAAGACCAAATGCAGTTGGAACGGTTAATGAACATGAAACACATAGAGGAAAGACCTGTCCTCTCCTGGCCAGAGACATGGAGAGAGTACAACCGATCCCAGGAGCAGCAGGGTACGGGGAGCCTTAATTCATTTACACAATCAGAATAAGCGCATCCAAATAGATTCAATTTCCCTTCTATAATTGTTTCAATTTTATAACACATTGCTAGAAACTCTTCTTGGCAAAAAGATGTAAAAGCAGTGAAGACAAACATGAGCCAAAGTACAATGATCCGACTGATCCTTTTGTAACTAACCAAACATAAACAAGGATTAAACATAGCTAACTTCTGTTTACTATTCCAATGACAAAATCACTTTTAGAAGAGTGTTTACAAAAAGGGCATATTGCTTCAGGCCTTCTGAGATCCAGCTCTCCGCAGAAATCATTTGTAACAGTCAAATGTTTATCATTTACAGCATTTCAAACAGGGTAACCCCAGGAACTGGAATGCAGCTGGCAGATGGTGAAAGAAATTAAGCTCATGACATGGTTCAGTAAACAGCAAATTACGGTAAGGTGGAGGTGCTTCCCACCCCGTGACAACTGCTGCACTCGGGAACTTTCTAGGGCTCCACTGAAACACACCAAAACTTCCCCGACTTCTGACAGCGCAAAGCCAGACAGTAAAACTTAACTTGCCAGGTTACCTTGAGACTGAAACCTAGTGTGCAAGCAACCCTTTCCCGGCTCTTCCGTCTGTCCTCTTTACCAGGAGCTGCTCTCCTGTAGAGCCTGGCAGCGCTCTCCAGGCAGATAACTATATGCCACATGATTAGAAGTATGGGATAGGGGCATAGGGGATTTGCATAGATCTGTGCTGGAAATGGAAATTGGAGATGGTATTTTCATTTAACCTACTTAAAAACAAAGGGAAATAAAACTTTGAATATATTCAGTGTCACTTGGATATGACTGTATGCTCTAGGTAACAGGGGAGTGAAAAAAAGACTGCTTGCAGAGCATTAGAGGACCAGGTACAATTAAATAGCCTCCCAATTCTAGAAATCAAAACCTATAACCCACCAATGTCCAAGTCGGAAAGTCCTGGGAGAAGGGACTGATAATGTACTTTGTATTTAAGCCTCCTTCCTTTCCCAAAGAATCGATATACTCCTCCCTGCCCCTTGAAGATTTTTTTTTTTTGCACTGCTTTTCCCTGTCTTCCTGTCAGGTGGAGACTGCTGGAAACCACAGACTGAAGGTATACTTTGGTGTACAGGCAACTAGAGACAAACACCATTATCGTCACCTTTCCTAAAACAGCCGCAATACTGAACACACAGGGAGTCTTGTGGAAGGACACCACGTAGATACTCCTGCAATCAGCCTGCTGCCACGTTCTTCCATGCTAGCATCCTTCCTACTCACATTTCATATAATCTCCCTATTTAAAAAGCTCTAATTCTCAACATTACCACTGAATAATATATTTATTAATTTGTTAGTGCCACTAACTGTCCCCGAGGCTTTTCTTGGGAATGTGTGTCAGCTTATTGATTCTAGCCCTCCCCTTCCTGCACTGCCTTCCTCCTCTGCCAGGCAGGCAGGAACGTACTTCTGTGTTGCTTCAGGTCATAATTGGAAAAAAGATAGAAATGTTCAATATGACTCATACATAATTCAGCTTATCAGCTACCCAGGAGAAATGAGAAGAGAAGGTATATGCACGTCTATTTCTCCTACTATCAACAGGAGAAATAATTTCCAGTTACATTAAGTATACTTAGTTTGGTCACAACAGGATCTGCAGTTCGGAAGGAAAAATGAGAGACATGGGAGCAGAGAATGAATGGGTAGTAGGGAACCGAACTGTTAAAAGAGATTCACTTATGTGAGAATTCTCCATTCCTCCAGGAGACTGGACTCATGCTTCTCTCTTAATACTCAGAATGGAATAAGTTGGCAATTAGAAAGGATTATCTGTCTCTGATCTGTAAAACATCACAGAAATCTAAATAAAATAAAGCTTCAGATTAGTTAGCTACAAAGACATCTAATAACAGCCTCCTAAATCCTGACTGTGACGTCTGGATTTAATGTTAAGGCCTATGTTCTCAAGAGCAAATTGTGAAGAAGCGTTAAAACTTACTGTTATAAAGGATTTTTAATGTAAAAATCAATACGTGCTGTGTATTTAGCAGCGTGTAACCATGAGGACGTCTGTGATAAAGCTTTGTCATGCATGAGGGACCACTGCATTAGTCAAATTCTTGAAAGGAAGTGCAGAATGTCTGCATCATTCAAACTGCCACCTGAGAGCAATTACAGAAATTATTTTAACCCCAGAAGCAGAGGGAAAATCCAATCCTAGCTGACAGTCTTGAGGGTATCAAGGGTTCCACGTGAAATGTGTCATTTTCAAATACCTCTACAAAATTCATGTCAGGAAAGCGATAGCATAGCAGAGAGGTGGGGCACTCACACTATTTTTTGGAGGCCATTGAGACTAAACACAACCACAACCAGGTCACTGAGTTGCAATATCCATTTTGCCAACATGTAAGCAAACAAAGGAATATTAATAATAAAAAAAATTCGAACTCCCAAAATGCAGAAACAGCATAATCTAAGGCAGATAACACAGAACAATAAGATAGCATGGCTGAAAAAAATACAGGCCTGTCCACAGAACGTCTTGGAAAGAGAAATATAAACTGTTTTTTCTTAAATACAGATACATCATAACAGAACTCATCTTCTTCGTCAGTTAAGCCAACAGAAGACGCACATGTAGCTCTTCATCCTCTGTAATCAAGCTCACAACTCTATATGCATGAGCACATACAAACTGTTATACAGCAAATGTTTCTTAATTTTGCCCATTACGAGAGCGCCCAGCAAGGGGTCGATACTCTTCAGTTAGAGGGGAAAACACAGCCCCCCAGCCTGCAGATCGTTTTTGACCTTATGGGATCATGTTAAACTAGCATTACTCCCGATTAAAGGAAGTTTCCAAACAGAAAAGCAGGCTCTGTGCCTGACTGGTAACGACTTTTGCTTCTGTGGCTCTTAAATAGTGCGCACGCATGTCTTTTCCTGTCTCTGGTGTTTCCTAAGATTCCCTATTTATGTGGTGGTCTGCAAGTTTTACCTCATCAGGAAATCAGCAGGAGCACCACGGAGCTGAGAAATACTGTTGGGCTCCTTTATGCAATGCATGTCTCTGTGGGCCCCTGAACATTTAACACAGAGCAAATAAATTATTAGCGTGTGTGTGCATGTGCATACATATCTAAGATACATAAAGGCAACTGCAACCAAAGGAAGCAGGAATGTGCGTGGAACAGTTGGGTATTCAAGTATCTAGTATCACAAAAATCCAGTTGCAAGAACGATTTAAATGCAGATCTGCACGTAAACTGCTGAAAGAGCTCCACTGAGCTTTATGCACTCACATACACGGCTGCAAAGGCAAGCAGTAACAAAAGATCTGCTTTTTTTCCCCAATAATCTTCAAGTCTATAGCACCTGTTATCCTATTCTTAATAATGCTACTACTGAAGAGCAAGCTGATCCTTTACGATGCCCCACCTCCAGAAACAAGAGACACAATCACATCAAGTATTGAATGATTTCTATGATTCCCATCACCACGGTGCCTGAGCACATTACAGTTGTTTAATGTATTCTTTGCCACAGAGCAGAGAGGAAAATATGATTACCTCTACACTATAAATGGGGATGGGAGAACAAGGGACAATAGGTAACTTGTCATGTATGGCTGGCACAGTCACCACTGGGATAACCAGTCTCCGCTAGTTCAAAATCATACAACAATAAACGCTTTCCAGTCTAGTTTTTTTATTTACTGAAAAGTTTCTACATCAATCCATATACACCAAGCAATTTGCCTAAGCCTTTTCCTGCTTGCCTTAGTAAATGCAAGTAAAAAAAAAAAAATCTATTCAGCCAAATGCCCCGGGTTTGTAACATCTCAGTACATTTACAAAATCCTATGTATAAACAAATACTACGACACACTGATGTGCTAAAAAACCCCACGTTTCCTTAAAAGCAGACAATAATTTTAACAATCTAATATAAAAAAAAATCATCAACTGATCACAAGCCTTTTTATATCTAATACACTGTTCTTCCACAAAACATTCCATTTAGAAGAAACAACATAGCAAGCAAAACCTGCTCATATAGCAGACAAGGATCAAAATCTATTCTTTAACAGGAGAAACAGAATAACAAGTTGTGACTACAGTGAAAAGTAAAGCCCGCTAAATTTCACATCAAACTCAAAATCTGAAGAGTAACCTCAAAATCTATTCAAGAACTGTGCCGATTTAATCCAGAAGGTGCAGCAACATAGATTAAGTTTCTGACTGTCAGATATGATTCTTAGATACCCTGAAGATGGGTATCATATCAAAGCCAACAGATGAGAAAAGTATACAAATGTTTCTTCAGCTAGCCCTCCGAGTTAGAAACGACATACCTCAATCAGACAATACAACTAAAACTCTTTAAAGTAAGTTCAGAATCTGCAACATTCATTATTATCTCAGAAATATTAGGTTCTATCACTAGGAGAAATTACAGCAAATGATACAGGAAGAACACAGCTTTTTCCAAACCAAGCTAGAATATCACCATGTCATTTAAAAGCACCACACCAACATGCAGCTACCAAAGCCAAAGACAGGTCTTCTGCCACCTAAGGCATGAAAAAACTTCCTACTTACCTTCTAACACTGTTAATTTGGCACTCGTGTTTATCTCCCCAACACTATTGGTTGCTGTGCACTCATAGATAGCTTCGTCTCGATGAACACGCAGGGGCTGTATCCGCAGAACTGATCCCGATCCATCATCAAACTCAATAACCTTTAACAATGAAAAGAAAGCACTTCTTTACTGATACCTTCTGCAACAAAAAAACGAAAGTCAAAACAATTCAGGGGTTAAAAAACAAAAACCAAAACAAAACATGCCCTGTAAGCTATAAAATACCATGCAATTAGTCAAGCGTTCCAAGCTCAGAAATGCAAAAAATTTCAGTCAAGAACATATTTGTCCTCTGAGGAGGCCAGAACAAATGAAGATCCAATGAGGTTCTTTATGAATCAATTAAGGTTGACAAATTATCAACCTGGTAATAAAGATGTGGATCTGATGATTTAAAACATCTGAGCTGTATTTGCACTAATGGTTTTACTAATCACACTGATAGCAATTTAGTGCCAACTTTCACCTTGATGGAAGAGCAGAATGATATACTCCTGTGGGATCACCAGGAAAATAGTAACAAAACTAAAATAAAACCTCGAGCACCTACAGCGCGTGCTAACTCCAGCAGAAAGTGAGGGTTTTTAATGTCCTTCAGCATCGGGTACTTTGCAACTCTGGCATAATCAACAATGATGTAATTACGATTCCTTCCCCAGCATAATAAATTAAGTCCTTAATAAATCATTGCCTTTCCATCCATCCCGCTAAGCTGTAACATGCATTAGTCTAACTTCTACAGGGAAGAAAGAGGCATGTGTTCGTTTGCAGCTGGATTAATATAAGCTATTCCTTAATGGCAAGGCTGTGAAGGCACAGCCTTAGGCCACTGTTAGTGCCAAACTCATCCTTCTCCTATTACTGAGCACAGCAAAAGTTGGAAATATTAACTCTACTGCAGATGGTGGCAGCATGAGGAAAAGGCACAAGCCCCCCTCCTGTCACTTAGGAACTGCAGGGGGAGATGAAGAGACCAAGCTACGCTTTGTTCCAGACACACGTATGTCAGCCTGGCACCTGCACTACCCCCATGCAAAACTTTTGCCCTATTTTCCAGAGCCCTGTTTAGGAGCGCTTCTCACAGCATAAAGACCAAATGAGTGAAAACAGGAAGGCAAAAAATAATGTGCATCAAAAGACTCTGCAGTGACAGGAGAAATAGGAAGAAACCAAAAGGTAACCAAGACCACCGAAAACCTGTTATTCCTCACGCTGGAAGGAATAGCCCTTCTGTTTTAAGTAATAGAAACAGCCTGCAAAAACCCCTAATCTGGGGTCAAGCAGACAGGACAGAGAAACGTGATCACTGTAGTACATTTTAAGGAATTAAAATTTTTTTTTTGAACACTCAATTTTAAATTAAATATGAAACTGTGACAAAATGCTAAACTTTCTATAACCTTTACACAGGATAGGGCTACTGCCAAATTTTAAAACAAGACAAAGTCAGATGCAGAGATTAATTTGCTTCAGTGATAAGGACTAAAAAGTTAAGAGATGAAACAGCAGAAAAGCTCTTTTGCCCTTACTATCCTTTGAACAAACACTCTATGTGAGAGGAAGGGAGCTACAACTACTAAGGACCTGACAGACACTGACCAGAAATGCTGTTCATTTGCTAACAATGGATGCCTCTTTTGTGTAATAACTCAGCATGTGTACATCAGATTTTTTTACTAATTTTTTCATGTAAACTGAATTCCAATTTTCCTCCAAATAAAGACTAGCTTAGTAATGAGGTAAAATTAATAGTTATCTAGTAAAAAAAGAAAGATATTATTCACTATCTCCTAACACGATAAAAATGCCTCAACAAAACTGATGTGAATAAAGGTATGAAATTGCTCATATAAATGCATATAATATGGCACAGCCCTCTGGTCAGCCACAGTAAGTACCAAATTCACTATAAAGGTTATATCTACTTTCAAATTAGAATGTTTAAATGGTTACTATACACAAAACTTAACCTTTATTAGGGAAAAATAACAATGTAAAACAAGATTAAAATTGATTACTTTAATCAAGGTTTTCTGCTCACATATAAAATCACGATTAAAATTGGTGACTTGAATCAATCCATTCTGGGCAGCAAAGTAATCTTGTGCTCCAGTCAGAAAAGCAAAAACATCAAAGACGGGATTAGAGGAAAGGCAGCAGAATGGTAGAAGGGTCACATTACCAAGGGCAGTTTTAGAGAAAAGAGACCAGCTCCAAAAAAGGAAAGTGGAGAAAAAGGTAGAGAAAGTCAGTGAAAATGTATTTGCTATTTAAAATATGAACCAAATTAGACTATTTTTCAAAAGCATTTCTGATACCTGCTCTTCCCTCTTCCTTCCTCTCAGACTTTAGTTCACAGGGAAGTCAATTCACCTTCCAGGATGACTTCGCCATTCCCCTTCCAAGCGCATTTGTGGGAGGGATGGCAGGAGCCATCACTTAGAAAGCCTTCCAATAGCGTTTTGGCATCCCACTTTTGAATTTCACTGGGGATAGCAGGCCAAGGAGGTGCCTTATCAATTTTCACAGTGAAAACAAAATATTACTGCCAGATCCAACTCTCATCTGCCATCCAATTCGGTGTAAGCGCCCGTCTTCCATCTGAAGAAGGATGCCCTATGTGTGTGCTTCCAGCATCACGCTCAAAGGACAACACCTGCTCTACAGATTGCATTGCTGCAGGGAAGGAAACTTATTTTACTCTACAGCTCTAGACTCTACATTGTAGTGATGCTGAGATACCCGGGTTGCAATGATGATTATTGCGTAATTAAGACCTGCAAGCATTAGACTGATTACTGAATTTTTATTTTTGTTTTTTGTAATTACCTCAAACCGCTGAGAACTGACTTTCTTCCCCTTCTTCATCCATGTGATACGAGGTTTGGGCTCTCCTGTTGCCTGACACACAAAAGAGGCCACTCCTCCAGAAATCCCAATCTGATCTTCAGGAGCTTTCATAAACGTTGGCTTGCCTGGAAAAGTAACCAAATCACCCCCATGAGGACACAACATCAGATAAGCAAGGAATGTGTCATGTTCATCTAAATTATAAGATAATTGGTGCTCCTACTACAAATCCAGGTTGAATGGCCTCGGCCACACAAATTCAGCGCAGACTGCAACACGACAAGCACTGTTTCTGCTTGAGTACCTTTTTTTCCTGAAAGGAATGAAGTCCATCTGGCTTGCCTGTAAATGAGGGCAAGAGAGGGCTCCCCCCGACCCCCTGGGCATTCATTCAGGTATATGACAACTTGGAACCATTTTTACGGTTTATTTTTTTTAATAAATGGATTTTTGCAGGTTTATAACATGGTCATAGCACTGGAAATTACAGAACAGCTGACATACCAAACCTACGAAATGTACCATACGTTGACAGTAGTTGTCCTGAAAGCTGTTAAGACATTCATCAGAATTAAGAGATACAGTTTTAAGTACACAAATAACAACCTTTAATTTCATTTTAGATGTGGATTGACATAAAAATCCTACAGTCTATAAGCATCTGGAAAGCTGCACAGGCTGGCCTATGCTTGGTAAGAAACTAATCACTAAAAGTGAAAGTCGGCAAAGAAACCAAAGTGACATTCAGGCCTGAAAGACTCAGCAAAAATGAAAGAAAAAAAATCATCCAACATTTTAATAATCAATAAAAGAAGTTTCATGAAAATACAGTTGTGTCTTCTGGATTTACATGACAGACTTGCATGGATAAAACTAGGCATCCAGGTCGAACGTTTGTATTTTTCTTCTGTACTCGCTGTACAAGAGAATTTTGCAGTATGTGATCCGAGGGTCATTTTGAAACACTGCTTTGTCCAAGCGAGAAGTGTTTGATGATCTTGTATCCCTACAGAGCACTCGAACATTTAACTCCATAGAGGGAGCTAACAGAGTCCACCCATGATGTCATTCAGTGCACAGGTCGCACCAAGGCCACGTTTCAAATACAATTCTGATCGACCACCTCAAAGATGAACCTGAGCTATAAACGGGGCAGAGACAGCTGCTGGGATGTAGAAGGGAGTGAGAGTGAGAGCAGAAACCTGTTCAACCCCAGGACACCGAACCAACGTCCCCAGCGCAGCTGGCGGTGGTTACGCATCTTCACGTTCTGGACACGTCCACGAGTATGTCCTTGAGGGAGAGGGGGACAACGTCTGTAAGCCCAGGTGGTTTAAACACTAAGCTTCTGATGAACTGAGGGCTGAGCTTCCCCCATCTAGAAGGGATACAGATTCAGCGACCCCAGAAGACGACAATCTTTAAATGCATTTTCCTAACATATAAGAGATTAAAATGCTAAGGGTGCAGTTTCAAGTTACAGCTGAGCTGGTCCAGCCACTCGCAGCTACTGAAGAGGGCAGTGGGCCTTGCTCTGCTCCTCGTTCCCCTCACCTCCCCTCCCCGCCTCCAGCCACCAGCGCCCAAACCCCAACAAGCAGCTCCGGGGGCACAGAAACTCATCACACACAGGCGTACTGAATTCTGCCACCCTTGGTGAAGGGAGCCCCAGGACTGCACAAAGAAAATAGCTCAAAACCCAGAAAATGCCTTTTAAGATATGATGGCTGCTGTCTGCAGTCTTCGGCACATTGTCCTGACATGAACAGCAAGCAATTATTAAGTGTGCTTGCTTAACTGATGCTGATTTCACATATTTACTCATCTATAATCATGTCTATTTCTACTTAGTTTGTATTTACATATATCTGTGTTTATTCACCTCTCATCTATCCCAGTGAAATGTTAATTTACTGTTCGGGCTGCTATTGATTGCAGTGTGATTGACTGTTTTGCTATGCAGTGTGCTGAGCTGATGTCTTGTATTGCATTTCGGCAGTTGATTTGTTCTTTTGATTTTCTGTTATTTACTCTGTGATCTTAGTAAAATAGTGTAAATTTTTCAAATGACAAATACAGCAGAATCCAAAAACTTTTGTCCTTGAAGAATACAATGCAATTATATCTCTCGCTGTACACCTCCCCAGCTCGTACACCGAGGACTGACTTTACTTTTGTACATTTAAAAAAAATCAATACTATTAAAAACCAGAACAAAAGGAAACTGAATGTTCACCAGCAGTAAAACCTAAAAAACCTGCTGCCTTGTTCGGCTTGAATTTACATTGTTGTAATGAATCTTTTTCCTCTGCACATTTAATTGAGCAACACTGATTTCTGGAAACCATCTAAATCCACTGAGACCAGTCACAAAAGTATACCTGTATATAAACCAAATTCTCACACAGTCTGGGAAAGGGTATTTCTACAAAGCTATTTTAAACATTTGTATGCCCTAAAGTTTTGAAATGGAAGGAAAAGTACTAATTAAGCAAACCTAAAAACCTGAGTCCTGGCCCCAGGACAATAGACCCAGGCATGGGCATACATATTTTTATACTGATTGCTGACTGTTACAGCAAATCCCAAAACTTATCTCAGTGAGAGAGAACAGAAGTGCGACAGATCATCCACGAAAATCTTGGTGCCTGTGGAAAATGCACATTAAGTGGACTACACTACCTCCACACCTCCCCTCCAACCAACATCTCTGTAACTCTACTGCCCGGAGGAGGCTGCCGTGGGACACATCACTAGTTACCTCCAAAGGGCAGTAGTAACACCCACTAGGGATAGGGCCAGGTGATGGTCCAAGCAGTCTTTTTTAACCTGTTTTGAGTGTTTGCACTCTTAGGGTAGCCCTAGAAACACAACCAGAAAAAAATAAGGATGTACTGAAAATACAATATTTAACCAGTAACCTAGTCCCTCTCTTTTTCCCCTCTTAAATTCAAAATGACCAGAATCTCCACAGAAGACTATGCACATGCCAAGCTTGAAGTTAACTGTTTGTTATTCAAACAAACTACAAATAAATACAAGGAACTAAAACGCCTTTTGCAGTGAAATCCTGTCTTTTCCCTGATGACCTAAGGACTGGGCAAAGCTGATTTTTTATTGAAAGTTTAAAAAAGAAAAAAAGAGTGATCATATTCCAAAGACAAATCTGTGAAATATCAGCCTGAGAGAGAACCTCTTGAGCAAGTCTTGGGTGACAGCAGGGAGAGGTGCTGGATGGCTGGGTGCCCATCTCGCCCACCTTCGCTTACTCCACCGCGTGGAGTAACAACTCCAGACTGGTGTATTTGTCATTTGATAGCTCCAAGTCCAACCAACTCCAGCCTCTCTCTCCCTGGCCTCTCTGCTCAGTGTTACATCCCTGGAGCACGTTCAGTCCTCACCCTCTAAACTAATTCTTGCTCCTCACTTCAGAACCAAGTTCCCACTACACTGGGAGTGGAAATTACTGCTATCATCATTTTTATTCACTCCTAAGCTTCAGGCAGGAGAAGGAGAAAACTTTCACCTTCTTGGCTGAAATTTTCCATTTGGTCTTTGCTCAAAACTAAATTATTCTAGAAAGCTTATGGGAACAACACAGTTCTGAGGAGGAAGACCGTGAAAAACAGAGTATTTTCTTACAAGAGAAAGAAACAGGCTTCATCTTATTTGGCTGGGGGCTGAAAAATAACAACTTGCTCAGACATGCTCTCCATTGAGAAACTTTTTTTTTTTTTAAACATTCCAGAAGAAAAAGGACTTTCCTTTCACAGTTGATAGTGTTGAAAAAGTCACTTGCTGAGCAAGCACAGACTCCTGGATAATCCTGTAAATGACTGACAAGGAGGGCCTCATGGTGCGGAAGAGACACTGGCAGAGATTTAGGCACACACGAGTCTACTTCACTACGCTGGAAAACAGCAGCAAACTCTTGCAGAGTCCTGGGCTGAGCAAGGGTATGTGATGCTTTCAAAACAAATGCTCCCTTTCGTTGCATTTGAAGAGGTCCACAGGAACATGGGTACAGAAAGCCAGTGAAGTACAAGCAGACAAGTTACGTATGCACTAATCAGTAAGGCTGTTGTCTGCCCTCCCCAGCAAGAGCAAATGTGATGGGTTTGGGAGGGGAACCTGAAGCCCTCCAAGGCAGAATCTCTGGTCTTCTGGAGAGCCACTGCCACAGCCTTCCTGCAGGGCAACTCGCGAGTGAGAGGCAGCCAACCATGAAGATCCATCTCTCTCACCCGTATTTTATATATAAAATCACTGCTGTTCTCTGCTATTCTAGACAATTTGCTTGCTGTGAAACAATTGTTACAAATCAGAAAACTATCTCAGCAGCTATTTTAAAATTTGCCCTACCAAACATTTGTAGCAGAGTAGTAACGTTTCAGTTCTCTTTTTGAGGTTTCCTTTCTTTACCAGAGCAGTTCAGAGTCACACCATCACATGTGGTGTTTTTAGGCTGTGCAGCTTCTCAATGAACCCAAAGGATCCTCCCAGGGAGAAAAATCTCTTTTGCCAAATTTCCTTCAAGGCCAAGGCACAGACATGTAGCCTCCCTCTAAGTTGGCACGGTGTCTTTTATGTGAACCATGGCCTTTGAGAAGTAACATATGATCTGCATTACCTGACTTGAATACCAGCCAAAGCCTTGAAAAATGATGCTGGGTCATGTATTTTTAGCACAGATCATTGTATTTTGCTACACATTAAGCACACACCAGTCACATAAAAGATGCTTCCTTGTAATTTTGTAAGAGCCAGAAAATTTCAAGTGGCTGAAACATAATATATGCCAACATAAATATGCTTCATATACCCAAATATTAACTTGTTTTATTTCAAAGACCCATCATTAGATGGTTTCTCAAAATAAATAGGAAAATTAAATTGAATCCTGATGCTTTTGCAGTATTTAGCACCCACATCAAATATAGTTCATCCAAAAATTTTAATTCAGAAACTGGCAATCATACTGCTCCTCCTGTTCTTGTGGATGCTGCTTTTTCAAAGAGTTGCACACAGGTTTGAGAAAAATGAATTATTAAACACATGTCTTCAATTAAGTGTTCTATGAACACTCACCCGCTGCGAGAGATTTTAAAGAAAAATATCTCTGTCCTCATGCTGCAAGTGCCCACTGTTCTAAATAGAAGGGCAGCCAAAAATAAGACCAGCATTGTAGGAGAGGGGAGCTTGTATTTTTATCTGAAAGCTTTTATGACTTGGGCTAAATTAAGATTGAAAATAGTCTCCTTTGTGAAGGAAAAAATTACAGTTGTGATACGAGATGAACTAGATAAGCACATACAATAGGCATATATGGGTAACCTTATTTTGGTGCCTGGGCTAAATGAGTTAAAAGAAGTTATTGACACAAGCAGGAAAAGATCATAATGGGAATAGTTCTTGAGCCTGGAAATTATGAAATTCAGGTTTAAATCCCTGCCTTTAACCTGCCCTGTCACGTATGCCAAGGCACAACTGTGCCTCAGCTTCCACTGTAAAACTTGCCTGCTGTTCTCACATGGCTGCTGTCAGGATGAATACGCGAAAAATGATGATGTGGCTCAGTTGTTACAACACTGGGAAGGAACCAAGAATGACGCAGACTTTCTCATGTTCACGACTGACTTTGAAGTGGAAATAAAGTGGTCTAGAAGACAGAGATGGCCCATTCTTATATATACAGCAAGGGTATTGCTCTTCCTCTGTTTCCTTTATGATCTTGGATGATTGATATCTGTGCATGGATGGATGCCTGCTGGAAGGATACTCTGGTGAAACCTACTCTATGATTTCTCTCCCGAGCATCTGCTGCAGGGCAGGAGGCAAGCCAGTGGGCTCTCCGGCTATCCTTATGTTTAATGTCCTTACGTTTTCCTTTCGATATACCCACTATTGTTTAAACGTGGTTTCTGTCCCTTTGTGATCATTAGGAATATTGGTTGGCAAAATACAATTTTTCAAACTTGCACTTTTAATTCTTGTATAATTTACAAGTAGGAAGAGACAGTTTGAGCCTTGTAATACCATTTCTTTAACAACAGCTTACTAAAGCATCAGTGGGTCATGGTGATCACAATGCTGATTCATTCCTTATTTCTCCTATTTCGGTTTTATTTCACTAAGATAACAGCACTTTGTAAATGAAACTTTTGTCCTTTATTGCTTGGTGTAAGGTACTTATTAAATAAATGCAAATATATGTAGTGGAGTGTTGCATGCTCAGATACATACACAATTTTCTTTTTATCCAGTGAATGGATCATAACCCTTTCTCCCATCCACTTTAAAAAACACTTAACTGCATCCCAGTCACAGAAAATGGCATTCCAAATTCAACATACTCCTCAGATCACTCTGAATTACAGGTTACCTAATGTTACCTGCACATCCTCCTCTCTTGTTTTATCATCTTATTGTTATTAGGTTTTAATGCTTAAGAGATTCCCAAGAGCTAGGACAAATGATTCTGCTATTTCAATCCAATTTTAGTGGTTGAGTTTTCCAGCTTCAGGTGTGGTTGTCTGTGATAATCAAATCTACAAACATTATCTCAAAGCAAGTTCCATTTCTCCTCACCTTCATCTCCTGACTTCCATAAAGTTACTCATAGATACCTTTTGAGTTTGTACAAAATGAAACCAAATAAAGTGAATGATTAATATACAAATCTCTAAGAAGTAGATCTTTTAACATGTTCAATGACCTCTGCAACTTTCAGTAGAAAAATTACATTACAAAAATAATAAAAGCAGTCATCCAGCAGAGGCTGTGATTTTCCCTGAACACTAGCAGAAATACGGTGAGCTAAGATGCAAGGTACTCATTTCAGCAGGCAAGACCCAGTGTGGTTTGTTTATGTGCAGAAAGTTTAATTGAGGAGAATGCAAGGGTCAAATGTATAAATTTATGAATGTTAGGTCAAATGTATAATTTTATCAGTATTTGTAAGAGTTTCTGAGCTTAAGTCATTATAATCTTTGATTCCTGCTTCTTCACTGTCTCAGCAAACAGGTGCAGCTCACAATTTCTGAAGGCTCTTTGCTTACCACAAGCCCAATCTAAAGGCAAAGCCTTGGATGGGACTGAGGTGTCTCTGCAGACACACAGGAGGGAATCTTCACACCCAGACCAGCATTTTCAAGCTTTCTTCTCCCTTTTGCTAATACAGGATTTATACTTATTAAATCTGATATAAAACATTAAATAGTATTTAAGTCAAAATTGAATATTTTAAAATTTCTTCTTAAAGAAACATCTTAAAACCTCACGTGTCCTTTGTACTTTGGTCAGTGTCTGGACGGTTATACATAAACCAGCCCCGCACCAGTAGAAACTGTGCATCCACTGATAAATGCAGATGTTTGGAGAAACCTGCTTATTCCACAGAAATACAGGTTAAAAGCCGTTAGTTCACTCAAGTATTAAAGCCACAATTACTGGATATTAATAAACTACAGCAACAGCCTGTCATCATAGTATTGTACTTCAGTAAATTTCTAATTCTGTCTCTTTATGAATCATGGAAATTGCTGAAAGAGTTTAAATGCCTAAAATTAAATGACATGATATTGAAACAGAATTGTCTGTGGCACCCATCACACAAGGATGCTGTGCAAGTCACTCAGCAGTGCTGAACATTTTGGGTGCTGATTTATTTGCGGAGAGAGTTTTAGGCAGGCAACTTAGACCTTAACACAATGGGAAGGTGGTTTCTCTTCATATCATATCTGCGGGGTGCCTACAGATTTTGCGCACAGGGTGGCAAATTTTCTCCATTATTTTTCAAGGCTGTTGTAATTGCAACGTCTTTCTCAAAGTGCCTGGCTGGCTATCAGTGTGAGCTGCTTTACATCTTAGTAAGAAAATCCCTAACTCTGGCTAATCCCTGTGCTGTGATTGACTCTTGTCCAGGGGTTTTTTTTGAAGGTTTTTTTGTGTGCCAGGAAAGGGGGGAAAAATAAATCAACCTCTCTACTATGACACCATTCTTACAATTGCTTCCAATAACTGAAATAACACGTAACTAGAAAAAGAAAAATATGCCAAGAAGCACAAAGCAGTCCTGCATACGACTGAAGAATACTGATTAAAAACAAAGCAGAAAAACAGCCAGAAAAACATCCTTCTAGAACCTGAGGTCGTCTTCATTTCCCCTCCTCTGCTTTTACGTCTCCCTAGAGCACCCGCAGCCTGTGTGCAGCTTGCCACATATCTTGGGGAAAAGCCAGACCCCTATATGTGAGTTTAGCTTTTGATTCTAACTCCCCAGCATTTATGCTAAGTATTATACGGAGTAGAAAACCAAGGGAGAGCAGAGAAGCGCTGTTCTAACTGCAGACCTTCCAGCAGCCTCACAGAATGGTTTTCTGCTTTGCTTTAATTTAAAATTGAAACCTGAAGTCAAATTTCCACCTGGTAATAGCTTAAAGGCACTTCCAATTAACTTGGTAATACACACTTTTGGAGTTAATAAATTTTTCAGCCTCTGTGTTTAATACAATTAAACATTTGGGCCTTTGGCCTTAGACCTTATTTAGCTTGAGAAAGGACTGCAAGGAGACTGCCTCCAATTAACACCATTTACACAACAGTCACTTAAACGCTTTCAAACGCATACATATAGAACATTCATTTAATCATACACAAAATTCAGTACCTGAATTCAGGCCTCCTCTCTCTTGCACAGAATACGTCCAACAGACAAGAGAATAATAATGCCAGCTACCGGGCTCTGAAATCAGTCACCGCAACGCCGCCTGAGGCAGTCTGTAACAGCTGTGCCTGCGCCTAGAAACTTACTTTTCCTTCCAAGTCTGCATTTTGTTATTTGCAAATTTCTTAGAAACTTCAAAGTTAATAAAGTGTATTGCATAGTGTAAAGAACCTGTAAGATATGCAGGACTAGGAAACAAAGACAGAACTGAAATCTTGTGCTTGAAAAAACATGAAAATTAATTTTGCCAGCATGCCTACCACATTAAACACCATATTCTTTTACACAAAAGGATTAAAAGGTTTTAATCCCTCTTTGCAAGCAGCTAGTTCTTGATTCAGCAGTTCAAAAGGCTTTGCCAAGCTCAGGTTCTTCCTCTGCTTTCAAGAATTAAAAGTGGGTATAAACCTTATTTTATAAACAGAGAGCATAGTACAATGATTTTAATAGAACTGGGAGCCAGAGTAAGCGACCTCTTCAGAATATCCGTTACTAAAGCAAAGGCGTCCCGGGCTCTCAGGAAGGGACCTGCACTTCATTTTAATGCCACTGTACATTGTTCTGTCCTCTTCTTAATAATGGACCAAATTTCTGCCCCATCTACCTGGTGAGGAGGAAAACTTTCTGATTAATGACAATGCGTGCACTCGCATTTCTGTTACACACATGATTTTTTTTACTATTTGTAGCAACTGTTTTATCATGCAGCATCTGTAGCACAGTATGCTGGTTTTGGCTGGATAGAGTTAATTTTCTTCACAGCAGCTAGTATGGGGCTATGGTTTGGATTTGTGCTGGAAACAGTGTTGATAACACAGGGATCCGTTTTAGTTACTGCTGAGCAGTGCTTACACAGAGTCAAGGCCTTTTCTGTTTCTCACCCCACCCCACCAGCGAGTGGGCTGGGGGTGCAAAAGTTAGGAGGGGACACAGCTGGGACAGCTGACCCTAACTGACCAAAGGGACATTCCATACCATATGACGTCGTGCTCAGAAGGAAGGAGGGCATGGTTGTAGTGATGGTGTTTGTCTTCCCAAGCAACCATTACGCGTGATGGAGCCCTGCTTTCCTGGAGATGGCTGAACACCTGGCTGCCGATGGGAAATAGGGAATGAATTCCTTGTTTTGCTTTGCTTTGCTTGCACGTGTGGCTTTTGCTTTACCTATTAAACTGTCTTTATCTCAACCCATTAGTTTTCTTACTTTTACCCTTCTGATGCTCTCCCCCATCCCACCGGGGGGGAGTGAGCGAGCGGCTATGAGGCTCGGCTGCCTGCTGGGTTAAACCACAACTTACAGTCTGCAGAAAACCAAGAAATATAATTTCCACATTTAAATGTTTACCAGGGTGTAAAAAATGTCAGCAGGTAGCTAGGCACCCGAGCAAAATACTCTCAAGTGTTTAAAAAAAAAAGTTACTCATTTTTGCTCAATCTTACTTGAAATTCCCCAAGAAACAGGATTATTTCTCCATTAAAAGGTTTCCTCCAAGTCAGACTCCTTGATAAGCCTGGTTGGAGAGGTTCAACACTTCTGGGAGACACTGGGCAGCATTTTTTCCCTGTAACGATGTACTTTAGCAGTGGCTAAATGAAGGTGCAGAGTCACGCACAGCTCAAAAGCCATTTGAGCAGAGTTTCGATGCCAGGGCTACCACCTCCGCCTGGCAGCAGGACTGGGCTGGCAGAGGGCTGCTGAGCAATTCCGATCCTCCACTGCAGAAAGACAAGAACCAAAAGGGAGTGCCGAGGCCACGCTGAGCAGCACCCAGCTGCACGCTGACCTTGGTGCAATTGGTGGTGGAGCCGGGGAAGCTCCGAGAGCCGCCGTGTCCTCTCCATGAACTTCCCCCAAGTTTTCCCAAAATGGCTCTGTATGTATGTGGAAAACATCTGACTTCATCCAAGATGAATATTGGGTGTCTGAACCCCACAGGAAAGAGAATGATTGACACATGCCAGGGGTTTGCAGTTTTACAGTCGCTGCAACCCAGCCCTGCTCCGTGCACAAAGCAGGGCAGGCGCTTCATCCCAGGAGGTGCCCAGTCCCCTCCTCCACCCTGGGCTTTCTGGTTCAGTGAGGGCTGTCTTTTAGAAAGGCATCAAAATTAATCACCTTCATGGTTGCTGCATTCTTGATTTAATTTTTCTAGCATCTATTCCTTGCTGTGTTATGAATTTAACAGATAAAATGAAAAGCTCTTTTCACTTTAATAACTTTTCTCTGTGTAGATGATCAGGTCAGCCTCTAACTGTTTCCAAACTAAACTCCTTAAATCTCCAGCTACCAGGCATGGTTCCAGATTTGATTTTTTGTGGCCTTTTACCTGCACCAACTTTTACTTGATTCACCTGATTATGCACAGAGTTGCAAAAAAATGCAGAAAGCTGGGGTCCAGTTACTGTTTGCCGCACTGTGAAAAGTTGCTGCGGCCACCAGGTCTATCCTGAAGCCCAGAACATACACAACACGCTGGGACCGCAAGGTGCTGAATTTGAATTTCCAGAGCTGGCCTGGGACTTGTGTACAGGCTGGAGCATGCACTGAAGAGGAAAGGCTGCCTGCAGGACCTGCAGGACCAGGGAGGCACCCCTGCGGGTGCTTTGTGCACGGGGGCCGCTGGGAAACCCAGCACCACGGTTACTCTATAGGCTGCGTGGCAGCGTGCGGCTCTGAAGGGACTGAGTATCTTTGGGAGATATTTCTTCTATGTCATGAATTATCTCTTTCTTCAGCATCTCTGACAATATCTGTGTCTCTGGGGAAAGGGAAAACCAGTTAACATCACCAATGCAGTAGGTATCTTGGCAAGGCAGCACGTATATTCCACCAAGGAGGTAGTATTTGAGACAGTGTATTTTATCCTCACAAAGCCAGAAACACTGTCTGCTACACAGAAACAAACCTCCCTAGTTAAAAGCACCAAAAGTATAATCCACACTGGTTTAGGAGGAGAAGTTCCCTGCTCACCATGGAGCTCTGCTGCAGGTCATGGACCTTACTGTGACATCAACTCCTGCAGTGCCTAGTGGTACATGAGCAGACCAAAATCCAACAGAAAGTGGTGGCAGAGAGTTACAGCACATGACCATAACCAAAGAAACGATCATCCCTGACACAGACTTTCAGGCTGGGTACCCTTCAGCAGCTGCCTTCCCTGGGAAGACCTCAGAGTAATGTTTACCAAGCTGGCATCAAGCAGGAGCTCAGTACAAAGACTGGGAACGTCTATGAACAATGAAAGGCATCCAGCAGCTCCTGTAATTTTTCTTTTTGTAAAATTCTCTCATGCATCTTAATTCAAGTACGTTCTTTATATTTTAGCCATGACCTACTCACAAATAGTTCTGGATTGTCCCTCAACCCACACCTCCAGCACCCTCTTCCACATTTCTCTTCATGTCAGCAGCAAGTCCCAATTTCATGCAAGATTCACATGATGGCAGAGGGCAGCCGGGAATTGTGAGTGGCTGTTCCACTGTTGACTCCCTGCCATACATTCACAAGGATAAGACCATCAGGGGAGAACCCAGAACTGGTGATACCAGCCCTCACACTGACTTTTGCAGCCTGGAAAGATGTTTATCCCCAAATCTGAGACTCACAAATATGTGGAAGGCTGCAGGTGCCACGAGAGAGCAGTAAGCAAGTATGCTGCTTACGGAGATTTGCTGTACTCAGTGTTTGCCTGCATCACTTACTTTCATTCTCACTGCTAGACACAACTATCGCATGCTACAAGCTTAAGGAACATGCACCATGCACACAGATGTCAAACCTGCAAGGTTCAGCTTGCTTTCAAGCACTCTCTTTGTGGAGACTAAACAGGATATATTTACAATAGAAAACAGATTTGTCTTTTAGAGTGCTGTGTCTAAGTCTCCCTCACCCATCCCAGCTCTGTTGACCGAGTCCCAGGGTTCCTGGCTTCACACTCAATTTGCTGAACTAAAATCCATACCAGCAAAGAGGATGACAAGCTATCTCAGTGTGAGCTAACTGCGCTTCTCAGGTTTACGTGCATGAGAAAGAGGACACTGTTTCCACCTTGGGGATCTGACATCCCAGTATATTTCGTGAAGGACGTACACCAGGGTGAAACACAAATCTGGACGTGAATCTGAAGCTTGAAAGAACGGCACCCTTCCTTATCTGCTGCAAGTCAGCACATCACTAAATCATAACACAGCCTAGAAAGAATAGGAAGATGAGACAGAAGAGCCTGTTGAATTATGCCTGCCTCAAGTGACTTTTATTAGTTGCTCAGCTCTATTAATGGTGAGGATAGCGTACCTGTGTATAGGCAAATGGATCTTGAGAATTACCCATGCAGGAATAATCCCCTGCCTATCACCAGTCTTTGATTTTCACGTTATGTTTTAAAGACTGACTTGAAGGTAGGTGCCTGCCAACTCCGCTTGTGTTCCCCAAGAATAAATGTTTATCAGAGGGGGGGTTCCCCATTTGCTGAGTTGGAATTCGTTACACCGACAGGGTATCAAATGGGTTGCCGCCTGTTACCATTATCAAAGAGGAATTTGAAATAGAAACACTAAGCAGCAGCAGCCGAGCACTGGAGCCTGACAAGCAAGCGTGACACAGGACAGCCAAAACGTACGGGCACGGAGGGCTGGAAGGGGCTCTCCGAAGCAGAGTCCTGACCCTCGGCCTCGCAAGGGCTGCACTGCACAACCACTTCTGTAAATGGATCACGCACCGTCTTAACATAGGCTTGAGTTTCAGCCACACTTTTGTTACTGCAAAACTGTTCCAAACTGATGGTCACGGAAACACCAGCTGGAAAACAGATTGTGGTTTTTAAAGTTATTTGTTGTCAATTATACCCACTTGTTTGTACGCTAACATGATTCTTTAGCTTAAAAGGCCTCCATTCCATCTCTGACCCTTTTCTCTTTTGCCCCCAATATATACCTTGGATTATTTTTACCCCCTTCTTAATAGCAGTAAAACGTTTTCTGTCGTATGTATCGCCCATGAGACTTCACAGGCTAAAGAGCTCCTCTTAAAAGGAAAAAAAAAAAAAAAAAGATACTGCACGTTTATTCTTGCAAGGTTTCTTTGAATTCTGCTTCATACTCTCCATAATACTTAGTCCCATTATCACCACCATCTTATTGAAAACCAAGAAAAAGTATGCGTTTGGGTTTGGGCATCTTGAGAATATCATTCATACTTGAATTTGTATGATCACATCTACAATGTCCTCATGACATACCATTTCCAAGTTTCAAAAAAACTTGCAGTTCTGCTGATCATGTGCAGAAAGTGTGTGTTAACAAGGCTGCCTGGAAGCCTCCACTTGCACTTTCATACGCAAGTGCATGTCCAGATCCATGGTTTAACCATGGTTATGGAAGGAACAAAATTTTATTTGTAAATAGCCAGAAGCCTCAAAGGCATGTTTATTGTGCAAATTAGGAACCATGCTGTAGAGTCATACAAAACATGCAATTCAGCTGTTGTTATAATATAACCTCAGATAATTAGATGTGAAATAAAGGTAGAAAAGTAGGAGATGAACCATAAACTGGAAGAACAAGCCCACCAGTACAACAGCAGCTGCCCACATTCCCAGTGCTTCAATCGTAAAAACAAGGCTGACAACATGACTTGCAAAGTGCTGAAATCACCCAACAGCACCAGTCATAATCTTAGATGCACATTTCCTTCAGCCAAGCATTTTCCCACTATTAGTGGTGATAAAGCTGGCATATGAATTAAAGGTTTGAGAAAGGATGATGACAGTACGGAAATTAATCACACATTAATTTAAAACTTCCAGCTGTCTTGGCATTGTGAAGCCATCACACTGCCACATCCTGGAGAGAAGTGACACACCGTTCCACCACAAGGAAATACAGCCTCGTATTCCAGGTGACTGCATCTTAAAAGCTATTAAGTGTTTTCACTGAGTTGCATCAAATCACATTTCAGAGGCCAGTGTTTAAAATTCCAAGTATTAGAAAGCCCCATTCAGAGTATTATAAATTCAGCAGTGGCACTGCAGCAGACAGGGATTTATCTTTCAGACTGCTGCGATCATTATTAATAATATTACCAGCCACTTTTGTTTTGCTAATTTGGTGCTTCACCTATGAATAAGTGAACTTCATGAAATAAATTACATAGAACACTATTAGTGTTGTTCTTGCTGTATTAACAGGCATCCATGTATGTAATTCATCCACAGCGGTTTCTGAGTATATCCAGGCTGCACGTAATGCCATTAGGCACTGATGGGCTGGCTTGCGACCAAGCACACACTTTATGGACTCCCTTCTGGATGACAGTGCAGTTGAATTGGCTAGGAAAGCCAGTGCGGAAGGACAGCAGTTCTCTAACGCAGACCTAGGAACTCCAGAAAACCTCCAGAGATGCCTTTCCGATCCTTATCTCCTTCTTGGATGCGGGGATTTGGGGTCTTTTTTTCTTTCTTGGAATAATGATTCTTGAACAGATCAGTCAGAACGCTGATTGCTAAAATTAAAACAGCTTAAATTGAATGCAGGACTCTGTCACACATTGTCAAATGTGCTACAGAAAGGGAGGAGGACAGAAACAACTTCATTGGTGCTTCATTGCTGTCCAAGCGTGAATTTGCAGTTGCACGGGAAAGAGAAGCCTGAATTTAGGAGTTGATAGACAGGATTAAGGAGAAATGCATATTCTTTTAGAGCCCTTCTCTCTTCCAATTCTTCGCTCATCATTTTATTGAGGAAACAGACCTCAGCTGCTTGGGACATCTGCTCTATAATTCCTTTTTCAGAATTCTGAAGTTTCTTTAAAATCCAGGTTTGTTGCCATTTTGGCACGATTTAAAGAGACTGACTGTATCAAAATGACTCAGAAGTACTGCAAACCCTCTTTTTTTCCTTCTTCTCTCTTTTTTTCTTTTTTTTTTTTTTTTTAAATTGAGAAGCCCATTCCATTTATGAAAGAAACAAGGAAAACACTGCATTAGGCGTTTTAAAAGGGCCATTATCTGCAGGAAGCTGTAGCAAAGCAGTAATAGTGTCACTCACTTCCTAGAACTTGCTTTTTCTATCCTTCTATTAACTTTCAATATAAAATCAGAGAAAATTATATTATT
The DNA here is from genome assembly GCA_013401315.1 of Balaeniceps rex. Taxonomy (NCBI): domain Eukaryota; kingdom Metazoa; phylum Chordata; class Aves; order Pelecaniformes; family Balaenicipitidae; genus Balaeniceps; species Balaeniceps rex. The sequence goes on from VYZW01025442.1 coordinate 237,235, forward strand.
AACTTCTTAGCCAGTATATTCTAAGTAAATACTCGATGCTTGCAGTTACATTTTCAAGTTCTTTAACTTTAGGAATTTAAGAGAAGGAGACAAGTGTTTTTGTTTCTATGGTCTTTCGTTAATTATTGGTGACAAACAGCCAAGACCATGCAGCTGAGATAACTGCTCTCTGAAAGGGCAAGATATCCATTGCTCCAAAGGCAGCTCAGCTTTTCCCACCCGCCACCGAATGTCCAGAACGTGCTCTGCTTGCCAAACGTGACACACTGAGCCCTGATTTCCAGTGCTACAGGCCAGGCTGAAAACCAGAGCAAACACTGCAACAAGCTTGATTGTATCTACTCTGACCTAAACAAGTGACAGCTTGCTAAAATATTCTTGTCCTAGTTACTTGAGGAAAGCGAGTGTTTTCAGATGTCTTCTGACTAGTACACCTGCAAAGGATGGAAAAAAACACGATACAAATAAAAGCTGGAGCAGACCTAACTGTCTTCATGGAGCCTGGCACCGCTTCTGCAACAATACAGGTAAGGAAAGGAGGAAAAAGGAAACAATTTTATTCAACTGTTTATGGAAAAGACATCGAATCACAAAAGTGCAGTCGGGAAGGGACCTCAAGAGCTCTACAGTCCGAAATCCCGCTTGAAGTGAGGCCCTCACCAACACTAGATCATTTGAGCAGTGGTGGTGTCTAGCTGAGCCTTGGGAAGCTCCAAGGATGGAGAACTGACCGCCTTGCTGAGCACCCTGTTGCAGTGCTGCTCTACCCTCCAAGAGGAAAAGCTGTTCCTAACACCATCTGATCCTCTATTTCAATTATTAATAGTGAACTTCAACACAGTTTCCTCTCTCTGCATCTCATCTCTGCTAAACTTCTTTATCTATTATGACAGCTATTGAGCAACTGGATGACTAAAGATGGCAGATACTATGACTGTATGCATGCATCGGAGCCCACGTTTAAATAAACAAAACCACTATTTTCAAACATGGCTAATCACCACATCAATAGACTTATTAATGGGATTCCAGGACATGGCTGAATGCATGTTGCAGCAGCAGGGACTGGCTTCAACAAATACAGAGCTCCATTCCAACCGTATGTCTCAAAGATAAAAGAAAAATTGGAGTGCAATCAAATGCCGTGGATTAAATAACAAAAGAAATTAAACCAATGGACAATGTTTCATTGTATACATTCTGTGCATGCACACACACCCTGCCACAGTTTTGAGCATGTCAAGAGTTTATGAATCATAGAGTAATTTAGGTTGGAAGGGACTTTTGGAGGTCATCCTTTCCAAACACCCACTTCAAGCAGGGCCAACTTTGAAGTTGGGTCCAGCTCTGAAGCTGGATCAGGTTGCTTGGGTCCCTGTCCCGTCATGCTTTCAGTATTTCCAAGGATGGACATCCCACAACCTCCCTGGGGCCCTGGTACAATGTTTGACCATCTTCATGGTGAGGAATTTATTTATTTATTTTTAAAAACCATTATATATTATCACTATTTCCCATGTTCCAGCTTATGTCCGTTGGCTCTCATCCTATCACCACAAACCTGCCAGAAGAGCCTGACTACTCCTGTTCTACACCCTCCCATTGGACAGCTGAAGACAGCAGTAAGGTCCCCCTTTAAGCCATCTCATCCTAAGGCTGAACAAACCCAGCTCCCCTGGCCTCTCCTGGTACATCTGGTGCTCTGGAGCACCCTCACCAACTCAGTACCAGTGCATTGTGTGCCCGTACACCAGTCCACGATGCTGCAAATCCTCTCCTCATCACCTCATCAGAAGATGGTATTCTTTGCTACCTGCCTTAAACAGGAGGGGCTGCATTCAGGAGTCAGTCTCCCTCTCCTATCTTTCAGTTTGTGGCTCGGTGTTCATTAGCATCTACAAGCTATCTACTGTAAGCATAAAGTATGACCATCACTAATGAAAGATGACTTCTTACAATACCTCCAAGACCATATGAACTGTGCATGATATCAACCTGCAAGTTTATCTCCCTTACACAGAAATATTACTTGACTTAGCAGCCACAGCCCTTCCAAATTAACTTCACTTACATTTATTTCAAATGTTTTCACATCTTGCAACGCTAGCCCAGGGAATGGCAAGCCCCTGAACACTGTTATTCCCAGATACCTGGGTGCTTGTCGTATTCCTCACACCCCTGGCTAGACAGCCCATCATTTTTTTCAATCAGATTTCCACTATTTACTTCCCACCCTCCATCGGTTGTGAGACTAACAGTTCTTCTGCTGTGCTTATTGATGCTTATGAAGTGCACCACAAAATGGGTGGGGGGGTGTGTGTGTGTGTGTATCTTTACCCTTTCTGAATCATCGTATGCCGGCACTCTAGAAGAAAAGCAATTCAATGGAGCTCCCACTACACAGGACTGCTACACACACTACTAACAAAGACACCTCCCACTTCCGTTTCAACACATCACCTCCATTTACATTCAGTTATTATGTTAGTCTATGTGCCAAATGAATCCCAGTTGCAACTTCCACCAAGTAATGAAGTAACTGAACATTTCAGAGCCACAAACAAAAGATTTTGCCTTCTTTGGCTATTCTAAACCAGCCCTTTATCACTGCAAAAAGAGAGCTTGACATCTGAGATATAAAATGCTCAAAAGAAGGCTGTATCAGTTAATCAAAAGAGAGTGATGACTGCAACAAACTTTATCAGTTCTGACATGGCAAAATGAGAGCAGGAGACCACTATCCCAGACTGGCAATTCCATTAACTCTTTGCATTACTATATTTCTATTTATTTTTGACTGTTCATAGACGATAATAGCCATGCAGTGAATAACAAGAGCAGCAGCAGCATGTAGAGCCCACTGTTGTCAAGCCTCAGTTTTCAGGAAACCGCCTTTAGCAACTCCCCAGTCCACTGAACATGACCGTGGAAGTAGAAAAAGAGCAGGTTCTGCCGCCAGCAGCAATCACAGCAGACAGCCTTTTTCTCTAACGCCAGAATTACTTTAACTTTGTCCATGAGAAACTTACCTATTTAGACTCTGGCACCATCACAAGAACTTAATGCCATGGGAAATATATATTCTATATGTATTTTATATAAACAGATCTTCCTTCCCAATTCCTCAAGTGCTCTTTCACTTTCCATTGTATCCAGCTCTTACAAACATTCTTAATTCCCACTTACATGCAGGTTCAAGAGCCAATTCATGGACACCGAGGAGTAAACGTTCAAGATCACATTTGTTACCACCAGATCTCTTGGTATCAACAAAGCAGGTGAGCAATGAGAAGCGGTTACTGGTTTCTCACTCTTTACACACAGGGTATGTGGTGTTCTTGTTCTTGCCAGTTTGTCAAGCAGTAGTGTTGCTGGCCTGCTAACCTCAGTATGGGAGAGATTTTGGAGAAACATGTGGAGGAGGATGCACTGACACGGGTATTAAAACAGCACCAACGAAAACGAAACATTGCTCCATTTTTTCTCCCTGCCTTCAGAGAAACTGCATTTAGTGGTCAGGGCTCTCAACTTCTCCCTGAAGAGGCTGAACTATTACTACTTATGAACTTGATAAACCCACTTTGATTATACTTTGCATGGCATAAGGGGAAGCCTTAGCACTTTGTGTAACATGGAGCACCAGGAACAATGAAACCTCTATGGAGGTGTGTGTATGAGTCAGCAGATAATGATTAGACTGACAAGGACTCAAGTGTGAGCGCTGACAAGAGAAACTGTCAATGTGTAACCATCAGCTGTGCTCACAACTCTGATTTTCTCCCAATAGTTCCGAGATCCCCAAATGGTAACCAGAGGCAGCATTAATGAAATCTATCACTTGCTGGAAGGGTCCTCCTTGATTAGCCATCCGTCAGGGTGTACAGACCTCGGTATTTGCTGTCCTCTCACAATGGCTAACTACTTGCTCCTTGGAAGACGGAAGGGGCTTTGCAGAGACAGCAGAAGTGCCCATCTGCAATCTCTAGGTAATAACCTACATGCTGGAAAAGGACATATGTACCTTGCTTGCCTGGATCCCTAAGACAACCTGGTTTTTGTGGTGCAAGTGAAGGGGTTATTAAATCTTTCAGGTGGAGAGAAATGTTACCAAGACCAGCAGAGCAGCTAAGGTTTAGCCTCTTTGAAGCTGAGCCTGGGAGCTCAGACTGAGAGCCAGCTGGCTGGAGAGGGAGCTGACGAATGCGTTCAGGCTGGGCAAATCCTTTTACTCTAGTGCTTAGACACCTAGGACATGGCACGAAAAAGGGCCTTTCTCACCTGGTGCATCCTCCTGGAGGAGGAATGAGCAACTGTCAAGAAATATGCCCTCTCAAAAGAAAAATATTAAGTGTAGAAGAAGCATAATAGCTTCACTGGAAGGCAGGGAAATGAGGGAGCCTGTTCCTAGCAATACTCCTCCATGGCAATTCAACCCCTGCACCGAGGAAGCTTCTACCCTGACAAGTCATTCCATCTAGTTTTAAGGTCAGCCACTAGAGACAGAAAGCCTACCCACAGTATGCAGCTAAATACGGTAACTACCATCCATTAGTTGAAGAGCACGGAGCAGCAAGGCAGCAGGCTCTGCAGGTGGGAGGGATGAGGAGAAAACAGGCTGGGCCCGCTGCCCCTCCTGCATGCCTGGGGAGGAGAAGGCAGGCGATATACTGGGTGCAATAGCAACTCCAGACAGGTATCACAGTCATGGGCTATTACCTGTATATACGTAGAAGTGAACAGCTCAAGGTGTAACAGGCAAGGTGCATTAGCTGTATAATCCTCTGAATTATTTCCTATCAAGTCAGTGGTTATCTTCCCATATTTTCCCCGGGTTTCTAATAGAATTCAGTGGCCCCAAGAGTAAATTGCATCATGCTGGACTGCAAGCGTCCACACAGTTTTCAGGAATACTGCTAGGAACTGTCACAAACACTGCTTAGTGTTGGAAACCTTGGCTACTCTGAGAAAGCAAATGAGCAGAACAAAAAACACCCAACATCTTCTCCAGCTACATGGGAGACAGCTCATATGAAGGGTGGGTAAAACTACAGGAGGGGAGACTTTCACAGAGTCTAAGCAGTCGGGAAAGGCTGGATGAGAATGCAGGAAAACAAGGTGACAAGAATGACGAAATGAAGTTTATCTTGCTTAGGAAGGAAAGAAGGAGCAGTGGCAGCAGGGAGGGGGAGAACATGAGAACAGCCTTCAAGGACCTGGAGGGAAACCATACGATGAAAAGGAACGGGGGTTTTTTTGCGTGTCATGCAAATGGACAAGAATTCAGTCACAAAACTGCTGAAAGGGAGTTTAAGATTAGGATGGTTGGGGTAAACTCCTATACCATGCTCCCATGGTATAAATGTACTGACAGTTAAACGCTGGAACAGCTTGCTGAGGAAATGGTGGGCTCTTCTCTCACCAGAAGTTTTTAAGAACATGCTAGACAAACATCTGTTGTCAACAGCTTAGAGCAATCCTGTCTGGGTAGAGAAAGGAGGGACGAAATTCTCTTCCACCACTATTTGTTACAAGTAGAAGTCTTTTATCCCTTTTCAAAGTTCAAGAACCCTAGTTTTATTTCAAATTTTGCAGAAAAGTTTAGTCATGGCCACAGCTGTAACCTCTGGGCTGCAGCGTACCTGCAGGAGGACAGCTAAGACGAGCAAACTAAGGCTCCTGCAGCTACAGTGCTGCCAGGTACTCCCACATCCCTTTGCTCCATGGGGATGAAAATATTTGGCACTGATGAATGATGCCCTCATATTGTCAGGTATTCCTTTAACGTAGACACATTTTACCTGCTCCAGAAGACGACAGAGCCCCAGCCCGGAGCCAGGCGAGCCTGCAGAGCCCTCCGAGCTGCCCGAACGCGATGCCCCTTGCAAAGGGCAGTCCCGCGTTGGGCATGTGGGCACATCTGCAGGCAGCCTGCCTCCCGCTGTATATACAGCCAAAACAACCTCAGATTTGTACTAGATTATAAGAACAGTTTATGAATTCACAGCACTGTATCAGACTACTAAATCTATAAACTATGCAGGTAAAACTCCTGAGCAGCATAAGAGATTATTGGGCTGGAGGGAAAAAATTTCTAATGCAAGGAATCACATTAAGGCTTCCCTGTATTTTAAAAATAAGCATTTAAAACAGTAATGTTTCGGACCACTCTTTACTGATTATCTTAATTCTAAAGTAGCTATCATTTAAACTTAAATACAGCAATAGCTTAACTCTTTCAGGCCTAGTAACTGGATTTTCCACAAGCTTACCACCACTGCTGTTTTTTAATACTCTTGTGTTCAACAGAGGAGCTACTGAAAAGGAAAAAGCTCCTGCTTTCAAGACATTTAGAATCAAATTTTGGCACAGACAAACTTTGTTTAGGTATATGTTACATGTCTGAAAGACATTCATAGCACTGCAGATCTCAAACTTTTTTGTTGTTCTTGTTTGGTTGATTTGTTGGTTAAACAATCATGGAAAGCTTTATGAAAGAAATAGATTTCTGAACAGCAGCTTTCTTAACGAATTTGTTTTAAACCAGACAGCAGCAAAAAAATAAAAACTTGACTCTCGTAACGATTCCCTCTGTCTGAACCCCAGCGGCATTATTTCCTACCCTATCAAGGTGGGGTGCTACACAAAATGGTGCTGGCCTCTAACACTGCTGCTCTGCGTGGCACTTGTGAACCCCTGGAAGGCTGTTGCAGAGAAAAGAAAAACCCTTTCATTAAGTCTTCTTAACCGTAGCGGTGGCCATTGACATGTGAAGAACTCCATCTGTAGGAACTAACACTGACCACATTATTGCTTGTTTTTAAGGCTGCTACGGCATAATCTCAGTCTCTGCATCCATTTGGGTTTGCCCCCAACTCAGGTGCTTTGACCTGGATGAACCAAGGGCAGCTTCCCGTGACAGTGAGCAGCCAAGGCTTGTCACCCGCAGCTGCCAGGACACGACTCCCTCCCACCCATGCCTAAGGGCTCCCCTCTCACAGTCCTCCAAGTCCTCCACAAAAAGCACAGCAGCATCTGCTTGTTGTGATTTTCTTAGAGTAGCTATTTTCTCTGAGCAGTATTTTCATGAGGCTAACTCAGGGCTTGTTTGCTACTTGGTGAAATTCCCAATACAGCCTGGATCTGTTTAATTTTTACCATGGCAGAAAGACCAACACTGCAGTGCCCCGAAGTTCTGACCTGAGACTAGAGCTTATTATTCAATCAGGAAAAGAGGACGAGCATGAGGATAGCCAGTTCTCCAAGATGGAACTAAATCAGAATTATAACAAAATAGGGTTGGGTTGTTTGGTTTTTTTTTTTCCCCTATCTAAGAATCCATGGTAACAAACCCGCACAAATGGTCAGCGAAGGCAGATGAAAGTCAGCGTTGTCTAATTTAAGGTAATGCATTTTATAGGGAATAATTTGAACCAATCATACACTTTTCTGGATTCTAAATTAACTGTAACCACTCGGGAAGGCACTGGACATAACTACCTAAGCAGATGTTTTCAGTGAGCTGCTCAGTGCAGGCACAGTCATAAAAGGAAACAAAACATTAGGAAGTGCATAGAAATGGATATGGAACAATACAAAAATACACTATTGTAAAAAGGCAAGAGAATTTCTAAGGCAAGATAATCTAATACCTGCATCAACCGTGACTTTGCCCTTGGACAACAGGGTTGACAAAATTCTAGAGAACTGTCCCTGAGAAAAGACTGAGCCGGGTGCTCCTATTCCATACTTGCAAGAGAAACAGTAGTTCAACTGAATGTAAAAGTGATAAATTCAAAACAGCAAGTCTTTTGTTTTAATAGCCATACAACAGATAATTAACCTCTAGTCAGTGAGGTGCCCCAGAGCAGCAGCAGAAGCAGGAGGCTTGGAGAATCCCCTTACAGGACAACAGCTTAGGGCAGAAATGGCATTAATCAAGGACCTCGCTGTACTCTATACTGTAATAGATGCATATGAATATTCATAGATTTTTAGGACTGAACAGTCCACTCTATCATCCAGTCTGACCTCCCTTCTGACATAGGATGTATTTTAGCCAGCTCCTGCAGCCTCTGGTCCTTGTTAGGCTTTTCTCTGCTAGGTCAAAAGAGACTGCTTTATATGAACCAGCTCCCCATTGTAAGACAGAGACTGTAAGGAGGGTGTAATCCAAATTTTGGCTCAGCAAGATCTGGTGCTAAAGTACCGAGCTGAGATCTGAGTGTCAGGAATGAAATAAACCCTACAGTTGTGCCAAATAAAGAGGCCACAAATGGAAAACGCTCTCCGAGTGCCCGCAGTAGGTCAGGAAAACACGTTCTCGGTCCTTCTCCAGACCCCTCCTTTCAGGCCGTCGCTGCCCTTTTGTGAGGCCGCCCACAAATGCAGTGTGGGGCATTCCATGATGCAAGTCAGCAATATTTTTATGTTGCAGATGATGGAATCGTATCACTCCCCATTAGCTAATGATTTCAGAATGGCAGTATGTTCAAGCCATGGTATGTTTTAATCAATTCTGGACCAAAAATACCCAGGAAACAAACAAAAACTTTTTTTTTTTTCCTTTTAAATTATTCTCACCTCTTTGACACTGAAAGAAAAAAAAAGGAGGATTTGTATTCCTAATTTTAACAGGGTTCAGCTTTTGGGTGACCCCTTCCTGGAAAAGGTTAATTCTCATGAACTGCATAGCTTAAACATGGCTCAATACAAGCATAAGATCCACCCAAAAGGGATCCTTTCATAAAGTAAGAACCTAAAACTTGGTATTTTATTTTTTAAAAGTATCTAGTTTCGAATGGTTTCCATCTCGTTATGGGTTTTATGGAAATGAAGAGTAGGAATTCCTACTCTGATGCACTTTCCCTCAGACTGATACCTCTGGGGCAGAAACTGTTTTTTAAAAAAAAAAAAAAGGTCTGCTTCTCTGTTCAAGAGCTTGGCAGTAACTGAAGCCCCTCCAGTGAACTCCGGGGAGGGAGGGAAGAGAGAGGGAGACTCATTCCTGTATCACACCCCAGAGCTGCGGAGCATCTGTGCCTGCTCCACCACCTCTACCCCTGTACCCAGCAGTGGTGGGAACCACGCACTGGGACATCCAGCACTTTTACACCTCTTAGTCAAGAACAAAAGCAGCCACATTTTCATTTGTCAAAGCAAATTTCCTGCCAAAGCAGCAGAAACTGCATTCTCAGATATTAATGACAGCTGACAGATAAATAGAGAAAAACAGTACAGTGTTTTAAAACGCTAGCTCCCCTCTGGTGCCTGATCTACAGGTCTGCCGGCCATTCCCTGAGCCAAAGCACGGGAAACTTAAAGGGGGCCTATAGGAAAGATGGGGACAGGCTTTTTAGCAAGGCCTGTGGTGACAGAACAAGGGATAATGGTTTTAAACTAAAGGAGGGGAGATTTAGGCTGGATATAAGGAAAAAATTTTTTACAATGAGGGTGGTGAAGCACTGGAACGGGCTGCCCAGAGAGGTAGTGGAGGCCCCATCCCTGGAAACATTCAAGGTCAGGTTGGACGGGGCTCTGAGCAACCTGATCTGGGTAAAGATGTCCCTGCTCACTGCAGGGGAGTTGGACTAGATGACCTCTAAAGGTCCCTCCCAACCCAAAGCATTCTATGATTCTATTCTATGATTCTATGAAACACCACTGGACTCAGACAGGACACAAGTCCAGGAAAAGCACTTGGTGACTACAATGTACAACTAAGCAAGTTATTGCACCGCTGCACTTGTTTCCCTAAACGATAGTCTTGTCAATGAAAAAACTAAGTTTCAACAAGCACAGGCAAAATTTGCTTCAGAGGAGCCTGGAACAAATCAAGTCTGATCTCTGAAGTGGCAACTGAGTCCTGCTCATCAGGGCCCACCGTGCAGGGAAAGCCCCCTCCTCTTCACTCTGCTGCCCCTGAAATACTGAATTTTCTCTCCAGCTCATTAAACAATGTTGTAAGGAAAGGGCTACAGCGCATACTGCCAGTTCAGGAATATATTATCACTATTGGAATCCATTTTAATAAACAACAACCATCTGCCCTCAGAATTACAGATGCTCAGAAACGCAGTTCAAGTTAAAGGGCAACCACTTAGGTCAGAGATCCATGGTGTGGAGGAGATCAGTCTTGGCACTGTGGAGGGATAAAGGAGCAAACACTGGCAACACCAAACAGGGGGGTTCCTACAGAAGCTGCAGGCTGGACTAGCTGAAGTATTTAAATACATACATATGGGATATGTGCATCATGAAGTGGAGCTTGTGCCTTATCTGGAGAGATCCCGAGTATGAAACTTGCATCCTCCTTCAGGAGATCTCACTGAGCTTGCTGATTTTTCTCCTGCTGCTGTTGTGCAATGGAGTTCATCAATACGGGAAAGAAAAGCTTCAGTCCTGGAGGCAGCATGAGCAGAAACCCTTGACAGCATTAGGAAGTCTATAAATCCCACACTTTCCTAGCCAGAGCCTTCCATTACTTTTTTTTTTGTTACATTCGTTATAGTAAAAAATGTTGAGGTTTAACCTCCGAGTGTTCACTTGTCTGTTTAAGCTCCATACAGACCCTCCTAAGGCTACAAGGGGGGAGAAAAACAAAAGAAAACAACAACAACAAAAAATGATCCTTGCTTCTGTGACAGACACTGGATGGTTTCTTCAATGCTGGCAGGAGTCAGCACAGACAGACAAGATGCTGCTTCTGCTCCAACAGAGCCAGCACAAGTCTGCACCCGAGACCCACAGGACTAGAGCCTGGCACCTGCGCAGCGACCCTCCTCCCTCCTCAGAAATCACCAAGGCTTTAGGAAGGGGCTAGAGAGAGTCAGCTTAGGTTCCTGAGCAGGACCTCTACACAACTGAATACAACTAACAAACCCTAAGATGCCATGAAAGCCCACAAACTATTTCAATTATGTCCACCAACAAGAAAGCTGGCATCATTTTAAGGGGAAAAGACAGCAGGTGGAGTCTGTTCAATAGCAACACTCCTAAAGTCAGCAATCCACAGTGCATTTTACCTATACATTATCATGGATTATCAACAGTTTGGTGAGCTTTCTCCTGCCTTGGAGAAGTCTGCAGCAAACAGGGGCTCTGTTAAGAGAGATCAAGCACACAGAATAGAGACGGCTTCACCTGCTCGTGCTAGCCTGGTGGGTAGGAAGCAGGCAACTGCGCTCTAGAGAGCAGAAGTAGTTAATACAGGACATATTTAGCAAGACTTTCCAATAAAAACCCTTTACCAGTACAAACAGGGCTTTTGCAACTTTGGACTCTGGTAGCCAAACCTTTCTTTTAAAAGAACACAAGAGTTTCAACCTGTGTAGAGCTCTAGACTATATTAATAGCATGAAACACTTCTTCAGAAAAGAAAAGCTCTAGACTGTATTAATAGCATGAAACACTTCTTCAAAAAAGAAAAATCAAAGCTATTTTATACAGAAGGAATAATATTCTATATGCGCTCATTGCACGTGCTGGATGTGCTTTAAAAGTATAATTCTGCCATACTGATTCTTTTTGCAGCCACTAAATAATTTGTTTCAGGCTGAGACGTGCTGTGCTCAGTTTCAGCACACGGCACATTACAGACAGGTCATAAACGTGCCAAAACCCCCAATTTCTGCAATCATAGAGTGGATTTTGTAGTCCCTTCATTTCCCATCTCCACTGCTTCCCCCCTCCCCATCAAACACACTTTACAGTAAGCTGAGCTCCATCAGAGCCCACCAGCAGACTTGTCCCAGTCCTACTCTCTGCAACATCTTTACAGCCATCTGCAGCAATGCAAGCAGCCCACACCAGGGCTCTCCAGGCTGGAGAAGTCACGGTGATGGGTCCAGCTGCCATTTCCAAACAGTCCAAGCCACCAGTGGTACTTCTGGAAACCCAACAGCCTCTGTCTCACAAGCGAGCAACAGTAACATGGGTTGAAGAACCTGCTGCAGAAAACTTAAAAACATAGACCAAGGACAGATCCTCTGGCAAGGACAAAATTTAAGGCCAATCGTCCAAGCGAATTCTTTTTAGCTGACTTTATCTTCACATATGCACTTATTGCACAAAGTCGTAACAGAAGTTGCCAGAACAAGCCTACGCTGGACTCCAGTGCAGGACCAGGGAGATGCAGCTGCCGCTTCTGAGCGACCTCTGCCGCCTCCCAAACCACAGCCCCCTGCAGAAACCCCAGAGACCAGCAAAGCTGACACGCCGGGGCTCAGAAGGAAATCAGATATTTAGCAAGATTACGCTATCTGCTAATCTGATTAGCCCCAGAGACTGCAGATAAACATAACAAAGAACAGCCGGACACCAGCTGTAAAACCCATCCAGTCAAGCAAATAACACAGCTGCCCAGAAAAGCTCAGCATCTGGGACCTGTCGCATGCAATGCTTTTAGGGAAATGACAGACTTGCTGCTCTCACGTTAGACATGGGAAAATGTGTTAATCTGTTTACCTTAAATGGGTTTAACCTCAATCTGAAAAAGAGAGGACTGACACAGATATGTATGGCCAAGACACTCTGGCAGCAAAGCATGGTGAATGGGACGCAGCAATCCTCGACACCATTTACACAGGCTTGAAGGATCAGACATGACACAGGTCAAACGAGAAACGTTAAGAGATTAAACAAGCACATTCATAATTAGGTGTAATGTTGATTGTCTTGTGCCCCTGAAATGATAATCAGCTCCCACATCTAATCTTTGCAGCCGCCTGAGCTCTAGGCTGATGCTGACGGTCTCCGCAGCCAGCCCCTTCCCAGTGCAGGCAACACGCGCAGGGCTGGGGGGTGGACGTAGGGAGGAGGAATTTAAAAAGAAAAAAAAACATTATGTATTTTTATATATATATTTATATATATAAAAAATATTAGCAGAGAATTAGCAGAGAACCTACCACGCCTTCCTAAGAGGGAATGGGCTCCTGAAAGGAGGCAAAAAGCCACCCGACTCATCCACCACACACTGGCTGCTACTTTTGCAAGCGCAGTAGGGAAGGCGAGGGCATTATTTAATGTGTCCACTTGACATTTTTAAACACAGGAAAAACAAGAGCAACTTGCTCAAGGACTGCATTCATCACTGCCTGCCAATTACTGAAACAAAACTGATCAGTCAGGAGGACACAAGTGGCACCCCGACTCAGCAGACGGCTGCCGCAGAAGCACAGGCGCGCGCTCTTTGAAGCGACCCTTCCGATCACCAGGCGTTGTGGATATAAAGAAGCAGGTCTAGAGCTCTCCAGCGACTCTGTGGTAAAGCACTGCCCTCCCTTCCTAATTAGCAAACTCTGCAGCAACCTCAACCTTCCCCACAGCTCTCACTTGAACTTTTGACTATCACACCAGATTATTTTTTTTCCAAATTCCCTCCAAGATTCTCCAAGATTGAATTCTTACTAACACTCATCTGTGCTGAGAGAATCAGCTCATCTCCCTCCACTCAACAGGAAAGAGGAAAACGTTTATTTCAGGGTGACTTTATTTTCAGGTGACAAATTTGAGAGCAGAAATAAACTGGGGCCAGGTGACTCCCACACCGTCAGAGGCAAGGTCAGCCCAATGGTATCACCACGAAACCTGGCACCAGCAGCCAGGACAAGGCACAGGATCACCGAAGACAAGGATACCTAAGGGGGCACCGGAAGCTCAACACTCAGCGCATTATTTTGCAATGTTTTGGGAATGCGGGACAAGAAACAACAGTGTTGGAAGCTAACTCTGGGAAGTGGCTATCACTTGAACACAGACTGAGGAGGAGCTGGGGTCTAGCAGAGTTCAGAACGACAGGGACACCCAAAGGGAAAAGATAAAACAGTTCTAAAGAAATTGTCTAAAATATGCATTTTCTATTTTTATGGTAAACATGACTAGTTGCTAGTATTCAAATGCAATTATGTAGAGGCTGATCTATAAATAATGCAAAGCCCAGAAAGGAGAGATCAACACTCATTTACAGCATAGTGCATGCTGTACTGAATAATGTTATGCACCAGCTTTCGCCATCCCCATAAAAAGGAAATATGGTCAAAAAGCTGAGAAAGGAGAGAACAATCTCCCCCGTTCCCCCTCCAAAAAGGAATACGACATCTAAACCAAGGTAAAATTTAAGGTAGTTCTATTCTGTACTACTTTTGTAGGTAGAAAGCTTTATTTCTGCATTTCCAACTCACCTACTATTTTCACACACGTTTCCAGAAGCTGCAAACAAGGTATCAGAGAAATACATCATCTCTCACCCCGCTGCAATGTGCTCTAAGTAGATGCCATACAGAAGCTCACAGTATCAACAAAGTTGTTTCCCAAATTACTGATGCGAAGCGTCCTAGTCCATTGCACAAAGGATTGAACAATTTAAGTTGGAAGGGACATGCGCAGGTCAGCTACTCTAACCTCCTGCACAGAGAAACACTAACTTTAAAGTAGTGTTTAAAGTTTAAAGCAGGTAGCTCAGGACATTGGCCTGCTGAGCTTTGAATATCTCCACAAATGAAGACCCCAAACCTCTCTTGCCACCTGTTCCAACTGGGCACCACTCTCACCATCAAAAAGTTTCCCCGTATAACCAGTTATATCACCCTGGTTGCAACCTGTGATTTTTGACTCTTGCTTTTCAGTGTGCACCTCTAGGAGGAGAAGCATTTCCATTTTCCCCCAAAAGACTTCTACTTCTTGATTGCAACTACTGAATTCTAAAACAGTTCTTTGATTTAATTTTTTTTAATTTATTCATCTAATATCCTTACAGCAACAATACCTTCCCACACATCCTCTCTGCACAATCAGATTTATGCCATTTACATTGAAAACTAAGGTCTTTTTTCCCTACTTATAGCTCAGTTAGCTTTGTTACAATGCAGTTTATAAAATTACATTTAATGGAGAAGGGAGCAGTGAATTTGTTTATTTCTGAACTGTGATGGCTAATGGATGGGGTGGGAATAATGACAGGATATATATTATGTTATGGTCGAACAATACAAGGAGAGAATGCATGACCTGATCATTTTTATCCTTCATTAAATGGTCTATTGAGCTGCTTTTTCTCCTTATCAGCTTTTAAAAGAGAAAAAGCATAGCAAAAAATAACATATTACTTCAAATCGCAAGATTAGTCTTAATTAAAGCAAAAATTACTCATCTGTTTCTTAAATTCATTAGCAATAGCTGAAAACATATTAAAAAAAAAAAGCAAATCAGCCTAAGGAGACTAACTGTAACTAGCTGTGGTAACTACCTTCCTCCATAAACACTGAGGCATTTTAATTCCCATGTCTGGAAGGACAAATAAAGTCTGCGCCACACTAAGCATCCTTGCCAAGTCCTTCCTCCTCCCAGCGAGCCAAAAGCAGAGTGGGAAGCAGAATGCAAACCACCTCGCATGCCCAGCCGGGCAGCGTCACCAGAGCTACATCTGCTTTTAGAGGCTCTTCTTGGCTTTTCCAAGAAGAAAACGAGTCTGTACACAACAGGACCACTTGAACTGCCATTCCTGGCTTTGCTTTACTTTCTTCAAGAAAGAAAATAGATGGGCTACCAATGGTTTCATTTGTGTTTGAGACAAGGCGTTGTAATACGCCATGGGCACGTGCCTGGAGCCCTGCCTGGGGAAAGGGCAACGAGGGAAGAAGTTCCCAAGGACACATGGAGAAGGGTACCCCACCATGCAGCCCACCGCAAGGGGAATCCCAACCCAAACAGAACAGCTTCTGAAGCTGATGGGTAGAACCAACCTCTTCGGAAAGTCACCAACGCGTAAAAATCCACAGGAAGCAAACAGGTTTGCAGATTAGATTGAGACCCAACCTATACGGCATGCAAACTGTCTCCAGTGTAAAGCAACACACGACTGAAATAGGGAGATAAGGAAGGAACGGGAAGGAAACTGGATTAGGCCCCTGGCCTAATACTTGAATATTTTCATTTCCTGTAGGGAACATGACTGATACTGGCCAGCATTAACTGATAACGGGCTGGCTATTACGGGTTTATGGAGGTTTCAGATCCAGATCACACATCCCATTAACAAGAGACAATAAATTACTCTCACTTTCCATGACACAATGCACAGAAATACAACTCACATGTACAAATGAGACAAAGCTCCTGAATGAGTAAGAGTGCTAAAACATTAGCAATACATCAAAAACACGCAAGTTCGCATGCAACAACTCCAAAAGAGCAAAAATTAATACCACTGAAAGAACACGCATTTAGTTTTGCAGAAACCACCAAAAGGGAGAGTTTCTTCCCCAAGAAGCTCCCCTATACTCAAGTTTCTTCTGTTTCTGCCAAGTATGCTCACATGGCAACTGAAAAAACATTTGTGGCATTTGATTTCAAAAGTCTGTATACTTAAAGAAAAGTTTTCCCAAGAAAGTGCTTAGATTAAAGTCCTTTTCTGTTGTTTAAGCAAGAATGCCACTAGTCAAAGCAAAAACATGGAGCTGGCTGATGGGCGAAGCGCTGGCACTTTGAAGCACTGCAGAGGTCACATCGTGGCAGAGAAATCTGCTCCATAAGCTTTGATGTAGAGCAGCTCACAGAAATATCTTCGTTATTTCACTGAAGTGCATTGCTGCTGAAGCCTCTTTCTTATCCAGTGTTAAATAAGCTGTTATTGTTCTTTAATATTAAAAAAGAAAAAGATTAGTTTCTTTGTCAGCATTTCAGACGAACGTGCAACAGGCAATATGGAAGATCCTATGAGGGTCTAAATGGAGTTTGCATTCATTAGTGTATCAGTGACTTCCAAACAAAAAAAACAGTCAAACACAGCATAAATTCAGCTTGAACTCATGCCTGCCACAGCACTAGCACAAAGCGGGGTAAGAAACCCAGCATTCAGAGATCAGGTAATGAGGTGAAGGTGCAGAAGCTCACCTTTCCACTCCGCCTCCTTTTGCTTTTGACTTAAAAAGGCTTTCTTTTTATCATGTAAATGATGTAATTTATACCTGCAGAAACACACATTGGAGTGGTTTTTTACATGTTTCTCTAGTGAAGGTTAAATATTGGACAGAAAGTCTCAGTTTGGTTTTAAAATACTGTGGAGATCCCCATAAAACAATTTCTGAAGAAAGCCACCGCAGTGGTTTGAATATCCTGAATGCTGAGAGTCGAGAAGGAAGAACATCTGCATCCATTTTTATGATCCCCTCAAACCTTAAGTGCTTTCAAACATACAGCAGCTACAACACTGCTTTAGATTTACAAGACGCAAGTCTATAAACAGCCCACATCATGATCTTCAATTTATCTAAAATTTCCACCACTTACATTTACCTCATCCAGTTCCAGCAACAAACCCTTCAATTCCCCAGTCTCCTCCACCTTTCCATGAGACCAAGAGCAGTTGAAGAGCTAAAACCCAACCAAAACCTGGAATAACTATTTGAAATGAGTGCATTTGCTCTACCCCCAACTGGCTGCCAGTGCAGAGCCCTCAAACACCACCTGCCCAAACCAGCCAGATTCCACACACCACCACCCCCAACCTCTTCCGGCTCATTCATGATTTTTCTCCTTTTCACTGAACTCGTACAGCTGCAAATGCAGCTCCTATAATGCGATGCCCAAAACAAGAACACAAGAATTTTCTTGAAACATGGAGGAAGTTGGTGGGGGAGCGCAACCGGCACCAGCTGCCCATCAGCATTCAGGGCACGCAGCTGCTCTCGGTGGCATCCCTGGAATTCAGCTTGGCTGGGGAAAAAACAACCGCCACTGCTTTTTTTTCTGGAATTTCACCTAACCACTGTAATGTGCCTGTGTAGTTCTGCCCAAATTCTTACACGTTTTTTAATCGCTTCAGTGAAACAGTTAAAGCTCAACGTTTATTTCGTGGGAGTGCCCTTGTTTGCACCGCTCCCTTTGTTGCCATCTGTCAGGCTTCCTCATTGAAGCTTCTTACAGGGAAAACATCAGTAATGGCAAAACAGCAGGAATTTAGGCAGCCAGCCACTCCCTCCTCCTGCCCTTAAAAGGCTTGTGTCTGCATAATTTTAATAGGGATCCCTTTTTGCTCCGACACAGACACTGAGCACAGTATCAGCCACATCCAGATGGTGCCAGTACTTCAATACTCCATTTTATGTTTTTTCCTCTAACCACTGCAAGGCCTCTTCATTTTCCACTTCCTTCTAATCACCCACCCAGATATCCCATGGCTGAGGCAAGAACATGCAGAACAGTGCCATGAGCCCAGCTGTTAAAGCAGAACGTCCCAAATCATACAGGATTGCAACGAGCACCCTGTCCCCATGCAGGCACACAAACATTAACAGACTCGCAAACTCCCCTGGCTGCTCATACACGTGTTCAGGAGAAAATAAAGGAATTAAGAACATGCGTTATCTTAGTTTCTCCTCTGATTCAGTATCAGGAAGGGCCCTCCTGCCTCCCCCTCCACCTTTCAGAGCCAATCCTGCAGACAAGCCTCACACACCATGTCAGCACAGTCCACCACAGCTCTCACGGGACCTTTTTCCTCTTTTTTTTTAAGGATGGAAAGACTTTATGAGTAGGACTGCCCGCATTACATGTTTTCTGAAGTGCTAAGCACTTCACTTGAGCTATGAATCACCAACAGTGACAGCAGCAGAAACATCTTGTCATAAGCAATGAAGAAACTTCAAATTAAGTATCCCACCAAATAATTTACGGAGATTGCCGATCCACAGTCAAGAGGACTTGCTTATAAAAATCATTTATAATTCTGAAATGATTGCAGGGACAAAATATAACTCTCCAAAGAACTTCAAAAATGTTAAATCACAAGACGCAAAGGGGGAGGAGGGAGGTGAAGACGGGAGACCAGCATGTCTCAAGCACCTCTTGGAGCTCAAAAATGCAAACATTTCTCGCATACCTGTAAGGTGATCCATCTGCAAACATGTTGAGAAAAGGTATTTAAATTTCCCCAGGCAGATGCAGCTTTTCCCTCCTATTAACCCTTTTTGCAGCTCAAAAACTTGATGCTCACAGCCCAGTCTCAA
Organism: Balaeniceps rex; assembly: GCA_013401315.1. Classification (NCBI taxonomy): domain Eukaryota; kingdom Metazoa; phylum Chordata; class Aves; order Pelecaniformes; family Balaenicipitidae; genus Balaeniceps; species Balaeniceps rex. The sequence goes on from VYZW01025442.1 coordinate 256,239, forward strand.
TCTCTCCATATTTTTTATCAGGTCTCAGAACAGAAAGCAGCTCTTCATTGTTCTTCTGAGGGATTTGTAATACGCGCCTCGGCATTAACATTCACACGATGGCACACACTAGAGACAATTTGGAAGTTTTTGTAATCTGGAAGTTATGTGCTTTTGTCCCTTTCGTAAATACTCTCATGATGTAACTGGGAGTGGCACAGTCTTCTGCGTTTAGGTTACATTTTATCCTTTTCCTTTAAAATTTGCTCCCTCTATAGATTTGCTCCCCTTTCACAATTAGGGGCATCACCACGCCTGCTGGAATTCAAACCTCTGGGACACCAAAAACTGCTTTAACCATGAGACTTTCCTCTCCCAGAGTCCCAGGTCCCATTCGTTACACTCCTTCCAGCTTCTTCAGAAAGAAAAACTGGCAATTAACCCGTGTCCTTCCCTGCACACCAACCATTCATTCCCAAAGCCCTTCTGTCTCATGCACTGAATAAAACAGGTATTCTATACCAAAAGGACTGCTATTGCATACATACATAGAGTTCTCCAATCGCTCAAACCCCACAATTAGGCTTGAAATGTGTTGGTTTCCTTGATTTCACTGTAGCCAGCTTACGCACATACCCAGGCTATGTATTCTACATCATTAAAAATAACTTTATATACTCATAATATCTTGCTGCCTCTAGCTATAATCCAAAACCAGAAGTTGATGTGCTGACTATTTCAGACCCAATAAAAGCATTCCTCTGGTTTCTGAGCCCTTTCACCTGCTTTCAAACCCCTCCACAAGGAATGGACGTCTCGGTGCTGCTGGGTCTGGCCCCGTCATCTCCTGGGGGAAAAAATCCCACCCATGTATGGTCCTGGAACTTGAGGCCTTGTAAAAATGTTGTGCCTTGGGAGAAATTTTATTTGTTATTTACTATCCAAAAGAAGCAATTTCCTTTTCTAGTAACACGTCCAAGTGCAGCAGGCGCTAAAAGGCAGCAGAATAAATTATTTTAGGCATGTGCGTATGCGTGCAGACCGACCTTCCAGTACACAGCCTAATGAAGATCAGAAATCATCAAGCACCCTGCTACAAATAACCTAAAACCTGGCATGTACGCTTAGTAAAATGTTCAAGTGACTTCAAAGACCTCTATCAATACAGAAAAGAGCTGCATTAAAATTCTGAGCCTTTGAATCTATTAAGCATTTCCAAACACAGGAGGACGAGTACCAGGATTTGTTCAGCTGCCCTCACCGTGTTGTTCTCAGGAAAAGAGGGTTAGCTCGCTCAGTCGGCAAGCAGCCACCCCAGGTCCCTTCCATCAGTGATTTAACACAGTCAGTAAATCTAAATTGTATTTTTTTTAATCGCATTTGTAAAAACACTGTTTTAACTTGGTGAAAACCAACCCATTACAACTCTGAGGGGCACTGGCACCGAACGGATCAGACCACGTCTCCCCCAACACGTGCCACTGCACTTTGGTCCTGGAGACAGCAGAGCCGGGAGAGGGACGGTGCAGCTCCGGCGCTGCACCAGCAGCGGTACGGATATCCTGCATCAGCTTTGTCTTCTGCACCGTGGCCACGCACCGACCGCAGAGGTGAAAGCCCCATCCCCACCGCTGTGGTTCGACAAGGGCTGTCCTGGATGACAGAGCTTGGTGGAGGGGAGCGGTGAACACACACGCAGGCTGGTAAATGAGATTCATTAATCAGGCTCCAACTGCTCCACTTCGCTAGACAGGAGCTCTTTATAGACACTGCCTCATTTATTTATTTTTTAAATGCCTAGATTAGTTTAGTGTGAAGCTGTTGAGAGATATAATTTGTCTGAGCAGATGATCTATAGATCATTGAATGAACACTAGCCAGGCTCTCGCAGCCCACAGGAGAAACCCACCGTGCGCTTTCCCATGGCTGCAGAGCGGGAAAGATGAACCTTTTTTCCTAAAATTTAGCCACATGCACGCCATCCTCAGCAGCCTGAAGGTCAAAGAGTTGGCACCTCTTACAACATGCTCAGCCCTGACTGTGAGCACAGCAGCAGCCTCTGCTTACGAGGAGCAGGGCCCTCAAATCAGAGGGAAATCAGCAAGTGATAACTAACCTGCATTCAGCTGGGGACGGGCATTTCTAATACAAACAGCCTTTTCTGCTTGCATCCATGAATATATGCATATTTAAAAAATAAATTATCTTTCATTCAGATTAGTTACTAGAATATCTCTTTCTTCGCTGAAGCAGATTTGTTCCTATGGTCGTATCTACTGCTATTCTGGGACTTGGTATTGTCTTCCCACTATTGCTGCAGAAAATGTTCAGCAGCTAATTGCACAGTCAAGTCCTTTCACATAATTTTCACTTTGACAAGAGTAATTAAAAAAGCTAAATGGCTCGAGAACCAATTGATTAGGTCTGCAAGCAAAGCTCTGTTTGGGCAATCCTGAGATGCACGTGTACTGAACAGCAGGTTTTCACAAAACCCAATTAGGAACATGTTCCTCAATGTTTACAATTTAGTGTCAGATTCTTGCAAGATCTCTTTTTTGCCCAATTCCTATTGTATGTTATATTCATATATGTGCTCCGCATATACCATGCTTGGAAGAATCAGGGAAATTAACCTTCTAGGACAAATTAAAGATTCCTTTCACCTCCCATATTCGCACACAAAATAGTCTAAGTTTGCAAATAGACTCCAACACCTCCCATCACAGGAATGGAACTACACAAGGCTATTTTGTCACTAAATTTGAAAGACTATGAATAATGACAACTTCTGAATTTTTGCCACTTTGTATACCTGCACCACAGAAAAGACATTTCTACGAGTACCCTGTCTGTAGACACACTCTTTGTGATACGGTGCTGAATCACCCGTTTGCTCGCCTTAAAATTGCTCCGAGTCCTCCATAACAGGACTTCTAATATCATTACATTTCAAACTACATAACTGAAGTTATAAAGTAAAGGGCTCCAAAATTACTACAGATGTACCAAAATAATGAGCGTATGAACAGTAATGAAATAGAAACTCTTGGAAGCCTGAGGTTACACACAAACTTAGAGATGCTCCCTGTAATTTTTTAATAAAGCTAATAATTCTACTTTAAAAACAGAAGTTGAAAGAGTTTTCTTTAAACCACTTCCTTCGTAAGTTTTAGTTGGTTACTGACTACATATTTGAAAAATTGTCATGAAATCTGCAAGGTTTAAAGCTAATAGGAACTTGGAGCAACAATAAATGAGAAACTCCCTCCACGCATAAAGGAGAACGGTCAAACACCAGACAGCTCCTAGTGCCACCTGATGAGCAAGAAGGTGCTGGTGCTCTTCAAAGCCAACAGCTCTGGCCTCTGTATGAGTATGGGGTATTAGGCGCAGATTAGAGGACAGGTTCGTGGCAGACACGAACATGAACAAATTTTTAAATAAAGCCACAGTACCATCTGTAAGAGCTGGGCACACACATGCCTGTTTACAGAGTGGGTTCAGACAATTGAAATCTCTAGTGCCAGCAGCTCGGACTCGGGTCCCGCTCTCTGCAGCAGCATCCTACACCATTGCTCCAGGCAGAACAGCAGCCCAGGGACCCAAAACCAGTTTCTTTGGTACAGAAAGCCAAAGGTTGCCCTAACCTTCCTGCACAAGTTAAATGCCAAATCTTTTGAGGAAAGTAGAAGACATAAAGAGAACTCTGTTTTTATATAAGTAGATACGCTGAAAGAAGCCATAGGAAGGTTTCACACATTCACAAATGTGATAATTTAGATGACAAATGTAACAAATTAAACCCAACTTGTTAGCTAATAGAATATTTAATTATGTACTATGAATGATCACTTAAAGATTTGGGAATTTAACCAATTATTTTTGGAAGGTGTGAAACGTTCCTGAACACAAGGTTTTTTTAACGTCTCAGCGCTGTCCCCCTGCATCTCCTTCCACCTCACCTTGTTTATAGCTCTATTCAGTAATAGTTTTTACTTGTTTCCTTGATGTCTTAATTTCCTGCAATAATACATCTGCCATGAATAATTAAGCAACGCATTTGCTGCTCGCTGAAAGCTGAACAAGTGCTATAAATCAGTTCTGGGACCCTCTGCCAGCACAGACACAATCAGTGATCTGGTAACATTGGCGTTTCTTTTTGCAGGTGAGAGAAACGGAGCACAGAACACCCAAGGAGCCGCTGGGGCATTTTGGGAGAGCGCTTGTCTGCATCTTCTCTTAAGCAGCAGGACTCCAAAGCCTGTTCAAGCATTTTCCTGGTGAGGGACAGAAAACTTAAATGTACTATATTCTTCACATTTACTCATTTTTTACTTTCTCATGTTCCTGGGTGGTTCCTTCCGATTTCCCTGCTCCATACATAGGAGGAGAGTAGAAGATGGCCTGAGCGTGCATCATTCCCTTCTCAGCACCAAAATGATGGGCTGCCATGGGTTCTTTGCTGTATTTCCACCCATTTTCTCCTGCTGCCTGTGGTTCAACACACGATACTGGCTACAGGATGGTAGCAAAGCACTGAAGGATCATCTGTAGTCAGGCCCATTACACCCTCTGAAGGTTTATCTTGCTGATTCACATTTGCCCTCAGACAGCTGGGCATGCTGCATTTCTCACTTTTTGGTATATGAAGACTGATGGAAGATAAGAACAAACTACAAAAACAACAGTGACAACACTTTTCCCACAACGCTTCCACTCGTATGCATATTGGGGGGAGGAACAATAAAACAACTTTCCATTACCAGAACAGCATCGCCTTTTAATTGGAACGAGGTTTACAGTGCAATCGCTTTAAAGAAAGCTCAGCTGCAGAGTGTGCGAGCCTCTCCAGCTTGGCAGCGCAGGTACGTGACAAAACTAATCAAGCCCAGGTATCCAGCCAGGCCTAGGAAATGTCAGGGTGGCCATTAGGATTCCACATGCCTTAATTTGAGAACCTCCCCAATTCACTACAAGGTGCAAAGCCTCAGAAAAATTTTTCTAAAGGTCAAAATGTAGAACAGTTCATCATTAAATTTCCCTACAAAACACCTTCATGCAGAAACAAACCATGTAATGTTCCTGGTTTTAATTCTGTTGACAAAAGATTGTACATATTTTTAAAATGTAACGCTTAGCAGCTGTGCTGCCAGTCTGCAGAGTTTGCATATATAGCTGTGATATTACCATACTCTATTATTCATAACAGGCAACAGACTTCATTCTTGGTCTTGTGAAAATATCTGCAGTTTGAAGCCAAAGTCTGACTACAAAAACACCCCAACATAATGGCTAGAGTTTCCAGAATTCAGAAACTCATGTAATGGCCTGCATCTTGATTTAAATCAATTCGTTAAAAAGATAAATTTCCTCTGATCTGTTTTTGAGAAAGCTTTCCAAGAAGTATGTGCCTCTCATATAAAACCCAGGAAAAGCAAAGCTTAGGTGGGCAAATAGCTTTTTCTTATCCAAAACAAATATGCAATGAATTAACCATAATCTTAACATGAAGCATGAGACATTCTCATCTTACACAGCCTTGGTGGGACTCCACTCACCAGACAGTAGTCCATGGGTTGATGCATAGTTATTCATAGGAAGAATAACTAGTGGAAGGAGAAGGAAAAAAGCCTTACACATCTTTCTTTCCACTACCATTGACATTAAAAGCATTCTACACAAACATACATTTTTAATGGATTTTCCCTTTTATACACACAAGTAGGCATTAAGACAGATTTTAGTCAGAAGGTCTTACAAGACCTACAGCATCCTTTGCAATTGTCCCCCAAAAGCACTTTTAGCTGCCAGAAGCCATTTCAATGCACCCCGCAAGGGCTGCTGGTCAGTGATGCTCTAGACAGCAAGCAGCAACGCTCCCCTGGAGTGGTCCAACAGGCAGAGCCTCCAACCTGCTCTGCTGCAGCATGCACTGTGTTATACAGTCCAGCACAACCACATCAACTTCATTAGAAATATCTGACAATCACTGCAGAACGGCAGAGATATTTGGTGCTATGATAGACACAGGTTTTTGTGCATCATGACAGCAACCACTGTGCATGCACCAAAACTCCCTGCCTTGGCGCAGCGGCTGCCTGACCAGCAAAGCTCCTGTAACCGTCAAAGTTCAGACACAGACCTCTGTACATACGTGTAGTGTGGTAAAGTCTCAGTGCAGACAACTACCTACAGCTCAATACATAACACATATGGAGCAAAAAGAAAAAAACAAACCCAGAACTACCTGTTACAATTTGCAGAACTGAATTAACCGTACGGCTTCAGAAGATGAACCGCACGTTGTCACAGGCCGCTGAAAGACCTTTAGTCAGTGCACAGATGTGGGCAAAAAGATAGCAAACCTATGGGGGTTCATGAGGAAACTACGTACAGAGGATGTTTTTAAGACTCATTTTGTTAATGGCACAGTCTCCCCTGTATTCTCCCCACCAGCTGCTTTCGAGGAGAGCTAGAAAGTCAGAGAAGTACACTGAGGAGGACTAAAGGCCTGGAAAACACTCTCACACAAAGTCAGATGGAAAAGAGTGATTGTCACTTGAGAGGAGAGGATGAAAAAAAGGACAGGATCAAAATATCACAGTATCAGGTAACCTGGAGAAGACAGACTGGGAGCCTGTACTTTCCTGGTTCATAAATGAAGACAAAGAAACGTTCAATTTAAGAAATAACGCTGGCAATTCAAAACCTATACGAGGGAACACTTTCTGTTTGTGTATGAGATTCCAGAAATTCCTCCGGAAATTCAGTTCAGTGCTCAACAATCCTTCGTGTCAGCAAGCGTTGTTTAGTGCCTGACCTGAACTTCCCAGCTACAGTTTAAGCACATTATTTCTTCTCCTAGCACTGGATGGGGAGGACTGACTTCTCCTCAACTAGTCCTTCCATTCTGGCAGTGGGATGCTCAAGATGAGATATCGTTTCATTGGAGGCCTTATCAACATGAGCAGAGTAGAAAGACTATCTAATGTGTCTTCAAGATGGCACTCCTCATTGCTGCATACCACTGTGATGTTTATCCCTGTCAGAAGAGCGTGGCATTGTTGACTGATCAATTCTGATGGATTCTGATCCATTAGCACTGCAAGACCTTTTCTGTATACCAGCTGTCTAGGCAGTTGTCTCTCATTCTGTATTTATGTAGCTGATTACTCCTATTTTCAAACATCTATCCACATTTCTCCTTATTGACATGCATCCTTTCAGACAGTTTCTCCAATTTGTAAAGATCATTTTGAATTCTAATGGTGTCCTCCAACATGCTTGCAGCTCTTCCCAGCTTGTTGTTGCCTGCAAATTTAATAAGCATGTTCTCTATTCTATCAGAGAGATCATTACTGCAAATGCTGAATGCTACCAAACTGCCAAATACCCACCCTACGAGCAGATGTTTCACAAGAAAAAGTCTCATGAGGGAGCACTGAAAGCTTTACTAAAGATAAATGACATCTACTGCTTCTCCATTCACAAAGCCTGTTATCCTGTCATTAAAGGAAATTAGATTGATCTGACCTTGACAAATCTACATTGGGCATTATTCCTTTGCCCATATGGCTATAATAATATTTAGAGTTGTTGCAATTAATAATGCTTTACAGAAGCAATAATAAAGGTCCAGCTTCTTACAACAACTTCTAATTTTACATAGGAAACGGGAACTAATTTGGGTGGGATGAGAAAATGCAGGAGTATGGGATCTTTCTTTTTGCACCTCTCTAAAACACGTAGCATTTGTTGGCCATCGTTGGAGGCTGATGTTGGGGCAATTCTGGGATAAATGGACTTCGAGTTTGACACAGTCCAGCAACGATTAGAACACAAAATAATCCATAGTCTCTTCTGCAATTTGACATAAACCCGGAAAACACTATATTACTCTTCATATGTTAAGTGGAGTTTCTTAAATTGCTCAAAATTACACAGGAAACTGTTCTCACACAACATACTACAGAATAAAGGCAATGCCAGAAATTTTAGCTCAATTTGCCTCATAAAAAAATGCTTTATCTGCAACAGAAGGCTGCATGCCTAATTGAAAAGACATTGAGCAGTGCATAGATGCTGACTGAACAATACATATTCCCAGGGAGTCTGTCTTAACATGTAAAACACCCCAAAAATCATACTCTGCTCCTAGAATGAAGGCACACAACTCTGCAGCCGTAGGAAGACAGGCATATCTCAGCATTTGAGGGGGAAAAAAAACCCCAAAAACAAACAGGCAGTTAAATATGTTAAATATTTCATGCATTTACTAAAGCAGAATCAAGGTTCAACAGGCATCGTCAAGAAAGACAGGTCCAAACCCTTGTGGCCTACAGTACAACCACAAAGCAACTTCAACAAAGAAAACCCTCTATTTACACAATTGCCTCAAGAAATAGACAAATGCACTAGAACACAAACTCCACGGTGTCGATGTGAATTAATTCTCTCTGCCCAGGCTACGTGCTGTAGAATCTGGAGGGCTGCCTCTGCTGTGCACCTCTGCGTCTTTGAAAGGCTGAGAGGAGAGCAGCTCTTGCTACATTCACAGAATGAATATGCGGGCAATTTTGTTACACACAAGCTCAGACAGCATCCTTTACTCACATGCACTTAATGATTTAGCATGAAATCCCCTTTATATTATTCAGCAGCTTGTTTTTCTATGGGTCACTCCCTTCCAGAAATCAAGTTCCATTTCCTCTTGACTGCTGAAGCGCATCTGTAGTAACGTCAAATGTTTTCACAGACATTTTAGACTTGAGACCTTTGAATAACACCACAGTTTGTTTTACAGGGTACAAAAGTATTTTTCCACTCTCTTTGTTTTTAAGAGCATCCAAAGACAATTTTTGCAGAAAGATCCAAAAAACAAATGTCCATCTCATAAAATACAGCCCCCCAACTTGAACTTTGGCTGAAGACCAAGCAGGGCACATTTCAGCCATGAAACAAATGTGTAAAAAGCTGAAAACAACAGGTTATAACTAAAGAACTTTGTGTAACCCCTGCTAAACTGTGTGTAATGGAGCATAAAAAAGTATGTTGGAAGTCTATATAGAGCATTTAGAACCGACAAGTCAACAGCCAGGACCATTACCTGTTACACCAAACAGGAGCAAAGGGAGCCTTTCCAGCTCTTGGATTACCCTCATCATCCTCCCGAGAGCCGTATTAAAACTCTTTGTAGTCAGTATGCCAAGAATGAGAACACTGTGCCAGGACAAGGCATCCCAGTCCTTGACATGGGAATATGAAAGTATTTTCTCCGTTTTCCTCTTCAAATTTTACTGATTCCCCCTGCTAGCATACCCCCCCAATTTATTAAAAGCCCTGTAACTCAAAGGTGGTTAATGCACGAGAAGTTAACTTCTCTAAGGTTGCATCCTGAAACTACTGAAAGCTTCTGTTTGATGCTAAATAGGATTAAAATACATAGTCATCTTCATCATATCAGTATTTTAACTCTTTTCGGCGTTTCACAAGATTTTCACCACTCATCATTCAGTTCTTCCAATGAATCTTCCCTCTTGTAAATTAAACACTGTATAAGTACAATATACGTATATCCTTCTCACTTCCAAGCTGTGTTTTTTTCAAATACAAAGATCAAAATCCTTTCTGAAACCAATGCATGGAAACTCTCACATTCAACTCAAAAGAGGGAATTTCAGTTTCAAGTTTGAAAACCAAGGAAGCACCATCTCTGACTTACGTACGGCCTCACAATGAAAGCAAGAGCTTGGCGACATGCTCACGTCTCCCACCCGCACAAGCCACCAACTGGGTTTGACAAGTGGGTGAAAACGAACAGTCCTGCCTGCCAGGCACAGTTGTGCTAATGCCAAGACTCAAAATGGTTATTACAGATGGAGTTTTTCAGGGGCAAAAGACCTACATGAGTAAAGCTGCTGAATATTTCCCGGCCTCTTTAAAGCCCCTTTTTCAAAACCACCTTTAACAGAAGAAACACAACAACAGTTGTAGTAACAGTTGAAGTGAATTTGGCTAAAAATAAATCCAAGTAACACAGATAGGTGTTCTGCATTCTGATATCTAAGAACAGAGGCTCAAGAGTCACTGTCTTCTCCTCCCCGCGTGGCAATTAACTTGCAAGGGCTTTTATCACTCACCTTTGAGGTGAGCCAACAAAGTCATCACACATAGACAGAGTTTATAATAAAAAAAAAAACCACCAAACCAAGAAAAGCAGCAAAAGCCAGCAAGAAGAATTCCCTGAGTGCAATCTTCCTTTTAAATTTGCAGTATTAACCAGTGCCAACAGTGGACTGATTATGGTCCTTTCCATGAGACCATGGCTACCTGCTCAAGTAGAATAACCACATGTAGCAGAGACAAACCAAGTCCAAACCTCTTCTTGACATGCTGACTTCTTCCAGAGCACCAACTCAGAATGGTCAGCCTTGGTGCCATGAACCTCTGTTGGAAAACGGTGGCATTTCCCTTTACTTCAGGTTTTGACCAGATACTATCTACATGTCTCAATCCAATTTTACAAAATACATTCCTGGAAGTCATATTGTTAATTACTGGAAAAAAAAAAAAAAAAAAAAAAGGAAATAATGAGTAATACATGCAATGAAGGACCATCTGAAAAGCGGAGCAGGACTGCAAGTTCGTTCCAGCCTGTACTACATGAAATTTAATATATTCTGTTATTATTTCTTTTTAATACCATGTGAATGCCCCTTATTATGAAGGCTTAATGTTACGATGCATCAGAGAAAGCCCAAACATAACTCAGGCAATGCCTAGCATTGCAGGCTACAATTAATATACAAATGTAAAGCCATCATCCACTATAAAATGTGCTTTGGTTTAATTCAGTAACCATATGTCAGTAAAGTGTGCAAGTCAAAAGACATTTCTATGACTTAAAACTTTCAGTAAGCACCCTACGGTGTTTTCACACCAACAAAATAAATGAGGTTTGTCTTTGGCGTAGACAAAGCACTGATTCTCACAAGGGGCTAAATACAGCATTCAATTAAAAGTACACCACTGCTTTTCAGCTACTGATACATAAAGATAGACATCTTACCAGAGAAAAAGCATCCGTGAACAGATGCTTTTTTTTTCTCCCCTTTTTAAACCAAATATGTTCACCATCAAAAAAGATTGACTAACATTTTGAGCAAATAAATTTCATACTCTTGGTTGTTCACAAAAATGAGCTTGATAATCTTATATTACAGTATCATTCCGAAGCACCAATATAACAAACAGATAGTCAAAGAAACAAAAAAAGCATCCCTATTACTACTTCATTGCTTTTTACAACTGCTCAGCTAAAACACTGGAAGCTCCAGCAGACCTCATACTTTTCCCCCATCTGACGTCAGTACTACTAGTAGCAAGCAGCAGCATGACAAACCATATTATTTTATCGGTTTCCTGGCACTGCTTTCCATCTGCTAAGAATGTGACCATCACTACTATACGATATTTTAAGTATCTCCATAAAATACTCACAGCAGCCTCTGCAAATAGTCACAACTGATTAACATCTGGGAATAAATGCAACTAACTTCCAACTAGATTAGGAAAGTAAAGGGTAAGCTATACCAAGATTGCTAGTCAGCTAATAACAGCAAGGGAAGATTACCTGTACAGAATTACTCAGATGACTGGATGAGCTGGGACCCAGCAAAATGCATTTTAATGTACTTAAGGGCAGATATTCATGAGCAAAAACCCAAGTCACGCTAATTAAATGGGAGTTTGCATCCTGAGAATCAGAGGCCCACAAATGGATTCAAAGGTCATTGTGGAGGACCGTGCTTCCCAGCTCAGTGCTGTGGGCAAAAGGGCTAAAGCACCGTTGTACGGTAGCAAGATGTGGCCACTTCTCTTCTTGGTCCTAGTCCCTTGACTTTAAAAAAGATATTGAAAAGTCTGGAAGATTAGTGAACAACTATAAAAATCATCTCTGATCAGAAAAATCAAGATCAACCTATTTTCTACAAGAAAAAGGACAAACTTTCAGCTTGTCTAACTCCTACACTCTAACTTGCTTCTCAGGGAGATTGCATTAAATAGCAGGAGTCTCCAGCCTAGCTGACACAGGTTACAATACCCAGTGTGTGAACACAAAAAACACATAAATGAAGCTTGAAATAAATACAGATTTGTAGAAGTAATGATTACTTGTCATTTTCACAGATCACATAGGAGACGGGTAAATTCTCTACCATTTAGTCTTCAGATCGTGATTTGATAGCCTCCTAAAAGCTACATGCTAGCTCATCCACAGCTGTTAAAAGTAGATGCAGAAATTACTAGCTGAAATTATACAGCCTGTGCTATGCAGGTCAGAGTAGAAGACTACACTGATCTGATTTCTGGCCTTAAAAATCTGTGAATCTACACTGAAGATAAAATTTTAAGCAGGCAGTTTTACTGTTTTTCTGTATCACCAAGCCAATAAGCACACTCTCTCTCAAAGAACGCGTATTAAATATATCAGCCCCTCAACATTTGCCGCTGTGACAGATAACTTACATGGACACTTAAACATCGGAACTCCCTTGTGAGGGCAAGAGAGTAACCGGCTACGCAACTGAGTCTGAATGATGTGAACGGCAAGTGAGACTGCTTAACCCTGCAGAGCAGCAGTAAGTGGGTTAAACAAGGAGCCATGGCGTAGAGGCAAAAGTCAGAGCCTACGCTGTGGTCTTCACGCAAACCGCTGGCCCCAGGATACCCCTGATGACTGACAACATGCTCAGAGTTGCCCAAGAGCAAAACCCAGAGTGATCCTGTCAGAAGTTACTACACCACTTCTCTGGGCTCAGGAGCCACCGGTCACTGAAGGCTAGAAGACGACACCAGGAAGGGATCGCTATATATTTATGTTGTTCTTACATCCTCCATAGGTCGTTGTACTGACCATTGCTGGTTAAGGGATTTGGGGCTAGGCAGACCTTTGACCTAGCCGCTGATGTTGACTGATGAGTGATGTTGGCTTTATGAATAAATAAAAAAGACAAATGACAATGCTGTGACTTGTAGGTAGCTACCCAAACAAATTCACATGACTCCTGCAAGTGCTGGAGCTAAAAGGGGCATGGCTATAAATGCAGAAAAAGATCTGTTGTCTACTCTCAACATGGTGTTTGTTCTCACAGCATCTCTCCTACCTTGATGTCTGCAACACTCAGTTACAAGCAGGCAGCATTTAGCTATTTTAAGGAAAAGTGTGGAATCCATTTATACTCATATATATATATTTAGGTAAGGACACCAAAAATAAAGCTGCACAATAACTGTGGTTAATATTTCAACCTGTCCCTTAATGATGCAACCCCAATGCCTCAAGGTACAGGGGTTTTCCTAAACAATATTTTACATGTTCTTTTCACTGATGGGATTTGTCAAGCTAGTCAAGGTAGAATTGCAGAAAATTAGTATTTACGTGCGCTGCAATATCTGGATCAAATCATACCAATTACAGATAATCACTACACGCAGTGTTTGGGGACAGGCATGCAGACAAAGGAACCAGGAAGCAGGAACAGATGCAAGGCAGCAGTGGAGAAGCCTCAGGTCCAGCTTTTGGGATGGGACCCTCTGCCAAGCTCCGCAAAGCGGCTGTTTTCCAGGGCACAACAGCAAGTCTGTCCTGCAGGGTGGCCCAGAGCAGCTGTATTTGGAGCTGAGCTGTTGTTGAGGCATCATTCAGGTTACGAGGCAAAGAGGGCAGAGCTGAATCGGGGAGTCAAAACCTGCCACGCTACTCCCAGGTCCCAGGAACACAAAACAGTAATGGTAGACAGCAGAGCTGGGGCACAAGGGGAACCGAGTGCTATAACAAATGCTCTAGTGCTCTTCTGTCCAAAACCTCCAGACGGCATGTCGGGTGAAATGCAAAATCCCTGGCAAAGCAGAGCTCACCTGGAGCCACGTGTCTAGAAAGCCCATCAGTATGCTTCCATTTCCCAGCCTTCACACGTATCAACACCTCACCTTCCTATTTTCTTCCTCAATGTGTCTCCTCAACCCTATTAGCATCCAAGAAACATCGTTGATGGAAGATGTTCTGTATGACTTGCACGCCTTTCCAAAATATAGCAACTATCTCTTGTAAGGGGCAGGGCAGCCTTGAGACACTTCAGACTTAGGGTCCGTGCTCACAGGAGGTGGTGAGAGCCAGAGACTTGCCTTCACCAGCCCCAGCTCACTGCTGCAAGCTTCCTCCACCCCCTCAAACAAAAGCCAAGTTTGCTCTCTCTCTAGAAATCAAAAGGTGCAAATTGTTTATCACGTATCACTTCACAGGTAGTTGGCCTAATACTGCCTTGGTTCTTTCCTTCTACAGGGTCACATTCGAAGTGGTTTTCTTCCTTAAGCCCTCTGAAATTCTGTGCAAGACGAACCAAGACATATTTCGGTTAGGAAATACTTTGGATGGGTCACCTAGTCTCTTCCTTTGGCTAATGGAAGCTTTGCACAGGACATCAAAAACAAAGCCTAATTTTAAAAAACCAAGCCAACAACAAAACACATTGCTGATGATTTCTTCTGACAGTATTGATTTTTTCCTGTTTTCTCTGCATTTGGTTTCGAGAGGGGACTTTTTGTTGTTTTTTTTTTTATTAGAGTAAATGACGTATTTCCAAAAGCTGGAAAAGAGCATCTTTTAGCTAAAAATTGAACTGAACATTAAATGAAATCTGCAAAGCCATTTTTCCCATGCACAATCAAAAGCTGACAGACAGGGAAGCACAGAGTGCATTATAAAAAAAAACACAAGAAAGCTGAGGGAGAAAGTGTGCAACAGCCATCCTGAATCAGCTCTGAGCTGCTCTAATGGAATTAGGGTCACCCTGACAGAAACACAGTCAGATCACAGAGAAAATTTAATAATTTCTTACTGCAGTCTGTAAAAGCCGGGGAGGATTTGAAAGTGCTTTCTGCCAAATTAGCACTTCTGTATCCACTGCTCACGTGCACATGCCCCTTCCTGCTCACCTCCTCCTCCTAGCACCTCACCAGAGCTGCCGGGAAACCACCGCTCCCATCCTGCTGGCAGGGAGGCACCCAGTGAGCCCCTCTTTTTCTGACACACTGCCACACGTTTAACCTTTGGATGCCCCTTCAATTCCTCAGCGCTGACATAATTCACAGCTCCTGTGAACTCAATTCCAGGAGAGGCATCGCGGCACACACCCGGTGCTAATTCCGCCAGGCGATACGTAGTCAATCTGTTTTATTTCAGGCGTTAACGTCTAGCTATCTGCCAGCTGCCTAATTGTCAGGAAGCTACAGCAGCGACGCTGAAATGTGTTGCAACAACAGCAGCTCCAAAGCGCAGGCAGGGAAGGTAGGGAAGCCCCGGTTGTGGGTGCTTCCCCGAGCACCCGTCCAGGAGCCACGGGGCAGCCTGCTGCCAGGGGTGCAGCACAGCCCGTCCCCAGCCCTCCTTCCCTGCCCTCGATCCTCACTGTTCCTATAAAAAGCGATTTTGGGGACGGACTCCAGGAATTCCAGGGATAATCCTGCTCCCATTATCATGTTGCTTTTAATTAAGGAAATGTAGGAATGCTTTGCAGATACGGGGCCCACCCATCCCTGCCCTGCCTCCAAGCAGCGCTGCAATGGGGAAAAGGAAGAATCACAGTGAAATCTCAGGAACAGCCATGTTACGTCAGGAATCCTTATAAATAAACAGTCTTTGACTGGAGCCAACAGGATGCTTAGGGGACCAGAAACTGAAGAGGGTGCATATGGGGTGCTCCTTTCACAGCATCCCTCTCTAGCTTTTACAGTAAGCTCCAGCGTGCATATGTTATCATCCCTTCCCCTTGCCCTTCACTGCTGTCCTGAACCAGGACTCCCCAATGCCACATTCACTACCATATCTTGCCTGTCTGCATCACCGATGGCAGAACATGAACTATGCAGGGTTTGGGGATGATTTTTTCCCCCTGAAGAGGCAAAGAGCAGGCCCTTTCACACAGCTCCCTGCCACTGAGAGTTGGTGGCAAGATTCAGTGGGGTAAGATAATAAAAAAAGCTGTAAGCTGCTAAAATACACAGAGCAACACTTTCCATCCTAGGAAACCCTCTGTTAATCCGTGGTGGCTGTGGTGGTTAAAAGGTCATTGTCCTCCAGATCTGCCTTCCAGATTAGGAAAAAGTAATTCAGAGTCAGTCTGCACCAGAGAAAGAGGCATACATACAGATACGCTTGCTTCTCAACACAGAAGCGTTCCACATCTGAGACACCAATATCTGGATCTGGGCCTGTGAAACAGAGCCAATTTTGTTAAATTTAAGCATGTGGAAGTATTCCACAAAATTAGCAAACCATGTCTACTACAAGTTATCCTCAGGCCAAGAACTATCCTAGGACATCTCAAGCTCCACCAGTTTCTGCATACCTGATGGAGTGATGCTTCTCTCCTTTGCAGGGGCCAGGATAAAGATAATGAACCTTGGGGAATTTTTATATACCTCAGAACATTAAACACATACTTCTCTGTGCCAGACTCCAAAATGGGCTACAATGTGTAGACATAAAGCGATCTGAATAAGCATCTTCAAGCAGCACCAGCAGCCAGGGAGGAAAGCTGAGGAAGGAGACAGCAGCTGCCCCGAGTTTAACTGGGCAGCTCAGACTAATACAGACTACACGCTAATCTGCTGCCCGTGCAAGTCATCCCTAGCGACAACAAAAACAGCGAATTTGTATCTTTCTTCACATCCCCGCTTCACTCTTCTCTCCAGCTGCTCTAAATTTACTCCTTCCTGTTCAGTCAAGGACATTTAGGACCCCCAGCCTGTTTTCTCCATTCAGCCAGGGTCCTACCAACAACTATCAAGATCTCCTTCAACTTTCACAAAATTACATCTTTTATAAGCCTGCTGACTAAAGCTAGAGTGAAAAGCAGATGGTTGGTGGCAGCTCAGGACGTGCATCACGGTCACCTCTCTGCTCCGACTCAAGCGTCCCAAGAGCCCTGGGTGCTTTCAAAGGCATGGAGTATTCACAACTGCCAGTCTGCAATGAATGCGCAAACGTTTGGACACTGAAAAACTGGTTACTGGTTAAAAAAAAAAAAGGGGGAGAGAGGCTGCACAAATACTTGGGGATAGCCTAGCAAATACACATGAGTTATGAAAACCAAGACTATGCAAAGAACCCACAAGGTTTCCTGCACTCTGCATAACTCATTCGATGGGAAATTCCTACTTTAAGATATTTTCAGTAGTCCACCATCAGCCAAGTTTCTCTCCTCTTGCCTGTCCACAGCAGCGTTTTGTGCACAGCTTTCTCCTTGGCCTGGATGGGGCTAACCAAAACAGCACTGTAAGACTATCAGGACAACAGGCATGGACACAGCAGCTTAAAGCATGACCACAAGGAAACATTCAACTCCAATTCTGCTGAAATACAGGTGTAGGAGAGCTACACCAGAAGGTAAAAACTCACACCCTTTCCCCAACAGCTCTCAATCACCCACTGACTCAGGAGAGATGTCTCAGTACTACACAAATGATGAGCGCTGGTAAAAGAATAAGGAAAATAAAGTAACAGGGATTACTGTGACCCCAATACTTCTCTCTTCCTCCGCCTCCAATTTTCTTTACTTATCCGTACATGTTAGAAATCAAATTGTCAGGTTTTGATCTTGCAACTACTACAGAAACTCTTCCTGCGCTTGAATAAATTTTGTCAGCCTTTTTAGTTCTATTTGTGCCCCTTCACATACGTACTGTTTATCTGCATCATGCACACTGGAAAATAAAGAGGATAGGGGTGGGGGGTGTTTATCCCTTAAACCTCAGTGCTTCCAGTACAAACCAAGAAGGTTTAATAATATTTGTTGAAAGAAATTTTGCAAGGGATTCAAGCTTTCCGAAACTGAATGTTACTTACTGTCCGCTCCTGCTAAAGGCAGCATCAAGCAGCAGAGGATGGCTGCTGGCACAGTGAGTACTGGGACGCAGAAGTTAGGCACCATATTCCAAAGTAGAGCAAATCCTCTTCAGTCTGAGGCAAGTGGTCAGTACATCCAGTCTTACAGACACAGACTTACTCCTGCAAACCAAGAGAGGAAGAAAAGGAAAATGATCAAATACGACACACAGATTAACTGCCGGCATACCAAACTACATTGTAAAGACATAGTTACAGATACTTTTAAAGTGAAATTTAACTATCTTTCCTGCTTGAGCAGTAGAGCTCCACATTGATGTCACCAAATCCAATAAGCTGTTTCCAAGGGTCATGAGGCATAAATGCATGCCCATCTCCAAGTTTATCTTCATGTCCAGTCTCTATTATGGCCTATTAAGACATCCTTTAGTTGTTCTTATTCACAACAAATAGTTCTTAAGTTGCATGTTACAGTACAAGAAATAGTCTTGAGCTGATGTAACTCTTCTCATCCATCTGCCCAAGAGAGACATGCTTGACTGCATATGTAGGGTGGTTCGCAGTTAACTACGTATTAAGCGTAGCTTGGCCCATCCAGCTGGGCTGGTGTACACCAGACGAGTCTCGAGAGGTCCAAGCAGGAGAAACAGAAGCTGAACCGGATCAGCTGTCAGTTCACACGGCTACCAGAGTCACACCAGAAGGTTATTAAGGAAAGTGTCTATAAAGAGAAACTTTACCCAAAGCAAACATCTAAGCTTCAACCTCCCAACAATGGAGAGGAGGACTGTCTAGAAGGACTGAGGATTGGGTATTCCTTCTCCAAAACAAAGCAAGTTATCTTAGAAATTGGCTTAACTTGGGCGTCTGCTTGGATATAGAAATACAAAAAATTCCTTGAAACCCAATCAAAACAGGCGGGTATTTTAAAAGAATGCAATTTCTGTATGTCTGCCTTCTTTATCTTTTCATAAGAATATACTCATTTTACTTTCACCTGACAGTCCAAGGTCTGCCTGTTAAGAAAGATTTTAAAGGAGCTAGCAAGCCCCATTCCCTCCAAGTGACAACGTTCAGCAGGGACAGGGGCTCACTCTTTCAGTGCTGGGCATCTCCATGCAAGCTCAAGAGTCATTCAAAAGTTGATGAGATTCTCCTTCACTAAGCTGCAAGAGTTACCGAAAGTTGGCAACACAGCATTAACAGTGAGAAAATCTCATGCTGGCAGATGCCAGCCTGAGTAGACCCCATGAGTATCCTTGAAGCAAAGTATCTCTACAAGTGCACGGGCTGTACGTGGCATGACCTACCACTCTTATTCGCGTTGGCAGACATTTCAAAAACATGTTCAAGACTGCTCTAACAAAGGTATTTTTGCATTTTGCTGGGGTTTTGGAAGAGGAAGTGTCTTTTTTTTTTTTTTTTTTTAGAACCACTGAGCTTTTGATGGAAGTAAGTATCACATGTGATGAACATGTTTACTTCTAACAAAAACATAGTGCTCAAAGAATGCCAGCAATGACAGTGCTGAGGGAAATCCGCAAGAAATCTCAAGAGAATCTACCTAGGCAAATATTTACCTCACATCGTACTAACAAACAGCAGATCATGATTCTTCTCCATTCTCTTACTGTATTTGCACAGTAAATCTTTTCACACGTTATAATACCACACAACACAGAGAAATCTTTATTTATGCAATGTCTTCTACAGCCAAGACATCTGAAAATACTTTACAAAATAACCTAGTTCTAACCTAGATGCAGAGAGAATACTGATCATCTCATCGTGCTTTTATTATCTCAATGAGAAAGCATAAATCCAAGTAAGCTCAGCCGCAAGATTTTTGAATACTGCAAAAGAGACTCTTCATACCAGCCGCACACTCAGTTCTCTTTGTTGCTCTCCAACCTCCATATCCTCATTTAACTCTCGCCAAAGAATTACTAAAAGCACCATTAACATGTCTTACACCACAGAGACAGATACAGGTAGTTGTATCTTTATAGCTGCATAAGCTCTATTCCAATGGGAAACTCCGTTCAGTCCCCAAGCAGTTTTCCCAGTGTTAGCCACCTCTCCAGATATGGCTGTTGTGGTTTAACCCCAGCCAGCAACAAAGCCCCACACAGCCGCTCGCTCACTCCCCCTCGGTGGGATGGGGGAGAGAATTGAAGGGTAAAAGTAAGAAAACTCATGGGTTGAGATAAAGACAGTTTAATAGGTAAAGCAAAAGCCATGCATGCAAGCAAAGCAAAACAAAACAAGGAATTCATCCACTCCTTCCCATCGGCAGGCAGGTGTTCAGCCATCTCCAGGAAAGCAGGGCTCCATCATGCTTAATGGTTGCTTGGGAAGACAAATGCCATCTCCCCGAACGTGCCCGCCTTCCTCCTTCTTCCCCCAGCTTTATATGCTGAGCACGACGTCATATGGTATGGAATATCCCTTTGGTCAGTTGGGNAACCAGCACAGTGCCCTACACGGGAATGGGAAGAAGTGCCTGGATTAAGAGTGAAGATTATGTCTCTAAATTCTGCGTGTACAGTGCTCATTTGTGCAGCCCAGAGAAGTGAACCCACTGAAGCACACTTTAAGCAGCATTACATCTGGCTGAACAGCAGCCAGAGTCTTAAGAGGCTACTCTTCGGGTGGGGGGGAACAACCGCCAAGGGTTGAAATTACTGTATCAAAACTAATGATGTGTGTCAAACTCTCTTACATTAGGACAGAGAACAAGTTTTACAGGTGGTGCTGAAAACATCTTAGGTATGTATCAGACCAGATTGGGGATGAATAGCTTTCGGAGAGCTTTTCCTCTTTCGTTCACTTCCATTAACAACAAAAGTGCCTGATCTAATGGTGTATCTTGAGTTCAGATTGCTCAGAAGTCATGTGAATGGCACCTCCACAGCCCTCATTCAGCAGTAACTCTCAGGAACACAAAAACCTCTGCTGAAGAATAGGTCTGTCTCTCGATTTCTCTCTTCTTTCAGCAAATGTGATCAAGCTTCTCTCCAGTTTCAAGCTTGACAGATTTATAACTTTCCTCTCAAGCCCATGAGATACATACAACGTGCGTCATGCAAAACTGATGAATTGTCAGTTACCGTGCCAGATGCTTTATAGACTTGATCTTTTTGCAACTGTTTAGTGCCCCATAATAATTTACCATCTGGTAGAAAAGCCAGATTTTCTTATGCAAGACTGCTGTCTGTCCCTCCAAAGTTAATAGAGCACCTTTGGCCCTTAACAGGATCAAACTTTGCCGCTTCCTCTTTCCACGGTTGCTCTGCCTATAGAAAAGTTGTCTGCATTCAATATTTAAAGCCCTTTAAATTGGAATGGTTTAAAATTTTATAAATCTCAGTAGCTGTCATTCTCTTTTGAAATTGAAAATATGAAAAAGCCTCTCCCAGTGGTTCAGCTCTCCCATTTTTAGAAGCAAGGTGCTCTCCCCCGGGGAAGAGAACCCAATATTCAAAGCAAGGTGACAGGGTGTCAGCTGAAGCTCAGTTAACCCTTAGAAGGCCAGTGTTACTCTGGCAGTTTTGAACAGCTGTCTTGAACCAATGCTAAAGATTTCCTTTCCTGGGGCAGAAGGCTGCCTAAGACAGAAAGTAGCTATAAACCAAATAATGTTGGTAGATTTTGGTAACGAGCTAAACAGATACAGAGTCAGTATTGCTTTGGTAAAATCAAGTCCAACAGCAACCAACCAACTAATGCTCTTAAGACTCTTAGTGTTTCTTTTGCCCCAACAACCTCATGCCTCTTCAGGCTGCTCTCTCTTGCATGTGGAATTATCTCCCATGCACCAGATGACCCCAAGTCCCTTCATCTGAAGGCCTCCTTTAATCTCACTGCTTTGGCTAGCATCTCACAACTAATATCGCATTTGGGAGCCCAGACACTGTAGAAGAAGTTTTTTCAAAAATACACATACATTCTCCTTGCTACTTCTGCATCTGGTCCTGGCAATATTATAAACTCTAGACCACGTAACCCAAAAGGAGGCTGAGGCTAAGAACTCCAGATGGCTTTGTAAAAACAGCTTGGAGTTTAGCAAGCTAAACTCCTGCCTCTGCTCCAAACTCAATGTTAGAACTACCGTGTGCTAGTTTGGCAGGAAACTAGAAAGCAGGAAAGCACAACAAAAAATAGCAAACTTCATTTAAACATAGCTGATTTTGCTGCGGGACAGGTGGATGGAAAAGAGGCAGTCTTGAGAACGTTTTTGAAACCTACATGGCTTGATTCTTTCAGACAAGCAGAAAAAGCTGGACTCATTTAAAACAGAGCCAAGAATACCAACAGCTCATATGGTACTAGGAAATTCTGGCAATGAGTATGTCCCACAGGAGACAGCAAAGAGATTAGAAAAAGCAGTCAACTTTAAAAAGTCAAGAGGAATTTCAAACCAGCACTGAATAGCTCATGTTCTCTATGAACTCTTCGGAAGCTAAACTGAACAGAAGCAAGTGTCACTTGGGTCACTAGCCGTGAACAGTATGGTGAAGAAAAGCATCCCCAAAGTAAGCGTGCCCGTTCCAAAGCAGGGACAAAAATACTGCACTAAAATCATTTTTTAAGTTTAAGCTACTTTGCAACTCAAAGTGTCTAACAAGTCAGCACAAAAATGTTCCCTCCAGGAACCCCTGTACGTCCACAGAACTGCCAGGTTCAGTTGTGTGTGTGACTACTGACACTGCATTTGCTGTGAAACACGGTTAAGAGACTCTCTAGAAACATACAGGGCAGGCAGGTAAGCCCAGTGCACAAGCAATCTCCTTATTCGACCTGGAGACATAATAGTATCTTTTCATAAAGGAACCTGAAGCAATTGTGTTGCTTTTCAAGGTGGAAACTTCTTAAGCGTTCTCAATGTGAGCCCAAGGATGCAGGTCAGAAGATACCAACTGGACGCTACCCAGACGATAGTGAAGAAGGGGCTAAAACTGCATCAGATTCTCCCAACTCTACCGCATGTGCAACACATAATGAAAACCAGTTTTCCTTCTGGACACCTACCCACGACTTTGTATTTTACACAAATACCCTGAAGGGGAACCAGTGCTCCAGAGGGACCCAATCACAACAATACTTTGGGGTGTCACACAAACAATGATAATCAAGAACTGACCGAGCAAGGAGGGGACACACACCACACAGAGCAATGAGGCAGCTATTTCTTCTATTAAAAATGAGAACAATAATTAGCTACAGCTCAACTGCTTCATTCTGTATATAACACCTCATCTGTGCTCTGAAGGAGGAAGAGGAAAACCATGAGGCACCCTATAATTCAAGATCATCATACTGCACACATTAAAAGTTGTAGAAGCACAGTTACACACAAGTTAATGACTTTTGAGTGTTTCACTTCACTACATTAGTATTCCTTTAGCACAGATTTCTTTGTGCTCTTCTGTGAGAAACACAATATAAAGAGACTTGGGGAGTACAGCAATATGGCCAAAAAAGACAAAATGAGTCTCATTTCACTCCAAACTCCCACATGCAGGGAACCTATTAGAGAGATTCAGTAGGGAGATATATGAAGATGGCAACACTAGCATAGATTTAGGGAGGAATTTCATATGAACTTGCAGTACAGTAAAAAGGCCAAAAGTTAACACGACTGCTACGTGAGCAAAGGTATCACCTCCAGGACCCAGGTGTGAGCAGGTCTAGAGCATCAGTTTGAAGACTCTCAAACCATCTGGAGAGAAGGGATGAGCAAAGCAATTCAAGAACCGGGAAGGATAAAAATCTCTGTCAAGTTGCGAGCGTTAGACAGACTGGCTAAGCAAGATGGGGATTTGATAACCATCGGTAAGTACATGAAGGATACAAACACTAACAAAGAAGTGGAGGAGCATAATTAGCCACGGGCGTATAACTGTGAGTAATGGAATGAGACAGAGCAAAAGAAAGTGTATGCTGAATATTCTCAGTAAACTCTCAAAAAAAAACAAACAAACAAACAAAAAAAAAACAAAAAAAACACAAAAAAACCCAACCAAACAAAAAAACCCACAAGAGAACAGACCCTAGCAGGAAAATGTTTCGTCATCTGTTTGGATGGAAATTAAAAACGGGGTGGAAAAAAACCAAAAAGAAACACCCCAAAATATCCCATAATTGGGGGGGGGAGATTTGAACAGAGGCAGATCAGTATGGGGAAATATATGCAACAGCAAGAATGATTCAGAAGTACTTCAAAAAGAGTCTCCTTATTTTGGCAAACATTAAAAAAACCAAGTGTGAAGACTTTAGCAAGAAGCTGTCCCAGCTACAGATCTTTGTGATCCTGAGCACACAATCACAACTTGGCCCAAGGAGAGGAGCAGAGGGAAAGAGAAGCTTTCAGGCAGGATGCAAGCACAGCTGAGATACTCCTGTCAGCCTTATTGGCTACATTTGCTTCTGAAGATATTAATTTCTGAAGGTGTCATTGCCTGCAGACAATCCTAGATAAAAAGGAGGACTTTTTCCACTGGAACAAGGATTATATAGGGCCCCATTAAAGAACTACGGTGATAAGTCAAAACGTCCACTTAAAATACAGATCAGCCTTGAGTCTCATTCACAGCCATCATTCACAGTGAGCACTAAATACAGATCACTGTAGATCACCCTACCCAAGTGTATAGACTCTTAACGCCTGCTGTAAAGTCTCCTTAAAAGAAGCAAACCTACTGCATACTGCCCGTTCAACAGAGCTCTTTTATATTTACAGAATAGGCCCAGCAGTGCAACCCGATGCATGGATTAAAGATCCAGGGCAGTAGAAAAACCTACAAAAAATTAAGAAGAAATTCAGCTATTCCTTAACTATCAGCAAACTCTGCTAATGTGGAGGAACGTGCCCATGTGTCACCCACTTCCACAAAGCAAGAATTTCTGTGCTTTTTCTACAAATTACTACACTACATATTCTTAACAGAAACGACCATGCCATTACAGGCTTGTGGTCAGCACAATGGAAAATGTTGTAAAGATTAAAATCACAAGGTACCAAGTCCTCTCCTCTATACCCCAACTCCTTGGCATCAAGTTCTGCACATCCAGGATGTAGAACAGAAGACTTTAAACTAACGACAGGGAGAGCTGAGAAACACAGTCCTTCTGGGCTTGCTGCTTACAACACACCGCAGCTGACTGCTATTTACTGTACAGCTGTGGTACTGTTATTTCTGCATCTGGCTCCAGCAATGCCAAACCTGCTGGTTCTGCATCTCTCAGACTGACAGAACAGGCAAAGCAGAGCAGATATAAGATCCAGTGAGCACCAAAACTAATTTTAACCAAAACAGCAAGAACGCAAGTGATCGATCAGATGAGGGATGATCTGTCCTTCCACCCCTTCAAGGATTTTTGCATGGTGTCTACTGGCTTGAGATCAAACTAAATCCTAAATCAATCCTAATTCAAACTAAATCAGTTTCTTATTTATAAGAACCCCTCTGCTCTATCCACGTGTCTACTCAGCTTCATTAGCAGCCTCAGTGTAGAGGTTTTTCAGAGACCTCCTCGATGTAAGCCCGTTCTCTGGCAGCTTCCTGGGCATTTCAAGCAACCACTAGAACAGTTTTCCTTTGCAGAATCCACAAAGTCGGACCCTATGAGAACATGATCTTTCAGGTATTTCATTATTTTCTCAGTAATTTTTGCTTCAACCAAAGTACAAGGTCTATAAAGAACCTCCTTCTGAAAAAGCGTCACACTTTAATGAAAAATCCCTTACTTTTGCTGGAAGTTCAGTTATGTTTTATATAACATAGCATACTATCGGGGTCTGCTCACTTAATTCTTTTCAGATTAAGAGCTAATTCCAAAGCTGCTTTTGCCAAGACCTCAATTTCTGAAATTTGCTTATTTTTTATATTTAGAAAGACTGGGCACAATACTACTACTAAGTCTTCCACAACATTTTTAGCAGTTAAAGTGATGCAAAGAAATGATTTCCCTTTTTAGCAGTATCCTTCTCTTCCTTAATTGCCATCTTTAACATCCCATCATCCAGTAAGCCCAATTTTCACACAAGACAATGGCATTGATTTGCCTAAATTATTTATCTTCTATGTATAGTCGTTAGTTCTTCAAAGCCCACCTTGGATTTTCAATTTTCCTTTTCTACTCATTATACTTTATACACTCGACTACTAAATACCTGGGAGTTGGGTTTCCAAATTTTCATCTCAAACAGCTTCTCAAACCTGCCATCTAGCTAGCATGAATTATTCCCAGACTTGCTAATTTAACTGCTTTTCCCAGCTTATGTTCCTTTCTTATGTTCCACTATTGGTTTCAAACCACATCAAGGAACCGGTTCGCTTCCCCCCCGCCCCCTTTTTCTTTTCTACTCTTACTTTCTCCTGTTTTAATTTTAGGGATGCTTTGAGTAAATTGTTCACTTTCTTTCAAGCTGTCATTTCTGAAGTTTAGCATCATTCTCAGCATTTGATCTTCTTGGCTCCTCCGAGCTCAATGACCGTACTCGTGCACTACGTGCACCGTAGTCGTGGCCACTCATGAAGACATATGTGAGGATCCTACAAACAACTTTAACCTTGCTGACTCAGCAGCAGCTTGACAAATACAGGGGTGATTAAATAATGCTGAGCAACTACTTGTGTCCAGAGCTATTTTAAGTCCGGCTCTGGAAGCGTGCACGTGCTGACGACAAAACCTCCACCCACTGTCTCACAGCCGCTGTCACATGGGGCGATCGAGTAAAAAGGACTAACTGCTTTGATCCTGCTAGCAGAGATGATAATCCTTCTCCACAGGTCCACCGAGCACCCATGAAGTGGCAAGTTCACAAACGCATCCTGGCTGCCGTCCTTTCTAGATGTGGTCACCACCAGTATGGGAGCGGCACCACTACATCAGACCGGATCCCAGCCCCAGCCAGCCTGCGTCAGCCAGCTCAAAGATCGTGGAGCAGAAGACAGCAGCAGGCTGCCACGGGGCTGGTTTCTTCTTAACACCATCATTTAGCAGACAACTTATGCCCTACTAGAGGGTTTATATATCCAATTAAACTTTCTGTAATTCTCATCTTGTGAAACTATGAACATTTTCAATGCTAGATTTTGGAATTATTGTCTCCTAAAGGGTTTTGAAGTTAATTATATCATAGTTGTTATTACTGTCTCACCCACAGATACTGCTTGAACCCCATTATTGTGTGTGTTACTGAGGGCTAAAATAAGAATAGCTGCTGCTTTGGTGTGCTCTGGAGCTAGCCTTTCCTACAAACTGTTTCTCTAACCTTTGCCCAAACATTATGTATGCTCAGTTTATATGCAGGTAGTTAACAAAGCCCGGTAGGGTAAATGGGCTTATTGCATTTATTAAACTGAATTCTCTCCATGCAGAATGCCCCCAGCATGCTGCAGTCCTCTGGCTCTGGAGGCATCTGGCTGTTACCATGGAAGACAGCACCCAGAAATTCCCTTTGCAACTAATAAGCAGGAACTATGAAAGCAAAAGTTTCATGCAATTGCCTTCCGTATGAAAAACGAAAACTGTTTCTGTAACCTATAAAGAAACCAAGATGCAATCAAGTTTATTATAAAAGATGCTAAATTTATGATTATTCCTTTTTTTTTTTTTCCCTTCTACTAAGGCTTCCTTGCTTTGGCAAAAGAAAACGCCCTCTGAGGTAGCATATACTACATAGTACCCAAGCCATATTAAAGAGATGTAAATAAAAATCAAGCCCTAGGTGTAATATAATGCTTATTGAAGATGAAGAAACCAAAGGTCTGTAAATTAAGAAATCCTGAATTAATGGTGGCAAAGTCAGTCTTAACTCTGACTCAGTCCAAAAATACAATTTCTCTTCTTCAGTAGCACTCCAGGCTAAAAATTAAATTCTGATTTCTTGCATCACATTCTGTCCAGCAAGACACACAAAACATCTACACATCAGATTCTGTCTCACTCGGATCTGAGGCTGTATGTTCAAAACAGTTTGGTGGAAGAAAATCAATTAATAAATTTTACAAGTCTTCTTCGTCTGGCAGATCAAAGCAGTAGGTTTCCTAGTTACTTCCTGGCTAGAGGGACCTAGATAACAGCTGCATCAAGGCTGCAGCGAATCCAACACTTTCTGGACAGACCAGCCATCTTCCATCTTTCACACCACAAAGCAAACCCCAGGACTCCACAGAATCAAACAGGCCAAAACCTGAGCTTCCATGCTCACGTTTTCATGCACACATTCTGCAAGTAAACTCACATGTGTGGACCACACACAAGTGCTGCAAACTTAAGAGGCAGCAGATAGGAAGGCTCCACATGGCTGCAGATCCACGCTGCCTGCCTACCTTATCAAGGATGCGCAACCTCATCTGTTTCAGATTAGAAAGATGAGAAAAGGTGGGAGGCTAAAAATATTCTGCACATTTTAATGAACCTGTACCGATTGCCTCTCCCAGCCTCAGAAAGAAATCCAAAACATACAGCAAAAGTAAACAACATTACCTCTCAGGTAAGTTGGGCACATCATCACCCCTGCACAATTCTCGATGCTCCTTGCACATTGTGGGATTCTGTACCTCCCAGGGACCCTCATCCACCATAAAATTCATGCTAAACGTATGTGGGTTTTTGCTTTCGATATCAAGCATTTTTTGGTTACTAGAAAAGGCACGCTTTGCTAGCCAAGGGTATTGAGTGCATGGCAGCTATGTAGCTGCTTCCAATGGCTTTAGCATTTCTACACTCGAGAGACAGCAGGAGAGATCAGTTGTTACATTCACCACAGCACATACAGATAGGAGATATTCTTCACCCTTCAGCATAATTCTCCTCCATTACACCCTGTGGCTCTAGAAGCTTCAAGTTTTGCAATTCAACCTTAAGTAAGGTATTCAAAGGAAAACAAACAAAAACCACCACCATAATACTTCTGCTTCCACAAGACAGTAGCTTGCTTTTGATTTTTATAATTCAATCTTAAAAATTCCTTCTTCCCCAAACTTGGAGAGCGTTTCCTCTGCATGTCAGTTAGATCTTACAACTTCTATGCATTTTTACCAGGGGAAAGGTCCCATGCTAACGGTCCAAGTCAAGATAAACCTGAATCCTAATAAAAGATCAACCTAAAAAAATTATGTACCTCACACAAAACTGCCCTTTTGTAATGGAGACTTCTGCCAATAGCAGATGGAAAGACCTTTGAAAAATAAGACATCCCATATGCCGTCTGCAGCAACTTCGTAGCTTTACTATTGAAATTATCCACTCTTTCCTTCCAGGCCACCACCTTTACATGACCTTGAATAAAGCATAAAGAAGATAATACATAATGTGCAGCTTCTTGGGATACCACTCAGTAAAACCTAAGGAAAGAAAATCACTGCTAGCTGTTTTTTCAATCCATTCGTACATTAGTGTGCTGAAATGCCTACTTGGAGCCATCGAAATCAGATTCAATGTAGGTTTTACAGTACTTAGGAGGAAAGCTATTTTAATTTTGTTAGTTGCCGGAACGTAAAATCGTGAAGGCAAAAAGCTTCCAGCAGAAAACCAGAATAGATCTTAAAGGGGAAAGACATTACCTAGCTTGATGAAAAACCAAGGAAAGCTTCAGCAGGACCTGGTTAAGTACAGCTCCAAGGAAAGGAACAGCCCCTGTTCCTCCACACGGCTGATGCTGGCATGGGGCTAATGACACGAGATGCAGCACCTTGTTCATCAAATCCAAACATATCAAATTAACAGCGGTGCAGAGCAGCTCCTCAGCTGCCAATAAACAACAGCTCCGAGGCCCTTAGCGACATATGAGGAACATGCTCCAAGTTTTAAGCATTTACTTTTGGATATGCAACACCACCAGATGTCCAAGCTTTTTCTTACCTGCAGACTAATGCATCAAAGTGGTTTTGATGACGTTCCCTCTGAAAGCTCATTTGCTCGGAGACCACAGCTCATGTCCATTGCTTCTAGACACGTGCCCAGCCCATTAGTTAAAGTGGACCTGAGCCAGGCATGAGGAGAAGGCCAGTTTTACCGAATTAGCTAGAGCACCCAACATCATGTTTGCGCCTGTTCTATGTTTTAGTCTGGCTACGGGAAGGCAGGACAAAGTCATCCCCTCAAAATGTTTTGAATCAGCTTGAATCGCCAGACTATGTTTGCACTAGTACAGCGCTCTGCATCGCATTAACTAAGGTAGTCCTGACCTGGTAATACATGACCCAGAATACAATGGATTTTCTAAGGCCCAAGGCATCTGCTGCCATTTGCTGAAGAGCTTTTCTCAATCCAAGGCACCCTGCATTTCACAGAGGCAATAAGCAAACCCCAAAACGGTTTCAGCTGTACCTTGCTCTCAAAGGTACCCTCTCTTTCTGTACCCCAGGACAGTAACCAGAGCCCTGACTTTCCTTCCTTCCCTACTGAACAGACCCAGTGCTGGAGCTCACGCCCCTGGTTGGTTGACTTTCAGCCAGTGCATGGCTTCTGCATCACTCAAACCTTCCCCAGCAACACAATGCAAAGGACACGGTTGTTTTTACTGGTACATTCTTGATGAGAGATCTTTGCTTTGGTTTTATCCTTGTGGGTTTTAATAATTATGCACATACACAGAGAGCTTGCAATCAGTGTACTTTGAATTAAATTTTAACCAATTTATGAAGTATTAAAAACCACAAATTTTTTTATAACATTTTAATTGTAGTATTACAGAACTCATCTGCTAACATCTAATTATAATTCTAAATGAGCAGTAATTAACAAGCTATTTTACGGTGCCTAAGTCCAAAACAAACAAGGTCAGGACAGTCCTGCAAAAGGAGCTGCTAGTGTGCACCCTGCAGAAAGGAGGCCAGTCTATCTTTGGGATGCACTCATTCCCCAATTTCTGCACCAAAGCATTACATTTTAGAAACTGTAGGAAGTATCACCCATCAAGTACAGGACTTGCTGTACCGCTGGATCCTTGTCAGGTAATGGCCAGCTCTGCTCTTGTCATAGCATACACATTACCAGTATAAGCTCATTTGAAGTGACATGTGCCAATGTTATGCCACTGGTGGGAAACGTAGAAGCAGCTCCAGCAAAAGCAAATGCCCCCACTCATCAGGTAGCAAAGACCCCAAAACGGGATGGGTTGAGGGCAGAGCAATGAAGGAGTCTCTCTTCTTCATGCAGAAGCCATAAAACTCCCTGCAGTAAAGGCAGCCCACCTACTGTTTGGAAAAAAAAAAAAATTGGTTCATGTTAGTATGGGGAACACTTCAAATTTACCCAACACCTACTAGCAGGAGGAAGGCTGATACTGCAGATAGAGCCACAGATTTCATGTCAGAAATTGCAGGACATTTCCCACTGTCCCAGAAATACCTTGGAAGAATCTTGCTCCCTCACCCCTTGGCTAGTAAGTGAAGTCTTTCTACCTGGTAAGCATCCCCTGAGTGTTTCAAAAGTAGTTATAGCAGAGAAGTGTCCCACCAGCAGAATTTTAGGGGTCAACTGGCAATGGTTCAAAGCCCAGAGGCTTTGCTTCAGAATGCATTACCCTTTGCTGACAGGTTGGACTTAAATTTTATTTTTATATTTTATCCTTTTAAAAGAAAAGTTCTTTGGAGATAAAATGTGAGGGGAAAAAATTCAGCCTAAATCATATGCAATATACAAGGTAATTTTCTCTTCTCAGAGGGAAGAGAAGGTTTCTGATAAGGGCTTTGTGACACACTCATGTGTTTTTCCCTTTACCACTTTTTCCCCGTCTTCAGCAAAAATGAATCTCAAACCCCTCCCAGGAAGAACAGGGGCCATTCCCAACTGTAGGAGAGGAGGCAACAGAACAGGAACTCGCCTGATGCAGCTGGTATCCTCTCTGCCTGCAGGAGCAATGCATTAGATATTTTGAACTAACATTAAAGACATAGAAACATTTGGAAAAGTATCAATGATCAGCTTTTTAAGCGAAAGAACAAAGTACCCAGGGCACTGTCAGGGCTAAAGCAGCAATCCAACTCTGGGAGACACTGGCAATAGAAAATTTGTTTTATGCATGCAGGTGGTTTATGAGAAACAATTTGTTTACAGCCCTTTTAAAAAGAATACATGAAGGAATTTGAATAGCTATTCCTCATGAAGCACTGCTGTTCATAATAAAGCTTATCCTGTCCTCCAAGCTCGCAGAGATAATTCCTGACAGATTAACCTTCTACATCACACCACGAGCACTGGCAGTAAAGGGCTGCTTAAGGCTTTGCAGATTCCCCACCGCTCTGTCGCGCTTCTGTCCCACTCGCAGAAGCACTAAAGCCTCGCACCAGATGGGCCACGGTGGTGTAGATCTCTCTGCAAAAGTATTCTGGGCTTGCTCTGCAGCTGAGACTTACAGGCTTCAGAAAACTTTGCAGTCCAGTCAACCTGCCTTTGTCCAAACTGGAGTGTCCTGTGCCTGCAGCCTGGCATCTCCTAAGGAAGTCAGCACTGTCTGATGGTATTTTTACAAATGCAAATTAAAATAAAAAGTATGTATCCTCCTTGACAGTGTTCGTCAAAAATCAGTTAAGACTCATATTGCTAGCTGAAGCAAACTGATCATCTCTGGAAAATGGAAGCCCTTCTTGAGCAAAGGCAACAGGAGAGCTCCGTGAAGGCTGAAACAGACAGTCAGGACTTCACAAGATACAAACATCCCTCCACACATTTCTCTGCTGGCAAACATGGAAAACCATGTACCTTGATTACATGGCAAAGCTTCTGAATACACTGCAGTTTCTTTTACTTATTAGCTCACCACTGCCTGCCAGAAGTTTGACCAATGCTTGCTGCATGCTTGCCCTGGCAGCCTTCCCCAGGAGGGCTGCACATGGCAGTGTTGTGCTCCAAGTCCTGTTTTGGCATTATGGTGGATGAACAGCTGCAAAATCAATCCCAACTCTGTAATGTGGTTGGGAGGAGGGTAACCTTTCAAGAGCCTAGCAAACACCGTTACCCAACTTGCAAGCGCCTGTCCTGTGACCTCCTCGAGAGCACTGCAAGAGGAGCCAGCAGGATTTTCTTTCTTCGCTGTGCGGATAGGAAAATCCAATGATCAAACCACTGCCTGACGTGAGCATGCACCAGGAAGGCCACTGAAACCACTGGCACAGCAGACTCATAGGCAGCGACTGCCATTAAGACCAAGACCGAATAACTACTGACAGCCAGTTGTATGAACCAGGAAAAGTTGATTATTTCTTTTCAAACAAACCAGCTGCCCTGGGGAAGCCCACCATCCCCAAACCCTTTTCCAACAACTGTCCAAGAGAGTTTCTCACAAGTTACTGGAGGCACAAAAGCTGCAGATGCTTAGTTCTTTATCTTTGAAAATGTTCTACTTGAATTTAATCACACTACATGCAAGTCAAACTTTATTTAGACAAACAAGAATCCTATAAGCCCCCCTTTCCTCACCAGAGAGTGGGAACAAGCAGAACAGCTAGTGCCTTCTTGCTCTACTGAATTCATGATATTAAACCAAAAGCAACGTCATCTTAACTTGGAAGGACTTTTAAAAGAGCTTGCAGCAATTCTGCTGCTGCAGCATTTTTGTGTTTTGGATTAACTACAAGCCTTCTTAACCCCTCCGAGTTTGTAAACGCATCTACCCGTATCCTCCTAAGCTTTCAGAGCAGTCAGCAACCTCTGATATGTTAGCAAGCTGAGAGTTAAGGCGTACACCATGTACAACTATTGTAATTTGAGCTCCTCTACAAGTTAAAGAAGTCCAAGTTTTAGGCATTTTTGTCCACAAGAAAGGACCTGCAGAATTTGGTAAATTATCTCAGACATTCCTCATGTCTCATGTGCAATTTCCCCGATTAACATCCCGGGCTCACAGGGGCAATGAAAAGGTCAAAATCCTACTACAGGAGACAGTACTAAAATATTATTAAATGTTACCTTTAAAACATTTTCAATTAGTATTAATATAGGAAGACTTCTATCTCGAGGGATTTTGTAAATTCATGATTATCATCACAGACTTTTTAAGCTCTTTTTCAAACAGCATTTTTTGGCCTTTTTTTTTTGCCAATATAGTATATCAGAAGCTAGGAAAAAAACCTTAGTAGCAACTTTCTTGAAATGAAATGAAATGAAAAAAAAACCCCTGCCACCAATAACAGGTTCTGTTTGATGTAGTTTGTCATTTTTCTGGACAGCTGAAAGCCTTAGGCAAATGTGCAGGAAAAAACAGCGAACCACCTCATACGTCTTTTGTTTATTAAACCCCGAGTTTATTCAAGTGGCTTTGAATCCTGAACTACACAAAGTCTTCTGAACCGTTCCACGCTCAGCAATCGATACTGGGGGGCAAAGAGAATCAAAAACATCCTCTAAGTTTATTAACTTCTGGAGAAAGCATCAGATAACGAACCCTTTCATCTCAACTCATGCAGCTGAAGAACGGTGAGAAACAACAGTGGCCAGAACCAGACCAGCTCCAGCATGGTGCTACCAGAAGGTCTTCTCAGGTGCTGCGAAAGCACCTGTAT
The DNA here is from genome assembly GCA_013401315.1 of Balaeniceps rex. Taxonomy (NCBI): domain Eukaryota; kingdom Metazoa; phylum Chordata; class Aves; order Pelecaniformes; family Balaenicipitidae; genus Balaeniceps; species Balaeniceps rex. The sequence continues at coordinate 290,643 of VYZW01025442.1, forward strand.
TGCTCCTGCCCCAGAAGCCTTTAATGGCTGCAGGGCTAGTAACAGGCCAAGCTCTCTTACCCTACCTGTGGAGGACACTGTTACAAAACAATCAAGGAATCTATTTAAAATACACTTTTAAGCTTTCTTCTGACTCTGCCATGTTTTCAGAGGAATGGGTGCGTTTCGGGGTTGGCCGTACATGTGCTGTAGATGAAAGGATGCCAAGCAGTGCCAAGTTATCCGAGACAAATAGTATCTAGAGGAGATGGATGGAGTCACAAGATCAAACTGCAAACACTCCCAGCTCAACACTATTTTGAAAAGGGCTGTCTATACTGTGCCCATTCACAAAAAAAACAGGGTAGAGAAAAGCCATTTTTATATACAAAATTATATCAAAAGAGTGCCCTAGAGGCCACTGTATCATTCATTTTCTTACTAAATTCAATAAAAAGACACACTTGTTATTTAGATTAAACAGCTGCAGCACCAAGGGGTCTTGCTGCAGCATTTAAGACCTTGTTGAGAGCATGTCCTGCCCTAATCTAGGCAACGAGCACATTCAGAAAACAGACATGGCAATTTGACTGGCAGTAGGTCTACCCTGGAGGTCCCATACATCACTGCCTACATCTGCATTTCCTCTCCCTTTGCTATCTTTCCTCACACATTTCCCAGTGTCCAAGTGTGTTTCAAGACAGCTGAAAGGATGCAATTTGTAGCATCAATTTAGCACAACATGAGATAGCCAAGATGGTTAAGAAAGAAGGAGCCTAACTCTTCCAAGTTAGTTTATTGCACCTTTGCAAGAAGAATTCATTTCTATTCCAGCAGTGCCTACAGCGGTGTATCCAGTCCAAACACATAACAAGAGAAACAGATGCATTCAAGACAGGCTCACATTTTGCACGCCCCATGGTAGAGGAGCTGTGTGTCCGTGAGGATGTACTCACTACAGCTGGCTGCATCCCCTAACGGATCCATTAGTATTTGGTCAATGACAAGAAAAGAACAGCCTTTCCTTCCCTTAAGTAAGACACTAATCTATTACAACTCTACAAGCTAAGGTAATTAATCAAAAGTCTATCATACCATATAAAATGAAAATGGCTCCAAGATGTGCCTGTTCACATCAATTAATTATTAAAGGAGCATTAGCTGAAGCTTTTCACCTGCCATTTAAAAGTTAGGGATAACATGACATGCCACGCATACAACTAGCACAGCATAGTCTACACCCGCATTCACCCAGCCACCCTCCCCAGTTGTGCCAGTACCTGCTCTGCTTCTGCAGACTGGTTCCAGTACACCCCAACAGCAACCAGAGCCTGCCTGCTAGGGATGCTCGGTACATACAGCTGCAAAATCACCGTGGGGAGCCAGCGGGTAGCCCCTCCAAACAGCAATTGCAACAAGCATTTGCACATGTTTGCCTGACATTTCCACTTTTGTTTCAAAATAAAGTCCTCAAGCAACAAGGCGAGGGCTCGGTAAACGGTAGCGCAAGCATTCCTAGAAACCACCAACCGTGTTGTTTTCAGCTGTGTTAGCGCTGCTGTAATCAATGGAAGCACTTAGCAGTGATGAGTACGTACCGGCAAGAAAAAACACCCCATCCTTTATGCCATGGCTGTATCTTCTTCCAGACCAACCAATGAATCAAGATCACTGACTGCACTAGGAGGTGAAGCACTGAGAGGGCTGGTGCTTAATTAAACTGAAGTAAATACACCCCGGCTCAGGAGCAGACTAAAATCACCTCTGTAGCACATAAGCCAAGAGCAGACGACAGCACAGCAGCTTCAGACTCTCTCATATTTCTACCACTTATGACCCGAGCTTTATTCTAATTGCACAAATTGAAGAATGATTAGCAGTTGTGTGGACATTAAATGCCCTGTTGATGTAACCAAAACAGATTTGCTTTATTCAGAATGATTACTTAAGGCCATAGCTGTGAAACTAGAATGAATCAAAATAAAAACGTGCATTAAAAACACAAAGCATCACTTCAGAAACGAGGGGGACGGCAATACAGCCTTAGTAATAATTTAAAAGCCGCACATTTCATGCTTTCTAGAAATGGAGAGGCAGGCGCCTTTTTCATGAAACCCCATAAACCTGCTACAGTGTGCTTCTCATCCTCTGCAGTCTCTAAAATGAACTTTTATGAATAGGAATACTAACAAAATTCACCCCACCTATGTTTTGCATCAGGTTTCTATCTAAGAATCCATATCCAATTTTACAATAAATTTATATTTTTGCTGAAAAGTGTTATGCACAAATCCAGATCGGCAGAAACACAGGGTCGAGTCGGAGACCAGCTTCCACGAGCCAGGGGAAGCAAGTGGTTAAGTGCAACCCTGACAGACCCCAGCTGCCGGTGCTGCAACAACTTTACAGGCAGCACATTCCCTAATAAACTACCAAACTACCAAACAGGCACCAGCACTCCTGGTGTTGTTTGCGAAGTAAATACTAAACCACAGCTTTAAACATTTCTGCCTCTCCTCCCATCTTTCACAGATGCTTCTCTTCACACCTTATCTCCCAGCTGAACAGTGAGAAACGGGGGACCCCAGATTGGCTGCCAGCCAGCCTTTTCAGGATTCATTTTTAATACCATTACCTATGAATACGTTAAATTTACTTGGCCTCCAGTCATCTCATTAACCCTGGCAGCAAAGCAACTAACATAAATACAGCTTACAACATATACTTGATAAGAAAGCCATGCATTTTTCCTTAGCACTTCATCTAAAAAGGTAAATCTCAAGAGGTAAGTCTCTAGCTGTTAACCAGGTATTTCCCTCTCCCCACAGAGGAAGAAACTGTGTTTTTCTCCGACAGCAATATATGATGTTACTGTCATTACAGCTGTTTCAGAACTGCTTTAAACTACACTTGTGTTTCAGAACTACCTGCCAGAGCCCTTGTTCAAAACTTTAATCTCTCAATATATCGTTTCAAGGGAAGCTTTTAGTTTCATCTGTCCAAGTCATCAAGCACACAAAAGAAAATGCATACTTAAAGGTGGATGATACAATCCCAGTCCCTGCATTCGAAATACAATCCACAATCTCCTTCCCTGGGGCTTTCTCAGACTGGATGACCAGACTTTATACGTGCTATGAGACAGCATCACAGGGCTGAAAAACCCCAGAAAAGGTTCCCTAAAAGCAGGGACTGGCCAGTGCAAGAGATCTTGTTAGACATCCTCCTCACTCCAACACCACCGTTGTGCTTTGCTTTTACACTGGAGGCAGCAGAGCAGAGGGGCTGTGTTCCCAGCAGCAGGGCAGGTCCGGAGCTCCAACCCTGCCTCCAAGCGCAAGGACTCCTGGTGGCCTTGCTAAGTGCCTTCATTTCTGCACCTTACATTCCCCAACTATAAAAGCAGTGATAGCACTCTGCCTCCCTGACACTATTTCGTGAGAATACATTTTAAAAAAAATAACAACAAAAACCAAAAAAAAACCCCACACCAAACACAAACAAAAAAAACAACTATGAAACTCTGAAGAGTAAATACTGCTATCTTGAAAACATCAGAAGCTTACTCCAGTTACCAGTCTTCTATAAAAACACACAAAAAATTATCCTGCAAACATTTTCTGGACTAATTTTATTCTTCCATTTCTTAAAATTCCACTAAACCTTTAGTTTTAGTACGACAATTTATACGACCTCTTTGGAGAAAAGCTGCAAACCATTTGAATTCTAGTTTTTCCACCTTAAGAAAAGCCTAAAAATATACAGTTTATCTCTTATAACCCTGTAACAGCAGAGGTTTGGCTCTAGCAGAAGAACAATGAGATAAGAAATCAAAACGGTCATCTATCCGCTGATGGTGCATAAACACTGTATTTATTAGCACTTTCACATACTGATTTTAGACTAACCTCTTTCTCACAGTAGTAATAGCAGAAATGACCATTTCAAAAATGCTGTCATCCAAATGTCACAAAACAAAAGAGAACAAATGATACTCCTGTGAGAGATCTACCTCCCCACATCTCCTCTGGCATTCAGAAGCTGGCACGCGAGGAGAATAATCCAGCTCCTGTGACTCATCTCACCCTTCAAAGCCAAGGCAGGCTCCGGGACGGAGCGAGCACGGGAGCTGCACCAGGAGGTCCGGCCAATACTCCCCATCTCTCTGCAGCCTGCAGCGGTTCCTCCATCTTGCAGAAGAGGATCCGGTCAGCATTCGTCTTCCTAATTACACACCAACAATTAACTGGAATCTCGTTGGGCTGTGCATGTCACCTGTTAACGGGGCTCCGTGAAAAATGGCTAAAACTCGATGTGGCAGATGGAGCTATATATCCTGCCCATCTCTGGAGAGCAGATTTGTAATGCAAAACACTGAATTCAAGATGCGATCCATGGATACAAGGAAGCAATCAGAACCAAACTGATTAAACAAGACCCAGGTCTCAGCACGGTGTGCAGAATACTAAGCAGAAACAAAGATACCTCAGAGAGGGAAACAAACTGCACGTCGAGCTACGCACCAGCCAGGTCTTCACTGCACTGTATGACTGTCTCTTCAGAAAATCAGACTATTCTTCTAACAACAACGCCAGAGACATCCGCATCTCGATCACTGTCTATCTCAGATATACACAGATGAAAACCTCGGTTTGTCGAGTTGCCTGTTTTATAACAGGGAAGCCCCGGGCAGCGATGCCGTGATCCACATGGGCAAATGCAACTGCGCTTGTTGCCAAGCCCTCAAATTCAGATTTACAGTATCCCAGGGTCAGAAGACAAGTTGGATTATTAGCCTGGCCTCTCTTGCAACCCCAGGGACACTACATTTCATCCAGTTACTGTGATCCTGAGCCCAACGCCTGTTTTGACTAAAGCACAACTGGATTCAGTATGGGAGGAATCCAGACTGATGCCCGGGACAGACATCAGGACACGGAGGGACGCACTACTTCTCCTCCCTCTCTGCCCTCTCACAAGACCCCAAGAGTCATGTGCTTTGCTTCCAGCTCGAGTACTGCTGGCTCCAGCACCCAGTCACACCACCTTGCTCTGCTTTTCGCTGCTATATTCTGGAGCATTTTTAAATCCTTGCATTTGGAACTGTGATTTCTCTTATCAACACTGATCTGGCTTCACAGACCTCCCACTCATTTTGCTTCATCGGCTAATGGAAGAGGAGAAGAGTTAAATAGCCCTCTGAGCTGCTGCAGCCACTCTCTTAGGAACACTCCGCTCACACACACACACACGCATGCACGCTCTCAGCTACACCCTTGCTCAAATAGCCATCAGGAAAACTATAATTTAGACTTTTAACAGCTCCTCCAGTAAAACACAAAAAAACAACCGCCCTTAAAGATGGTTTTGTTCCACTTTTGCTGAGCAAAATGCTTACCCCTCAGACAGCTGGAACCAGCCTTGTACATTATTTTACTGTCTTACACCTCCCTGCTAACTGGATGATGTCACGTAGCCTTACAAGAATAAACATATTCTGACACGCACCAAAAAATGAACCAACTAAGCTATAAGCAGAGACGCTTTACATAATGCTTTGTAGATACCTTTACACTGCCTGGGCCCCACAACAAGTTAATTTTTTCATCCAGGGCTTAGAGAGAAGAAAAAGCTTTCGAATGCCAGTACAGTGCTCGCCCGCTGACTTACCAAAGCAGTTACTGCCAAGCCGCTGCACAGCCTGCATGCCTCAGTGACGGAGCGCTTTTGGAAAATTCCTGTTATATGCACACACACACACACACACATGCACACAAAAGAGCAATCTAATAATCAGAATATTTAGAGACACATTATTCAGAGACACTCATGTGGCCTCTAGGAGCACACTTTTGATCTGGGTGAAGTGACTTTAGATATAAAAGGATGCCGTGGCATCCTTTCTCCTCTCCTTGCCTCTTCCCCTGCCAACTTCTTCAGGTTTGGGGGGTTTAATTTTTTATTTATTGCCTTTCTTGAAGCTTGACAGAAAGTTTCTGTTATTACACCAGATTTTATCCTTTTCTCTTTGGCAAATGTTGATTCTCCCCCATCCTCCCACACGTCTCACATGGAATTGCTACAGCCTCTTTTGTGCAACAAAAAAAAAAGTGTGTACCTTTATCTTACTACAAAATCTGCTGTTTCAACAACACCAGCACTGCCTGGACATTAGAGTTCAGTGTTTAACTGAACCAAAGAAACTGCATCCCGCTGTCCCTCTTGAATGCAAGGGGCTGCACAGCCCACCTCCGCACTCTGTGCTAGCGCCGAGAGCGTGGCAGAGCCCCAGGTCTGAGGGCAGGGAGCGATGGCTACAGCCCCCTTGCGCTCTCCGGCAAGCACGCCGGCATTCCTGCACTGCATAGAGAATTTGCAGCTGACGCCCCTACGAGCTCTTGGCTGATACGATTGCATTGATATTACATGGGCTTATAATAATGTAGGCCTAAAAATACCTAACAGTATTTCCCTGCATTTAACAAATAGGAAAGCCAATGACAATTTCACTAATGACTTGCAAACACTATTGCCCAACCTCCTTTTCAGGGGGATGGAGCGATACTGCAAAGAAGATAATGGATGGGTAATGGTGGTGATACCCTTGGCTCCACGGGCTCCTCCCAAGTGAGGCAGACTTCACGCCTTTGTGCCAGGCACCATCTCAACCCTCCAACCCCAAACAAGACAAGATTTTTAAAATATTTTTTTGTTCTTTGAAGACATGCCTTAATACTGAACGCGCTGCTCCACTTCTGCATTCCTGAGCTCCACTATCTGTAAACAAGAGTCAGGATTGGTACTTTGCAATGCAAGTTCACATCTTTGGATGGGAGATGGTAAGTAAAAAGCAAACTAATATTACAGAGTACAGCAGGATATCTCTCGTATAAACAACTTTAAAATCACCTTTTAATGATAAATCTCACCATCAGGAGCATCAAACACAGCATGACTGTGCTGAGGGAGCAGGGAGTTGGTGAAGATGAGGTGTTTTTTCTTTCTTGAAATTTTTAATAAAAATGTAGCTAGGAGATCAAGTTCACTTTTGCTAGAAAAATCTTCAGAATAAAAAGATTGCTATTTCTATATCCAGGTGCTTTTCATGTGTATGAGTCTAGTCATTTGAGATTCAGCATAGGTCTGCTCTTGAAGTGAAAAAGGCATGCCCCCTACTTCCTCTTCAAAAGTAGGGCACAATCAGCCAGCTTCCATTTAATATGGACAAACATGATTTCAGCATTATTCATCACTCCAATTTCAATAATGAAATGAAAAGTATTCCTCAAACTAAAGGGTTTAAAAATCTAACTACCTCTCATTATCTTCCAGTCCTCTAGAAGAAATTAAGTTGATGTCCTCCAAGAGATTTAATGGACAACAACAGACTCTTCACAGTCCATCTCAAAACACTAAAGCACTATTCCTGGAATGACCAGTTGCCTCCTTGGATAACACTAACAATAAGACCTAAACCCAGCCACCAGTGAATGCATTTTCTGGAAAAAATAACTGTAAGACCTCTTCAAGTTGAAAATTTTATCAATCACAAGTCTTCACTGCAGAGCCAGTATATCCATCAGTTTTGAGGTTATCCCCATTTAAACTTTAAATATTTTGAAAAAAAAAATTCTAGAGTTCATCCATAAAGCTTTAAGTGACAACATCACTGGCAAGTCACTGAGAACACAACTGAAAGCCAAGTGCCCGACACCTACAAAGCAGAAAAAAACCAAAGGATCTTTTTGGTTTTTTAAGACCTGACTTCATAGTCCCAAAACTTTTAAGTAAAATAGGTCAGTACTAGTATTCACACCTTTGAGAGTGTAATCATGTGCTTTAAGATAGTAGAAAACTTTTAATTTTTACTTCAATCCTTTCAAAACTGTAGCAGGTTCTTTTAAAAGAAGTAGAGGATTCTTGCTCATCAATAGGGATCACTGCTACCCAGGGTACATAGTCCGAGTTTTCACAGTAGTCTCCAGCGTAACATATATATTCGTCTCTTGTAACTGAGGCTGTAATTTGCTAAGCACATCTTTCAGCAACGGTGATGGCTTAAGCAGTCACAGTGCCCAAGTCCAGTCACCTCCCCAGCTGCATCAGTACAGTTTTGCGCAGTGGATTGGATCAGGGAACCAATCAGAGGTAAAAATAAACAAGAGGGGGAAAAAGAATACAATTCTCTTTAACCTGAAGCAGACTCCTGATGTACTGCCCCGCTGCTAGCGACAAAGCAGGTTTGGAGCAAGCAGGAGGAGATGGGCAGAGACTGGTGAAGCCCCGACTGTCTCCGGAAGAAACGTTCTAACTACACACTGCAGCCCAATTACTTCATACTGTAAAGTACTTACTAACCTCTAAAAAAAGATTCAAGACTGTTTTGATTGATTTTCTTTTGCAAAATAATCTCCCACCCAGGGTCTATGGTTATATTTCAGTAACATCAGAAAAAAATTCTTAAAACCTATGTCCTCTGCAGAAAACAACCTCTAAGGAAAGCACCAGCACTCTTCCACAGCCAGAACAATGCTCCTCCCTCACCATCACAATTTCCAGGAGGTGAAAGCCTTTGCCAGCTCTTCAGGAGAATCTTCTAGTAACTGTTGTGTTTCAACACAGCACTCGGGACTTTCTACTCCTCTTTTGGATCAGTCTCACTGCCACATACTTCCTCACCTTTTATGAGAGATTTACTGAATAAGGAGACTGAAGATTTCAGGATTTACAACTCACCTGGACTAAGCGCCTTCAAGCAGCACAGCTACATCTGATAAAGATCTATTAATGAGGATAGCCCCTCTTTGAAAAGATGCCTTTGAGGATTTGTCTCCTTCTGTGTCTCTGCCCTGTCGTTTGACCTAGGAATCGCAGCTGACAGTGGTGCAGAGGCAAGATAGGACCTGCAATTCCCTAATAATTGGGGGAAAACAATGGAGAACAGCCCACAGAGAGTGGATTATATTCTTGAAACTTCTTTAAACATTTTCCCATTTATTCTGGGAACAGGTTCAGAGCAAAGTGTTCATCACGAAAACTCTGACGAGAACAATACGAGGTGGCACACGCTTTGCATCCAATCCTTAGATGATGCTTCCTGGACAACAGACATTCAAGGCAATAAGGCTGTACACTACCAAAATACTTACTTTTATATAGCTTTAAACAGAATGTTACAAAGTCACCATAATTAGGGCCCCCATCCCACCATGTAGAGCCTAGAAATTACTGGTCGACATGCAAAAAATAATGATGCAACGGTGGGAAAAGGATATTTGGTAAAATAAGTAACTTGGAGAATATTTTCTTTCTCTCTTCCTTTAGCAAATGATTAAATAGAGGGATCAGAGGCTCAGATTTCAGCAACAGATGTTTAATTCTGAAGGCTTAGTCCTTCCTGGCCAAAAACTTTGGCAGTTCGCTAGATTGGCTTATTGATCAAAATAAGAGTATGTATCCCAGGTAACTTTTGTTCTCAAATAATGAGATCGTAATCTGACTTGCAACATCCTTGTTATTCCTATATCACCAATAAGCACAGTCTTTATCATCAGCTTCTGAAACCCTCTTTATACTATCTGGTTCTTCAGCACCGTGTGATTTGTGCTCACAGCAGCACCAAAGTGTCTCCTCCTAAAACACTATTCCCAGTTCAAAACTGTCGCAATGTATTTAAAAACTATACAAGTAAAAGAAAACAAGCTGCACTGTACAGCTTTCCTGCACTATATAATTGACTCAGTAATTTCCATAAAACCCCAGTGAGAAGTTACCGGTTTGTCAATCTATTCTCTTCCACGCACCAGATTTTGGGAAAATGCACTGAAATGGCTGATTTACTAATTCTGCCCTAGGTACTACTTCAGTAGCAGATGCCATCTAGCCCAAGAGGATAGTCTCATTTAAAGGAGCAAAATGCAACTACAAAGCTAGTCTAAATTTAGTACAGATCAGCGACCAAGGAAGGAACATTTATGAGGGCATGGGAAAGGTCTGTGTTACCAGTACAGATGTGACCCAAGTATCTCATCTACGCCAACATGAGGTGCTACTAAGTGTAGCATAATACACTGAAATGTAGATATACGCAAGGCCTACTATATCTTAGTATGATTGCTGGGAACTCCATTAAGGTCATAAATATAGTGATAGCTGACAAGAAGTTCAACAGCGGGTTAGATATTCTCCCAGTAGGAGAAAAATGCTCTTAACAACTACCTGTGGGATTATGAAAATAGGCTACTTAAGTATCTGCTGCTATTAGTGATACTGTACTGCCTGCCAGATCTGCGAGAGTTTTCACTTTGAACGCATGCTTGGAGTGCTTTTTCTTTTATCAAGGGAGTATAAACACCAATCTTTGGGGAGGACAAACAAAGCAATCTACCCAGCGTGGAGAACGGACACACTCATTAGCCCACGAGGAGCATTAGTAACTTGTGGTATCAGCACATTACAGGAGAGAAAGTCATTACATCATTAGAGTTGTCACTTGTGAGCGCAAGTGGCGTGGACAGGGGTGTCATCACCGACCCAAGGACCTCACCAACCACACGAAGCAGAGCAGAGGAGATTAAATGCCATGGGAAGCAAAGACAGAATCCTGCAAACACCACTGCTGAAAGTGTTCGAAGAAAGAGATAATTCTGCCCAACCGTCACATGTGATTCTTTTCCCTGAAACTACACATTTTTCTTCTATTTGCACACTAATTTGGAAACTTTTCTTCCTTCACCTGTGAAGGAGCTGCTATATCCAAGTGTTTACGGAATTTACCATTTTTCTCATTCTTTCACCCCTGCCATGTCACTGGCACAAAGCTCCCTCTTCATTCTAAAAATACTTTATACAAGCTTGTTGGGTTCACATGAAGACTTTCAGGACCATCAATAAGACCAAGGAGCACAAGATGCGTCCACTAAACCCAGAATTACAGATTGCATTTTAGGTTTCTAAAAAACAAACGTTTGAGTGATTAGCACGTAACTATGTCTAAAATTAAATAATTGCAGAGAAACAGTGCTGCTTAGTGAAACTGAGAACTCCATGCTACCAAAAATTAGATGTAATTATAATGTATATGTAAAGGGCACAGCATTCTGAGTGTTAAATCACCTTTATTTATGTTTTCTGGATTTGTAACACTGACATTTGAATTCCTAACACTACACGGATATACCACATTATATCAAATGCGCCAACAACTCTATTCTGAATCACCTTGAAGGCTTGCAAAACAGAGCTGTGTTTGAACACATTTATCTTTTTCCTTACACTCTTTCAGCTATTCAGCGAGACCACAATGTATACTTCTGGAGTCATAATTGGTCGCCAAAGCAACAGCTTGGATGCCAAAAGGCAGGATTTCAACTCGACTGCGCAGGGTGGCGGGGAGAGAAAGGTGACCACAATGCCTCCATTGTAGCCTTGATCCTGCGACTCAGCCCCACGGCGAACTACAACTCGTTCATGCGCTGAATCCGAAATGAATAACTGGGAAACCGACTGAAAATGAGACTTTGTTTTCTTTTAACTTCTGTTCCTCGTACTAATGGCCTTTAAGAGGGTCTGGGCATTAATCTTAGGCAGTAACAAGACAGATGAGAAGGATCCCTGGCTAGATTTTCATGTCTCCAAGTGGGTCGAAAAAATATAATTAAAACCCAACAACAACAAAAAAATTCCCTCTTTAATCAATTCTCTTGAAGTTGTCAATTTTCTATTTATTACCAACCCTCAGAAAGGGAGGTTTGCACCACAGTTAGTGCACAGTACTGACAGTAGATCTTGAGTTCCTTCCTCACAAGGAAAAAACAGACATTTACATACCAGAGGCCTTTTCTCATGTCGTCAGCTAACCACAGCTATATGGATGGTGAAAAAATACCCACTCCTCATAATTTTATTGCTTAACCTCTTACAAGAGCTTAGGTTTCTTTCCAGCTGCTATTCTGCTATAAGAGGACTGAGAGGCGGTATTTGTTTTCAGGTCTTTTCCGCCTATTTAGCAATGCCCTTTTCCTCCTGTACTCCAAGGCAGCTGTTTATCAGCTAAAAGAGGTTAAATTAAGAAATTTGCCTTGCTTGCCTCCTCTGTTTAAAAGGTGTTACATTACTCCCTTCACAGTTTGTGGTTCAAACACTGCAGCTACTAAATAAATACGTGTTTATGCGGATACGCACATTATTAGAAATATTTATGTTAATTCAGTTCTGACAAAGAACCAGACCCAACTAGACCACAGGTCGCCACGGTTCAGCTGTTGCAGAGCCAGCACAGCGCTGGCAAGCCCAGGGCTGAGGACGGGGATGTTCCATCAGCACTTTTCCTGCGTGCCCACCCCGCCTAAGCACCAGCACACTTGGACCACCCCAGTGCCTGAGCAGTGGTGAATACCCTTCTCCATCAAACCCATCCACATGGCTCTGATGCTACTGCTAGGGAGTGAAGAGGGATGAAGGGAGAGAGCACTGTGAGGGCAAAACATCCCTCCTGGCAGAGGTCGGTGGCAAGCTGGGCACACAGAGAGACGAGATGGGCAGGGCAGGATGGGGAGCACCAGGAGCACCGGGGACCTGCCAGCCCCAGCGCCCTGCTGGCAGTTTTCACGGCTGCCCCAGGTGTAGTGAAAGTGCTTCTCTCCTCTAACAGCACAGCTTTGTGAAAGGCATCTAGCACACGAGATTTTCACTTTCAAAACCTCCAAGCAGCTCCCAGCTGCTCCTTTTAAACCTTCCACTGCCACGCGTCACACATTTCCTCCGTTTCCCACTCATAAGAAGGGGGCTGCAGATACACGGCATCAAATAACGGAGCAGCAAAAAGCTTCTGCTGTAACGTTTCGAACCAACAGATTAAGAAAGATGGTCTGTCACAAAGTGACCAGCATTAACCTTGACGGCCTCAGAAATATCAGGCATTAAGGAACAACACAAAGAATTAAGAGACAGTCTGGAAGGATTTCAGAAGTGAATTGCCTACAGTTTTTCCTCTGTGAGGTTTCTACAGCTGGATACATGTTGAAAACACATGGCCTTACTAGCAGAGCGAGACAAAAAGCAAAGCCTGTTTAATATCTCTGTAACAAGTCTGCAAAAGTATTGGCATGCACCGTAGGCAAAAGGCAGGCCAGGCCAGGCCAGGCTTTCTTAGTTTTTTTTTCCTTTGGAATCACCTGAAAAAGATGAGAGTTTTACCTACATAGATAACAAGCCATTACCTCTCTTGTATGAGTAACACTTAATAAAAGATTGGATTTCACCTCATTATAGCTGCATTGGAAAAAGGCATCACAACATCAGTAAATAACAAAACAGTTAACACCAGCACAGGCCGAAATGCTTCCTCCATATTTGCCATCCCTAAATACCTCACAGTCTGCAAATGGGATGGTTTTATTGTTTTTAAATACACAGAGGCATGTATTCCTTAATTATACTTTAAACCAAGAACAAAGGTCGCTTATACGCTCTTAGTGAGAGGCAACCATCCAGTCACTGTATGTTCTGTAAACAACTCCCATCACTTCGACAATTATCAGTAGACCTTTAGACTTATGCATCTCTTGGCCCCTTTCATATTGGAAAAACATCATTAAACCAGATTAAAACTGCTATTCCAGTCAGACCGCTTATCTAATGCTTGAAGAAAATGTGTACCTGCAATTCTCTCCTTCAAAACAAATGATAAAATCGACTGTTACTTCAGACTCTTAATCTTGGAAGAAAATATTCTCTCTAATCAGAGACTACTAAATCTACTCTCTCTTCTATTAAAATTATGTATTTGCATAATCACAAAACTTTCAAAGAAACATTTTTAGGATGGATAAACACAGCAGTCATATGTGTTCAGATACGCTGAATTAGATGAAATAACTTTAATAAGAAAAAAATGTACATGAAGTACAGTTTTACAATTAACATCTGCTTTATCTCCTTTTTTTTTTTTTTTGTAAGATGACATTTAAGCTATACGTGTGTATCAGAGCCCTTTATCTCACAATGCCATTTTCCCCTGGAGCGTTCATGTCTCACTTCAATAAAATATCAGCACACAAGGGCCTGAAACCAGCTTTACCTGCAGCAGAGACAACTCCCAGACTATCAATTTGTAAAAGCACTGGAAAAGCAGCAAGAACAATATTGACAGATGGGCTCTCCCACACTTCCCCTGCAGAAGCCTCTGCTCTGGCACCACCTTCCCCACAAATTAGTCTGTGGGGAGTTGATGGATAATTATCCATTTCAGTCTTTCAGACCTCAAAAAAGCAGGCATGGGGTATTTCAAGTTTTGGGGTGGGGTTTTTTTGGTTTTTTCCCCCCAGTAAATTAAATTTTGACTCATGCTTTCAGGAAAAGATAAACTTAGCCATCAGGGCAATTCACTCCTTCCTCTAGAACTTCAATAACATTTAGGGTTTTTACTCAATATGTTAGCTGTCCAGAGCCATTTCCAGACTCTGAAGCTCCAACCCATGGGCGATGCTCATCCACAACCAGTGCTTGGAGCTGAAGCTTTGGCAAGTCTGGGGACCGCAGCATCACCAAGCCTACACTTTTTGTTTTAAATTACTGTCATCTCATTTGCACTCCCTCTTTGTATCTGAAGTAACAGACAATACCTTGGGGTTTTCTTGCAAAGAGGCCCTGCTATAGCAGTACAAAATTAAGGACAAAAGTGAAACAATAAAATACCAACTCAGTTCAACAGGACATTGGCTGTCCTACTTCCACTTCCCAGGAGGAAGCCAGGGATGGACTCCGGGAACAGAGCCATCCACGCCCACCTTATCTATGGACTGTGGTTTTAACCTTGAGCCTGCATTTAAATTGAGGGTTTGTATGAAACAGCAATGGGCACTCCCAACCTCAGGACATCAGTGTCCTCAGCAGCAGAAGGTGCCATCAGGTCTGTTGTCATTACCAGGTGTGTTTAATTACTGCTATTACCGGCAACCAGGGAAGGGCTGTAAGGCACCTACGCTTCAAAGAGAAAAGGCAGCGCAGGGCAGCACAGATCATTTCAGCAACTGTAAATACTTTGCCATCTTCAGAGTCATTAGAGTTAAACAACAGTTTTGAAAATGCTCATTTATTCCTCCCTGACCACACCACGTACGCAGGCACCTACGCTGACCATATCGCCATAGTATCCCTCAGTGTCTCCACACCTGTGGTCTGATCGACGGGCCACACAAAGTAAATACAAAGAAATCTAGGCAGAGCACATGCTCATGGGTGGAGCACACAGCACATCGATACATAAAAACAAACAATGCTTCAACCAACTGTTATTTTTATCCGTATGTAAACAGTAGCATGCAGAGAAAGTAAATCTCCTGCCCTGCTCTTGCTGTAAGACTACGAGAAGAGAATTATTTAGCATCACAAAGGAAAACAAATTTCTTAAGAGCCCAGCTGCAAATCTGAGCCCCACACAGAAGGTGGGCTGAAGCAAACCAGAGTGTAAGATACCCAGCCGTGCAAAGGGGTCCCGTGGATACGACGATTTCCGATCAATTAGGCCATTGTATAATGGACGCAGCTGCCAACGTCTGCTCTGATGCCAGGAAGCAGCAGAGGGTTTGGAATCGGCACGGATCTCTAGGCAGTGCTAGGGACTGCACTGAAAATGTACATGGCTTTCCAAAAAATGTAGATGGCTTTCTGAAAAAGTGTAAAGTATGGTACCAGGATCAACAAACTCAGCAGGGAAAAAGTTAGGCCAATTCAGCATTTTGGAAAAATCCCACTTGAGTTTCTGTCCTGGTGGTGGCCTGAGCCCAGCCCCGTGGTGAGCAGGCAGCTCTGCCTGGAGCCGCTCTGCCAGGCCAGGAGGCGCAGGAAGACCCTGCCCTCTCCTGCGCTTGGAGGCA
Organism: Balaeniceps rex; assembly: GCA_013401315.1. Lineage (NCBI taxonomy): Eukaryota > Metazoa > Chordata > Aves > Pelecaniformes > Balaenicipitidae > Balaeniceps > Balaeniceps rex. The sequence goes on from VYZW01025442.1 coordinate 306,500, forward strand.
GCAGGAGCCGGCAGCCGGCAGGGGCTGGGGCAGAAGGTCCCATGGCCGAGGCAGCTCCAGGGACATCCAGAGGGGCGAGAGCTCCTGCACCGCCCAGGGGAGCCACGCTCCAGCCGCCAAAAATAAGCGCATGTGTTGGAAAACTGAGATTCAGAAACTCTCTCCTGTTTCTGAACAGCTATCACGGGTTTCTCTCTTCACTGGACTCATGACTTGCTCTGACCTGATTCAGCTTTTCAGAGGACAATGAAAACTCCCGACTTCCAAACAAAAAAGTTTAACAGATCTTCTGTGCTTCAAAGTAGGCGGTTATGCTACAAAGAGCTATTCATTCTTCACAGTCGCTGGCCATTGCCATTCCTGTAACAGCGTGATACCCACATACAGACACCGATGTGCGTTAATTTAATCCACAGGTCCCTCTGCCCCTGGGTAAAGGACCGACTTTAACCCTACACTGCTGCCTCAGTGACAAGAAAAGCTCCAGAGGAGCAATGGAAATAACTTGTTTCTCCACCTGAAAGCACCCATAATTAGGAAGTGATGGATGTCGCTAGTAAAAGTGAGTGATGTTTTTCAGGAGCTCTCTCATCTGTAACTGCACTGTTTTCAGATAAAATAACCCTTTCTGTCAGGCAGTGTCAGGAATGTCTACAGCCAATCAGTCACTCTGCTATCCAGCAAAAAATATGACGTTCTTGTCATAACATCTGTAGCGTACGTTGTATCAGCCCTTCTTCTTTGTGTACCTCATCAGTTAGGGTCTCCAACTCCAGCAACGCCAATGATTCGTGCTCCTGAGATAAACAGATACACTGAAACTTCCAAAAAGCTCAACCCCATTGCATGTGAAACAGAACTTCGTTTGAACAAAACACCTTTTACAACAGCATAAAATGGTATTTGCCATCTGGAGTTAATGACTATCAAGTAAAGCTCTGGAGAAAGCCCCACTGGCCACTCCCGCATGCTGGCCGGCAAAGCAGAACCACCACAAAAAGCAGCTTGGAAGAAAGTCAAAAAGATAAGCGGGATCATTTCAAACTCGGACACTATAAAATTTCACACTGCGGCAAATTCATTTACAAGACTTTAACAAACATTAAACGAGGAGAACAAATATCTAACACAACCAAGATTACACATATGGCCTAAAGTCTCCGTGCCACTGTGCAAGTGCCAGGAGAGACTGTCCCAACAGGGAGGATGGGGCAGCTCCATAACTACGTGACCCTGCAGACTGTCACAGCTATCATGGGAAATAACCCCTCAACCCCTGCACCTCTGAACAAGGTGGCCTTGTCAGCTTAATGGCACCGGTTCAAAACCAAACCAAAACAAAAAACCCTGTCAGCATGATTAAGCAAATGGGGACAGATGAGCAAGACAGACCCTTAGTCTCTGTGAATGCTTTATGTGGTCACCTGTCAAGCAGCCTGGCTATGTTTTTAAGTGATTAAATCAGACCTCAACAGAAACCTTAGTGTCGATTTCTCAATATTCGAACCCAGAAAAGCAATTGCATTGAATTGTTGCTAAGGTTCATGCAACAGACCACCACTCCGAACAGCAACACACACCCCTTCTAGAAGTCACCTTACAAAACTTGATGGAGCTTAAGAGAGAGTTAACATTTCATTACCTAAGAGCCATTCTTGCTCTTTAAACACAGCCAATGTATATTAATATTTAACCACTGCATGTTAGAGATTGTGTATCGCTGTTACAAGCTCATAACTATTACTTTCGCAAAACACTAAGAAGAAATAAATGCTGAAGTCACTGATCACATGTTTTCTATTTATTGTGATGGGAAATAATCAGCTTCTCTGATTAGGTACATGTTTATTATATTACAAGGCAAAATCTCCTTCAAGCACCCTATCCAATCCATGTGCTTGATGCAAAGGTTTCTTAAAGGCTATGAATTTAAACACCTGTATCCTAGAAAACATGCTGGTGCTTCTAACAAAAGAAAATGCTGAAGCATTAAAGAAATTTAAACATTTGATTACAGTGTTTCCTCTTGAAGCCTGATTGAGAAAACAAACGTTTTTATGTTATTAAGAGACACTACTCAAAGGGAAGCAATCTCAGAAATACCTGGCCCTTCTAAACCATTGATTAACATTACCTGGAGGAGCACTGCCACTGACCTGAGAGACCTATCATTCAAAAATTTCATCCTCTAAAGAAAAGGACAATGGAAGTAATTTATTGAACCTCAGAATAAAGCAGGTGGGAAGGGACCTCTGCAGGTCCCTACTCCAAACCCCTGCTAAAAGCAGGGCTAACTCTTAAGTCAGACCATGTTGTCCAGAGCCTTGCCCAGTTGATTTTCGAGTACCTCCAAAGATGGAAGTGCCACAAACTCTTTGGACCCTTGTTCCAGCACTTCTCCACTCCCAAGTTGAACTTTTGGAACTTCCCTTGCTGCATCCTGTGAACTTTGCCTCTTTTCCCTTCCCTGTGCTCCCCCCAGAAGATCCAGACACTGCTGTCACCCCAGCCACCCCCTCAGGGTGGGTGACCGTGGTCAGACCCTCCTTCCCCCTTGGGAAGCACTGCTCCCTTGGTCCCCGCTCACACACCTCCTGCTCCAGTCCCCAGCCAGCCACGCAGTCCTCTGCCTGATTCACTCCAGTTTTTGGGACCTTTCTTGACTTGTCAACGCCTTTCTCATACTTGTGATGGCCAGTGGGATCAGAGTTACAGCTTTGCCATAAACTGGGAGGACCTCTTGTCCATCCTTTGGTCGAGACAGCAACCAATCACTCGATCTCCTCATCCACAGGCTGATCAGACCCAGCTCCAACAATCTCCACATCTCATCTGTCCTCCAGACCCCAGCCACATCCAGGGATGCCCTCAGCCAACCCACGCTCCCTGGGGTACCATCCTTGCAGCTGGACACAGCTCCACGTCTAAGGCCTGAGCAGCACTGACCGTGGCAGAACCGTTACCTTTAATTACAGTCCTCTTAATACACTCCAGATGGAAGTTGTCCTCTCTGCAACTTGTGCATAGGTGGCAATCCAGCACATGTCCCAAAGCACTCTTCCACGGCTGTGCAGCCTAGCCACATCCTCCCCGTTTTGTATTTCCTCATTTCAGCTCATTAAGTTATACGCCGCAGATTTCCAAATGTTTTTTCAATCTACTGTAGCCATTTAATTCTGAACTATGCTTCACAATGCTTGAGCCCCTCTCAGTTTGGGCTTACTTGCAGATTTAGTAAGTATTCCCTTGTCCACATCAGTAAAGAGAACAGCAAATAAAGCTCAGCCCAAGACAAACAGGGGTGTATTCACACGACTCCTCATGCCACCCCCCTTCTTCCCCTGATTTTCACAGCAAGTTATAGGTAACTACTCTTCAAACATGGTCTTGAAACAGTTATTTGTTTACCGTATAATTAAATACATATATTTCCCTATTCCACAGAAATGCCACAAGAGGTTATGTCAAAAGTTACTGAAGTCAAGGTAACATCACAGGTACTGCTCCCCCCAGCCCTTATCATCATCTTATCCTCCAGATTCCTAGAAACTGATTAAAAATTTTGTTCCAATTCTCTAAGCATTGCAGTTAGACTAACTAGTCTGTAATTCCCTGGATCTCCTTTTTTCAAAGGCAGGTACTGCATTTGCCCTTTTCAGTCCTCCAGGACCTCTCTTGCTCTTCACAATTTCTAAAAGGTAATTGTAAATGGTTCAAAGGTTGCTTGGCTAGTTGCTGATGTACCCTAGGGCAAATTTCATCAGGCTCTGACTATTTGAATACACCTATCTTATCTGCTTTTTCTGATCTATCCTTTTCCTACTCTGCACTTTACTCCTATCACCTTGTTTAAATTAATTTTAATTAATGTGAAGACACACTCAAGCAATAAAATAACTACATGAAACCCATTTAGTATTTTACCTTTCAGGTATGTTAGCAAAAAGCCCCCAGGTTATTCATCTGCCATGACTCTGGCTTTTTGGAGATGCAGAAGAACATTTAAAAAAATCAAACAGACAACCCCCCCCCCCCCCAAAAGCCCATACAAACCCCAAACCAGATTAAAGACTGTATATTGCTTAGACCAACCCTCAGCTGAGATGTCTGAAGGGGAAACTTTAAGAAATGTCAATAAACTCCTTGTCTGCAAAGAACAGAACTGTAAAGAGAAATTTAACTGCATTTTAGAAGGGATTCTTTCAGTGACTAAACCAGCCTGGTTTGGTTTGATGCATTAAAAAAAGCCAACACTTCCCCAGCAGATAAAACATTTGATAATCAAATGCATGATTTCCTGTACATTGCCTCAGTTATCTAGCACTGATCACTGCCAGGGGTAGGGTACCGAATTAGACTGACCACTGGTCCAAACCAGCACAGCAAGTCCCACTCCTCTGTGAACACAGACAGGTATCTTGAAGCACATTATGATTTTAATGTACCTACCTGTTCTAGCTATAATTTACCTTTCATCAACTGGAAATTACCATCCTCATAGCTGAGACATGGCAACTTATTACAGGAGCACAGCTAGTCTGCTTCTATGCAAAGCAAACCAGACAGCCTTAGATCATCCTCTGTGATTTCTATTTTGTTTTTCAGCAAAATGAACTAGACACGGTTGTGTGCTGTTACCACATCTCAGCGGAAGCACAGTAACTTCTTAAACTGCTCCATTTCCATCCTTAAAGACGCATCAGTCTCTTTTCTGTGATCCCCTAGGCAGAAGATGCAACATTAATGGAGATTCTGGCTGTCATTCTCAAAAGCAGTTAGTGATTTGAATGCCTCAATTTCTAGTGTACCCAACCTGAAATACTTTAAAAGGTCCAATTTTCAGGAAATGATGAACACTCAAAAACTGCTGGGTGGTGGTTCCCCCTCCTCCCCTCAGTGTTTAAATCCAGAATCCATTTTACCTGATATTTCTACCTAGAAAACCCTTTTGCAAGACTAAAACCCTAGTACTAGTCAAAAAGAAGGGGAAAAGATTGTTTTCTTCTGCTAGCTGTGATGAAAATGCAACAAATCCATACATTCTTCCAGTTACACAAAATACAGCAGCCTATTCTTGAATATGGATCTGTAAGTATTTTCTTCCAAAGTGATACAGTGAAAACCTTCTCTCACAAAATACTCTAATCAGCTTTCAGTGAAACCTGCTTTACTGGACATAGTAACAAAGCTTGATTTCCAACACAGTCAGGCCAAAAAAACCCACCCAATATTTCCAATCCATGTATGCTTGTACTTGTTCTTACTACAAATGCAACCATCAGTAATCCCTGTCTTGTTGCCTGCCTCCCCTGAAAAACAGATTATAATTAGCAGAATCCTTGGAAATCATCCTTGAGTTAACGATGAATAGAAAGAAGGTATGAACAGAGAGAAAAGCCAGACCAATAAAACACTGATAGTCTCTGCTGCTGTTCCTTACTCTATTAGTGGAAAAATTCAGACTCTATTTTAGTCAGAGGAGTTTGGTATCATGCAATTGTTCAGTCACAGCTCGGCAAAACTCATTATTTCAGGCCTCTTTAGAAATCCAGAGTTTTGCCTGAGAGTGCGATAGGATGCTCATCCACCTGGTGTGGCACACTCTGCTCCCAGGAACGGCACGGCCCATGCTCATGCCTGGCACAGCCCCGGGAGCTGGCACAGGCACTGGGAACCCCGGCACAGTCACAACTGCACAGTTTTTAATCCGCCATCCCGTTGGGCTCTACTTCAAACCAGAAGTCTAACCAATACTGGCTGGTTTCAGCCAAGCCTATGCTGATAGTAGATAGAACGAAACCGAGTTAATTAGAGTTAAATGTAACCTCAAAGGACATCTCAGTACCACAACTCCTTATGCATATTAACTTATGTAGCCTGTATTTTTAATGAGTTTAGCACTTGGTCTCGGGTTTAGAAAACACACACACGGAGTGGCAGCTATTCAAACCCATTGCGCCAGAGCGTGAGCAAGTGCTGACTCCGTGGGATGACAAAGTTACATTGCCAGTTATGGTGATTCTACCTTTATTGCATAACCCTCAGACGGCTAAATTAGTTAAATAGGTAAAGTGACAAAACAAAAGCCACCTACCAATATACTGATTATGTAATAGAAAAGGAAATGAAAAAGACCAGAGGGCTAAAGCTCATGTTCAATTTTGCAAATACGGGTAAATCTTGTAACATCTCCAGCTTCTGCTGATGCTCTTTTTTCATAAATACACTTTCAAAAACATATATCCCTGTAGACAGCTAAAGCGTACACCTTCAAAGCAGAAGGGAATTTTACTAGTTCGAATTTGGAGCTTTAAACCCCACCCTTCCCTCACCACACACATTCTCCATGTGAAACCAGGTAAATGGCCAGCAGTCATGCCCTTTGGGCTCCAATGTATTAAAGCACTCCATTCATTTGTAAGATAAAAGGACCTGTAAAGACTCTTAAGTCCAAAAAAAAAAAAATATATAGCCATACATAAAGAATGCTGAGCTAAGCCAACAAATTCAGCCAATGCCCTTTCGAGGCTGTCATTTAAATACAGCCAGAAAATACTGTTCACCACATTACAGTGAAAAGTAACCGTTAACTTGCTGGTTTGCATTAAGTATCAATATGTTCCAGCCAGTGTGGCATTAACACACAGTCAAATCACTCTGAATCACATAAGGTTTGTGCCAACGTTTTGTAGAAATACATAACCTCTATTACAGAAAACACCCCTTAAATTACAACATGGTGTCACAACACATTTTCCAAAATGCAAATAAATTAAAAAATAAAAATATTTAAAGAATTATAAGATGACAGTGTGACCTGATGACAACTGTTTTATACTTTAAAGTCAGAATGAAGAAAACTAATCATGCAGAAGTCTCGGTTTTAACTGCAATTCCAGTGTCCAGCTTTCAGTGGTAATGTTGTATGTGTAAAAATCCCCAAACCATAATCACATAGATATATAATATTTCCCGAGCAATAGCCAGTTCAAATGGAAAATCCTGAGTTTGGGTTTTTTAATCTTTTCAAGCAATCTTCACTTCAATACATTTATTAACTTCAGGACTGTAACATTTAAATGGAAACTTCAGGTATTTTTGTATATCTCTGAAAGAGCAACCATACAACAATTTTAGTTTAAATGAATGTCAAAAGACTGCTGCAGGATGCACTGCAGTCTCCAAACTCCTGAAAACTTAATCTCTATGCTGCTAATCTAGGTTACAGTTTATCTTCAGGGGTTCTCCTGTAACATTATTCCTTGATGCTTTACATTCAGCCTGACATGATTGAAAAGGCTTCCTTTTCTTTCTTCTCCCATTCATCTGAACAGCAAAAGCACACTTTTTTCCCAAGGTTTCCCTGCCCCCTCCCCCCAAATCGGATGGACTTTATTAAGAAAATTATTTTAAAAGAAAACCCTACAGATAAACTATGACCCAGATCAGGGAGATTCCGCCCAACTTATGTTCAAACAAATTGATTTACTTTAAAAGATGTTATTGCATGCCACTCAAACTGTACTTTCAGCCACATTTTGTATGGACCAAGTCTGTCATCTTTTATTTCCTAAAACCTGAGGTTACATTAAGAACAACAGAACAACTTCCCAGGGTCAGCTGAAAGCATACGTAACTGCACATACCAGAAAAGAAGCGCTATAAAACTGAGAAGCCCTCAAGGACCACTGTTTTGCTGAGGAGCAGCATGACCAAGCTCCACTTGCCCGCTCAGCTCCCGTGTAATGTTGTCACTGCTCTTGGTTCAGTTTTGTCACCATGTAGCATCCTCCCAGGGGGGCGGCCGTCTCCAACCTAGGACTGCTCTAAGATGCTTCCGAATGCAATATACAACTACATGCAGATGATTAGTTAAGAAATGTCATCCTAAAGATGACAGAGACTCTCCTGTAATTCAGATAATTCGGGTTTGCATCTCACGGAGTTAACCCATCACTGGGATGCACTCAGCCCTGCTGCCCATTGCCAGCCTGGTTTCATGCTGATGACTCCATGGGCCAAGTGAGCCTGCAAGGGGTGGGAAAGCTGGTGGGGAACAGGGGATCTGACCTGGCTGTACCTCTGAGTACTCGGCACCCCCTCATCTCCCCTCTCCTGAGCTGCAGGAGAAGGGGATGCAGTCTTCAAACTCTGCTTTTCAGTGGGCACAGCAGCCCAGAACCTTTCTGCTGACACCCCCACGTGCATCCAAATGCAACCTTGCCAACCCTGGGCTCACCTTTGAGGAAAACCAAGCATGCAATATGCCACGCCAAGATGTTCTTCCCTGCCCTGTTGTTTCTGTGAAACATGAAGTTTCTGAAACTAGCCCTCCCATTAATGCTGTCTCTGCATAACCTCTCAGATGGCGCATCCCAAAACCCGAGCACCTGCCACTGCCCGACCCAATACCATCCATGCCTGGCAGGATCCACTCCAAAAGGCTTTGAGCCCAAAAGCTCACTAGCAGGCTTTTCTCCACTACCCAGGACCACACCAGCAGTACTTTCAAGCACACACACGCAAAGACGTACCTACTGCAAGTGCTTCGATCTCCACTTAAGCAACAAGACCAGTTCCTGGTTTTAGAGAAATCTTGTTTGTTTCAAGCATCAGCATCTTAGGTAATGAGTTTTCGCTTCCCTTCTGCACTCCACAAACACTGGACTGAGTAATGCATAGCCTAATTGACTGTTAAGGTCACTGGCCAGCTCTTTAATCTTATTTACTACACTTTGAGACAGTTCATGAGTCATTAGGGTTTCATTCTTAGGGACACAAAGACACGTAATATACATTAATAAAGAGCATAAATGTAATCCAATGTGTGTATTTTACAGATTGCGAAATTAGAAAGATGGCATTAAGTATTTCTTTGCAATGTTATAATTTTAACAATGTCGCTTATTTTAATATACAATAAAAATATTTAATTTTCAGAGCCTGCTGGTGTCTTCATAATTTATAATGTTGCTGTAGCTCTAAGAAAATTCCTTAAGTAGTAAAAGTCACACTTTAAATACCAAATTGAAGGGAAAGAAGGGCTCAAGGGAGACCTATCTTAAAAATTCCCTACTTGAAGGGAAAAAAGGACATTTTTCAAGCTGTTATTCATGATATTTGATTTTATGATATAAATTGTAATTCAGTGCATGCACATGTGTCAGGAACTTTGCAATACTTTTGAAAGGGATCAGCATCACTAATCAGGCACTGAAATCCAATTTCTGTGAGAATCTGGGAGCTCAAAGCTGAACATTTTAGCTGGCTTGAAAAGACCTTTGAAAAATAAAGTTAAACAGTAATTATACATAAGTGTGCTTGAGAAACTTTACACCTGTCTTGACATGAATCAGATCTTTGCATGGATGATGAAATTCTTGGCATTGCTTTAGGTGATTGGGATGGCATTGGCTTAGGCAGGGTAAGAATTCAACAGCCACAAGCCTAGACAGGTAGGATAAAGGAGTTACTGACTCAAAAAAAGCATGACAGCTTATCTGTTGAAAGTCTAAACATGTTAATCATTTAACATAAACAGATCTGCTAATATTTTTAGAAAGGCATTTCAACTCATAAGTAACAATGTTAAAAAAAGGACATCAGTAACCCTAATCATATTTTCCACAGGTCCTCCCAGCCCCTTGTGGGTTGTTTCTACTAAAACTCAGACCAGGAAAGAGAGAGGAAGAAAAAAGGAAAAAAAAAAAAAAAAAAAAAAGGAGGAAATAAATAAGGAAAAAAGCCAGACAGCTGGGTTTGGGATTAGGACAATAAAGAAGTTGCTGGCAATCAGCGTTTGACTGCTGGCTATGCTACGGACTCCTCCTGCAACCTTTATCTCCCTGTACCTCAGTTCCCAGTCTGTAAAACAAAGGTGATAACATTTCCCTACCTCACAGGAACGTTCTCAGAATAAATCCATAAATGCCTGGGAGACACTGAGACACCACTGTGACAGAGGCCATAAAAATACCTAGGAAAAAAAACAAACATAAAAATAAGTGTCATAAGTGACCATAACAGCAGAGACATTCACAGATTAAATGTAAAGTAAAAGTTAAAACTTCACTTAACAGGAATGCTACATCCTGGGGAAGAAGCGGTTAGGTTCAGCACATATTCCCACCCAAACGGTTTTAAAACTATGACAGCAAGGGACAGTTTCCCCTTTCTTACTTGAACACAACTCGGTCATGATAATCCACCACCACATACGGATGCAAATGGAAAAGGTGTTTCCTTTACAGATCACCAGCTCAGGCCCTCCATTACAAGCACCACGTCCAAGAACCCCGATCACAGCAACAGACCCCAACCTACTGACAATGCTCTTCCTCAGTCTCCGTATCCGATACCTACTGCAGAACTGAGTTCCTCCAATAGTTAAAAAACGTCTAATTTTCAGCCTAACATTTATTCCTGAACAGCTTTTATCCATTTGTTTTCATCACAACATCGATCCAGCAGCTTAAACAGCTTTTCCCTATCCCTGAAGTTTATTTCCCTGACAATAAAAATTAATTACACCACCTCCCTGTCAGGGCTCATTTTACCACCCAAACCAAGAAAGTTCTTGTAGTTTGCTCTCAGATGACTCCCCATCCTTGAGATTACCTACCTCCTCTGTTACCCCACTTCACCATCTTCTGCCCAGCACCATCCTTGCAGCTCACTGTCACCTTGTGACTGCACAAAGTAAAGATGTGTTTCTCCAGCATTTCCAGCTGGTAACCCCCTCCATGCTACCCAGCTCAGAGCAAAAGTTTCTTTCACCTAATGCCTCCTAAGGTCATGACCCTGCATGCCATCACCACGGAGATACGTCCCACTTCCATTGCTCTGGGTCTCAAGCTCTTCCTGAAAGATATCCTGACCCTTCACAGCTCTGACCGTGCCTCCTACCTGTCCTACCCGCAGCGCTTTGAGCCCTCAGGGCACCGCTCCATGGTGCCAGAGACATTACAGGGAACACGCATAGTGTCCCCAAACACACACCTCCTGTCTTCAGTGTCAGCTCAGCTCGGCAACCAACGGCTTGAGCTCAATTACACCGTTAAGCGTTCTTTAACGTGAGCCAAATGACTACAGCCCTTAGAAGGATAAGTGATTCAAAATTATGCAAATGCACGGAATGCGTTATTTAGTCTTTATCATTTACAAAGTACTCATCTCGTAAACAGTTTCAGCACTCTTTCAGAGAGTGCGACAGTGCCCTAAAATCCACGTCTCTGACAGTTGCTGCGTCATGCACCGACCGCATCCTTGGCGGGAGAGGGGAGGAACGCCGCCGGTTCACTCCGGCTCTGAGGTGAGACACGGGGCTGAGACAGCCCGCCTGCTGCCCCACACACTTACGGATACCTCCACCTACCTTCTCACACACATGCACCCCTTGGAGACCCTCTCTCATCCCCTCACAACCTGAGCTGACCTGACTGGGCCAACGAAAATCCCTTCACTTTTTTCCATTTCTGGGGAGAGAGGGCAGTTCCCTTCCTCCTGGCACAGTGAGTGGAACCAGCTCATGAGCCGGTCGGACAAGGGCCGGAGCTGGCAGGAGGGGAACGGCAACAGCTCACCCCTTCTGCTGGCAGTCTGCCGCCAGATCGGACTGGGACGCATTGGAAACCTCAGCCCAGGGAACCAGCATACGGTCACCTTTCCAAGGACTCAGATCCATTTAAAATTGTGCTCCAATAACCTTGACAAACAAATATATTATGCAATTTTATGTTATGCAGCATTGACTTCAATGACTCTGTAGCAGTGCTTACTCTACTATATTTACTTCTGGCACACACTGGCAGCGTTCGCTGCAGTTGTTCAGAGCGTGTTCCTGTTTTAAACCTGGAGGTCTTACCCTGCCAATATCTATGCACAATGCTCCTCAATATGCTTTTCATAACTTTGACCACGTTGTCACTCTTTCTTCTGTCCCTTCAAGCTCCCTTGTCTACAACATGTCGTAAGTTTTTTTCCCCCTCTCATACAGGGTCCCAATTTTCCACCCCAGCATCTCTCAATCAGTGTCAGGTCACCAATACCCACCTTCAGCTGTCCCACACTGTCAGTCTCCATCCCTCAGGCCAGAATTTTAGAGAAGCACCCTGGTACCTCCCACCAGGCTCCCTGGGATTTGCCCTCTTTCAGGCATGCACACATCCACCTTGATGCCCATGACCAAGACTAACATACTAAATAAATAGAAGATGGATTATACAAATCTGTTTTCTCCCTTCCCCCACGACTAACACAATGACCATTTCGGTACACGCTCTTTTCACTCTCTTCATCAGCTAGTCTTTGTTGCAAGAATGGCAATCATATCGGAGTGGAATCCATCCAGCAGTTAAGTGGTTTGTTAAATCCCAGGACACGTTGTATACAGAGAAGGATACTTAAGCTACTTAAATGGCAACCCTTTATTAAATGCATGAAAATGCTTGAAATTTCTGTAAGCCAACAATTTAAATTAATACCCTCCCTTAAAGATATCAGCCTCTGCTGCTAATTGTTATATCGCTTTTTATGCTCTGCTTTTGAATTTATTCTTTGGAAACCCTGTGAAATTGCCTATAGTTCTAACACACATAGTTGCAGTCATCCATGGTACACATGCACGTATTTCACTAAAAACTCCTTTCTCCCAAAAGCGTAAGTAGATTTTGTATTTGCATAGTAGGGGCAGTTCAAGTCAACTATTCTCAGCTACACCACAGTGGCACTACTGCTAGAAAAGGAAGGGGAAACATGCCACAAAAAACACCCAAACAAACAAACGAAATCTTTTCTACACTGGAAATATTACGACAGAGAGCAAACAATTTTAACATGAGGTTAGAAATACTCCTAGTTATACCAAGCACTGTTTAATATGCAATTTAAGACCCCTGGAAACCCCTGCCACAACAGGACCTGTGCACACTGAAGTGATTGCTTATGCTCTGAATTTCTTTGCATCTGTTTGTCTGACATGTATATTTAAAATCGTACACTGATTCAGTTTTGGATGTCATAGCCAACTTTATCTGCTTATATAGAGAGAGGGCATATAAACATTAGGTATTTGCCATTGAGGATTAAACATTAACAGAAAAATTCAATCAGCAGTGACGAAAGTGGTCATGGCAGTTCACTGGAGACAACTTCCTCGTGAAGCACTCTGCAGTCTCCATCATGCTAATATAGGTTGTTAGAAGCCTAAAGTGACTAAAGAGAGACTGTACCAATAGGAATTTAGCACACTAAATTACACCTTCCCCCTTTAAAACAAACAACTCCCAAAATGCACCCAGCTTCCCACCCCCAAGTTAAACTCAAGGCCAGCAAGAGCAGCAGAGTCTGCCGAGAGCTTCCCCGCCACGCACAGCGAGGGCAACGCCGCACATCCCCCTGCAGCACCCTGGAACAAGGGCCCGGCACCCGGACACCTCTGCAACCAAAAGCACGAGTGCTACCACCACAGTTTTTGCCAGTTTCTGTGTGTCAAGCCCAGAAGAATATTTTCTGAAACTCTTCAAGGCTGCTTTTTCAATCTACGTGACAGTATTTACGGAACTGACAATAGCAGTAGCCACGAACATTTCATGCAGCATTGACAACAGCAAGGAATTCCTCATTTCTTGGTAAGCTCCCATGCTGGCTGACACAGCAAGAGGCACTGCGAGAGGCCAAGAAAAGCCACAGCTTATCATAAGAAAATGGCAAATTGTGAAAAACCTGTATCGCAAGGTTAGCTGCCTAGGCACAGCTTTAATAGAGCTCCATAAATACCTCAGTCTAACACTGACAGAGGTTAAAAACCTATTATCTTTCCCAAATGACAGTGTGAACATATGTTCAATCGAACACCCCGCCCCACCAAGCTACAAAGTAGATTCTGCTCTTTCAGTTCCGCAAATACAAACCACAGGGAGCATTTTAAATGAAAGCATGATGAAGATTACATTAGGCAAGTTTGATCTACTGTAAAACACTCGCACACAACATTAAGAGGGAGAACAACCTTTAACACCTGCTTTCTCTTCAAACATAGCATTATCTCTGTGCATGGCTTGACTCTTAATGGGATGAAATCTCAAGCTAAACTGCATTACTCCACCAGCAAAGAATAAAAGTTTGAGACCTAGTGGCCCACTAATACCAAACTGGTGAGAATATTCTTCCAAAAACATATACGCCACTGCGCTGCTCGGCTGGCTGCTGCCCCGCAGCACGGCTCCGCACAGCAGAGAAGGTTTCCACCCCGGTGTGAAATGTTGTGACACGAGGAGATGTGGCAGCTGGAAAAGGACTGTGCGATCCAAGCAGTGTTGAAAGTCATCATCATAAATATTCACACACAGACTGATTTGTTTTCTTACCAATAGCACACTGTTATTCACAAATATTAATTAGTTTCTAAATGCCACCTGTTACTCAGCCCTCCCCTCCACTGCGTGCCACGAGGCTGCCTGGCTGCGGAGGCTTGCAGCCCCTCCGTGCTGCTCAGAGATTTAACGATGTTTCAACTTCCACAGCTCACTGAGCTACTGGGAGGAGAGGCAGGGAATAATTACTTACGTCTTTCTCTGCCAACCTCTCTGGAGGATGAAACAAGCAGCTTTAACGGCCTCTGAAGGGAGCCTGGTCCAGCCCGTCTCAGATGGGAAGGATGACGACTGCACTGGTAGGTCTTTGGAGCAGAGAACAGTTTGAAAGACCCAAACTTCAAAGATCTCAACAAGGGGAGAGTTCAAGCTCAAACACTCTCCCCACTGGAGGGAGGAAAGCTCCTAATGCAATCACTTGCATTTCCAGTGATCGCTCACGCTTTAGACAGAGCTGAGGCACCAGGAATTGCCCGTCACATCCTACAGTATAAATAAATCTCAATCTGCCAGGAGGAAAGCTGTTACAAACCTAAGAAATTTCTTTGGATTTCTTTGGATCACTTCCTCAAAGGATCTCTCTGAAGGTAAGAGGTACAGGTGTAGGCAGACAGCCGCCGCCAGATACACAGGATTCATCCTCCCCACTAGCAATGGCGAACGTGTTCCCTCCTCCTTCTAATTATAGGCATCACCCCTAACATGAAAAAGTTGGGCAGAGCGCTGATAAAATGCACAAGCTGGTAGCACACTTAAGGTTGAAGAAGTGACACAGATGAACGAGTAAGTACTGTCTTGGTCTCTCTACGAACGCTGGTTCAGACCTCTGAAACACACTCATCCTGCTCACTGTCAAGCAGAGACGACTAGGGAAGACGAGCTTATCTTGGTGAATTCAAACACAAACAAAAAAAAAAGGAATGGGGCTAACTCCGTGAGCCCAGGCTCACACCTAGCCCTGTTGGAAGAGATGAACCTGAAGCATCCTCCTCACAGATGTCAGCTGAAAGACTCAAGCTCCAAACCCCAGCATTTGGCATTTCCATCGTCTTAGGAAGCGGTGCTGCCTTTTCAGTGCAGATGCAGCACAAAGGTTGTTATCCCACAGCTGACAGACTTGATACCAAGGCACAGACATCAGCTTGTATGCTTCCCAGGGAGGAGACACAATCTATTCAATGCACCTTTCTACAACATCAGATTTTTCTTACCAGGTACAAGCATGATTTCACTGGTACAGTCCAATCTGAATACTTCTTAAAAGATTTTAAGATCTTATGCATCATGCCATCAGCTCTACAGAACAGCTACAGAGTTGCACAAGTAACGAAGAACAGATTTAAGGTGAAAAATCAGAGCAGTTTTTGCTGGAAAACCTAACTATAGGACAATTTAACCTTGTCCTTGCTAAATATGGAACAGGGGAGTTGCAGTCAGGGCTTGCTATCCTAGAACTCCTACTAGGGAAAAAAAGCAACCTCTGCAATAGTCCCTGCAGACAGCAATACCCCAGGACTATCAGGATTTTCCGAGAGTTTGGTTAACCTCACGTTCAAGTTCCTAAGATTGTAAAACTCACAAGTGTGAGGGCAAGAAGCACGGAAGAATGTCTACAGTCATTTTCCCAGTAACTGACAAACATGGTGCTGAATTTCTTTGGGACTTGAATGGCTAAAGCTGAAGTTAAGCTTCACTAGAGCTATATTTAGTTCTGCACAAATACAAATTAGGAAACACTTTCTTCCCAGTTACTAATGCAGTGTGACAGGAAACAATTATTTGCTCAGTGTCTAATGTTACCTTTGGTGAATATCTGCCTTGCAGAAATTGTATATTGTATAATAAAGAACCAAGCTGATATTCTGCAAATCGGTGAGAAAACTCATTTAAGAAGATGAAGAAACGTTTGATTTGCACACGTCTGAGCTACGCTGGTCTTAGCTATGCAGATAGTGTTGAGGCCTATTTTGCTTTGATACTAAAGTACAAAGTGAGTTTGTTTTCCGAATCGTACATTAATTTATTCAAGAACTCTGTGGATATCTGAAGAATATCATAGCTTCTCCAGTGTGTAAAACAGAGCTGGGCAGAAGGACAGAACAATTAAAAAAAAAATTCCATCTTTTATGATTTCAAATGCCACTTTATCTCTATGAAAAATGCAATTCTGGGTCACAAGGGAGCTCTCAGCTCAGCAATCACTTCAGACTTCCATGTCTACAAAACACAAAAGACAACAAAATGCACGATTCAAATGAAGGGCTAGTTAGACCGTGCAGAACCAAGGCATGATTGTACAGAGGAATCCCACGTGCTTCAGAAGTGCTCAAAAGGGCTACACTCGAAAAATCCTAGGCATGTGGCCGAGAAGAAACCCTGCTCCAGCCTACTGCAGCAAGAATGCCAACTAACAGGCCTGGTGTTTCCAAGCCATCTAACACAGCATCCCTACATGCTAAGGAAGTTAGAAAGCATACAACACCATGGCAGAAACAACACGTCCTTTCTTTTGGCACCGCTGGGTAAATATTTGCCAGGCCCTTTATCATACTGAGTCATATGAGTATTTCTAGAGCTGGAGGAGTTGGCATTTCATGCTTGGTTTAAGTGATTAAGATCCAGTATAACCAGAGAGATACACTAAGTATCTGCGTCCTGATGTGCTGGTGACCTTTCCAGTTGCAGATCCCTTTGAGGTGGAAGGCAAATGAGCACTCAGCACCATTCAAAAGACCACCAACACCCAAGACTTTTTTAGCCAAAGCAGAACTACTAAAATGAGCACACATCTTTGCCTGATCTTCCACAGCCGCCTTCTGGAAAAAAGGAAAGGAGCTGATAAACATTTGGTTTCTTGGTAGTATTTTGTAAAAGATTATCTGTTATTTTGGCAGTAGGTTCTCGGGAGCAGGTCAAACACAGAAATGTGAGTTCTGCGCACAAAGCAAACAAACCTCTCACCCTAAGCCAAAATATTTCTTAAGACACTCTTATTCTGAACAATCTCTCTTATCTACAGCACCAAGCATGACTAATTTTGATGAACAAGTTACAAGGATTTCCAAAGAGAAATGACACCTCCACTACTCCCACCTGTATGAAATCTAGGAACACTGTTTATATGCTTTATCTTCTTTGAAGATCCTGTGGCAAGGGGAAAAATTCATGCCCCAAATGCCTATAAGGTCAAGTGTATCAAAACTTCTCGTATGAGTTCACCAGCAGCCAGAGTTGCAAACTGAAGACGCCTGTTTAAGTGCGTCCTTGCACCCAACTGGGATATTCAGTAGGCATAATATTTTGCCTTGGGAAACTCAAGGTTTGACCAGGAATTTTACTTCTGATGCCCCTAAGGTCCCTGGCTGTGTTTTACTTGCTACATTTTTGCTATAACAAGGCATCTCCTACAGCGCGCTTTCTGTAACGATCAGCAAAAACAGTGCTGAAGTCAAAGACTTATCTTGTCTACGCTGCTGGAGGGAGGGGGACTAAATTTTTCTCAGATATATCCAACTAACATGCTACCATTTTATCCAAGCACAGCTGAACATCTAACCCCCATTCCCAATATTGCCAAAGGAGCAGGAACAATTGCAAATCTGCATTGCAGGGGTAGAGGTGCACATCAATACGCAGCCCACAGTTCTTGCTGAGTACTGAAGGGCAGCAGCTACGTCATCTTGTTCAGAGATGTACCAGATTAAAGGCTTTTCTCTATTTTAGCAGTACTGACACAGCCAGACTGGTAGGCCAATACAGGCAACAAGCTTGATAAAACAAGATGTAGCTGAAGCTCTTCATGCAGCTGATGCAATATCAATGTATTTTCTTACTGCTCATGTTATTCCTGCACACACAGCACTACAGCAATGCTCTCGGTGACTAAACAGGAATAGTCTCTGTCAAACTTTGCCAAAGAGACCGGACTGGACTTTCAGCAGCCAAGCACACGTAGGCCACATTCACCTTCTAGTTGTCTAGAAGCTTTTATTAAGTTATTATATGACTCTGTACTTCTCCTTGGCTGTTCTCTCAAAAGAGAGAACGTAAAGCAAAACAAGGCTCCAGCTTGGAACAAGATAAACAATTTCCCTGGAACAGACTCATCTTCACTAGAAATCTCCTTTTCCACTTTCTCTCACTCCCCCAAAGACACATCCACTTACCCTCTTCATCACAGTGCTAAAATAATCAGGAGGAAAAGTAGGAACCACCTTTCTGATTCGGGTTGCCACGCAGCACCTCCTCTCCCCCCTCAAAGAGTACTGAGCTTTAAACAAATGCATAATGTGAATGGAGTCTCCAAGAACTTAACAGAGGTTTAAGGAATGAGAAGACAAGGATGACAGGCATACAAATTACCATTAGCTACTGAGTAATCAAAGGGATAAAGACACATGTTTTAGGAATTAAGAGTAGCTAATTATTAGGAATTAGGATTAGAGTTATTCTTTTTAACAAGAAACCAACTAATACACATCAGCCTACTGTGTCTTTTCTTGCACGTAGAATATCTGGCACTGAACAGCATGCTTGAGCAATGGCTCTCGTTTCATCCAAAGCATCCATTCCCTCAACAGCCACCCCAACCTTGGGGTCTGCCAAGGGTAAACCAGAAGGAATATTTCATTCTATACACAAAATGCCAAAATCCCAGCTCTCCGCGTTGCATAAGCCATGGTAACACTGCTGTCCGACAAAAACCTGTGCTGATACTCAACTAGCTTGGAAAGGAGACAAGGAGCAGAACATGGTTACTGCTGCTTTGCCCAGGATGAGCTATGAAGGAGCACTCTCCAAGCACCGATCAGTGGTTCCGCACCTCCTCTTTTGCAAGATTTTACCTCCACATCAAGCAGACTCCTGTACAGAACTGACTTTAAGGGAGCCTAGAGGGCTTCGAAGTTTTTTAGAACAAGAGAAGATCATACTGGTATCTTGTCAACACCAGAAGAGCAGAACACCTCTAGCATAGGGGTACAGAAGTGAATCTGAGATAATAAAACGTCCAAACAACTATACTACTACACAAACTTGCAAGAGTGCCACCAATTTGGCAGACAGCATGAAGTCAGGACTATGGTTGTTCTTTGAGGATTAGTGGCTCTCAGCCTTCTTTGGTTGCCCAATGGCTTACTTCGCAGGACAGTAAATTCTGACTGTAATGGAAAAAAGACTTTTATATTATGAGAAACAAATGTTACAAAATTAATGTGAAAATATACAACTGAAAGGTTTGTTTCTTTTTAATCTATTGCAATTTGTTGCATCAGATTCCATCACAGCAGGATAATCTTCACGTAGCTAGTGTTAACATCTTGCTACAACATAAATCCAAGAAAAGCAATAAACAGCATGAAGGAAAATTTCAGAGGCACTATTACATCAAGTTCACATTAGTGTTGCCTGAAATGTGTCCTCCATTGCACTGAAGAGCTGATGTTTATCTGACTCTCTACAAGACTTTTGACGCAAAGCCCAAAGACCCATAAGAATGCATTAACACTGGAGAACTAGCAGCAACATCCAAACCGGTAAACAACCACCACCAGCAAACCCTCATCCTAAATATAATCAAGCTTTCTTAACACCTCTACAAAACATACTACTTTTTTCTTTCCCCCTCCTTTAAAAGGGTAAGAAAAAATTAGAAATAAAATAGCATCAATCTGCACGAACCTAAAAGGTTTTCCTTTCAGCAGCGGCAATGTTACCGTCCCAGACACGAGCTGGAATTGCAATCATCATTCAGACTAGAATATCCAATCCCTGCCAACTGACTAAAGGTGAGCTGCAGCTTAAAAATAAAATACACATGTGTTTGAAGTGAAAACAGATGAACACACTTACTATATCACACATCCATTAGTACAGAGCATCTATTATAGATGCATATTAAACGTGGATGGATATACTCACAAAATCTAGACAAGCGTATTTTTAAACAAAGAAACGGCTTTCCCCACTCGCATACCAGAATTATCATGACTTATAATCCCCAGTGAGTGATCTGCTATAACAGAAAGTATTAAAATAAAGAGCACTTTAAAAAGTTATTTACAATACACTATTTTTTGCTTAGTAAAATAAGCCAAAATCCTGTCTCAGACCTGCCTGTATTTCAATTTTATATATGTGAATAAAGCACCAAAAAAATTGAATATATTGATAATAGTAAAATAAATGCATTGCATATCCATTTTGCTCTACAATTCCACCTTTATACCATCATGCACTGAAATATTTGTGTCTTCTGAAACTCACAGAAAATTGAATGTGACACCAAATGTAACCAACACACTACAACACAGAGCTCCACATTAATTATAAAGGCTATATCATCACCACATATTTAGAAGTATACTAACAGTACCGAATAGTACAGTATCCACAATGACCAACTTTGGATAGTCAGAGTTCTTATTTCTTGTAATCACAAATATAAGAAATTGTAATTTCTTGTAATCCTGTAATGTGCTTATACAAGTGACACTGAATAAAGAAACTCTCAGATACATGAATTTGTCTTTTCACATTGCTAAGGGTTTTTCCTTGAGAAGCAAAATAAACGTTTACTTTTAACATATATTTAAATAATGTTAAAGTACATTTATGTTTCTAAAGCATTACAACACATTTTATATATTTATAAATATGTAACATTAAAATGAATTTATATATCAAAAGTATTCAAATTTAATATACGTTCAAAAAACCTACATTTGCTTCCCATGCCTTCAAGAGAGGCAAATCACCAGGCTAAACAACTGAAAGTAATGCACTAAACCAAGTCTAAATAGTGATTGACCTTTTAGCTGATGTAGAAATAGCTTTTTTCCTAATTTCAGTTTATTCAGTTAATTCAATTCAATGACTTGATTTGCTCAAAATAAGAAATCAATTAAGAAATAACATAGCATGAAGATTTGTTTTCACTTTCCAATCTAGGAATAAACATTAAGTGCAAGAGGATGAGATGTACCATTTACAAAATCCTCCAGGGCCAAAACCATTTTCCAGTCACTATCCAGAGTTAATACCATAACTATTTCAAACCTTGAAAGCACTCCCTTACCAGTTCAAAAAGCAAAATGCAGTAAGTTTGCTTTTGATTTATGTATCCAGTAAGTTTAAGAAAACCGTAGTTAACAATTTAATATTGTTTCATGCATTTTAACTGAATTCAAATTTTGACATCAATACAACTATATATTCAGCAGTCAATATATGTTAAACAAATATTTTACTACCAAAAATATGAGTATGAAGTACCCGAGTGCTTATTTGGCATAGTTAGACAATTATAGCATATGCTTATTATGTTAACAAAAGGTGTTACCTTACTGTAAAAGGTGTATTTAGCAGCAAATCAAGGCAATCTAATAATTACCAAACTACTAATAATTAACCTCTCCTTTGAGAAATGTAACAAAGTAAGATCAAAGTGACTGATTTACATCAAAGTTTATGCTTGATTCACATCATTATTTAAATCATGTTTCAGATATTTATTACAAAGTAGCAAAAAAAGAGTGGAAAGATTTAATGAACTCTGACAATGGTCTCTACTTTTTGCCTCATCCCAAATTCACCATGGATTTGGCAGAAAAATTACTGAAGGTCCCTGAGCTCCTGTATTGGTTTTGCAGCTGATAGTCTTTAATTTCAGAATATTCAGATGGGGTAAAACTCAAGAATGAGTTATTTTACAATTACTTGGGAGCTGGAAAGGCTGGGATACTTGGACAGATTTCAGTGTACCCCTAACCATGCTAGGATCATGTTCCTGCTGGTGAATGAAGCCTCCTAAGCACCTCCTACTCATCCGTGAACCAACAAGTAACATCTCAACGGTACTTCAGAGCCTGCAGTGGGATTAAGCAAAACATCCCAGCGCTCCAGCCGATGAGGGGGAGTAAGGAGGGAGGACAACCTCTTATCTCAGTCATAGTATTTTTCCTTTATTACAAGAATTAAGGAATTATGAGAAACATACAAAGTTAATGCAGACAAATGTTTTTTTTTTTTTTTTTTTAATCTTGCTAGTATTTTAATTAAAACCTTTTGTCATCTCTGCTAAGCAAGTTCAAAGTGTTGCAATGCAGTAGCAATGGGAACGCAGAAGTCTTGTTATGCTTGGGGAAAAAAATGTTTTCAACTTCTACCGAATCAGCGACTGTAATTACTACAGGAATAAATCAAATTTATAGCAGGCAAACACAAGGCACAATCATTTTTTGTGCAGCCATAAATGAGTTTCTTTTTGTTGCAATGTGATAAAGTTTAACATTTTCTGCATGTCAGACAGACTATTTTGATAATATTCTTTACATTTCCTCCTTATTAACGAGATGAAAAATTTGCTATTAAGATATGCAAGTCATCTCAATACATCTTGTTACTGGATAAGCTTCAACAGAACCTTAAAGCACTTTTTTCTAACCACATTAACACAATAAACACATAGACAAAATTCTTGCTTTGGTACCAGACAATGTTCTGTTCTTGCAAAATATCAAGAGGTGGAATTCAGCAAACTACGGTCTTTTTTTTAAAATTCTGTTCAGAATGCTGCAACAGGGGAGACAAAAGCAACTTTAATTTTCATTATTTCCCAAGATTTTTTTTTTCCAATTTAACGGAATGTGAGACAAAAAAGTGTTGCCTTTTTTTTTTTTTTTAATCATGCCAAAGACTACCTCTGATATTTAAAAGTACTCTCACATCTCCACTTTCTCTACTAACCTTTTGTGAAGAATAATTTCTGATTGCTAGGCTATTTTTCATTTGCCTACCTCGTAAAAATTAGGGAGCATGTAAAATGGCAGATTTGAGAGACTGTTAAATAACTCGAACAGCTTACATACACAAAACCGATTATGGTTCTGCAAAACCTAAAAGTAACGTTATCAAAACATGGGATCGCTTCGGTATACAATGGCACCACTAACCATGGAACAGCTCAAGTGCTCATTGGCATCAAACCACACCAAACATGTCATGAACACAAGTGATTTGTTCTTTGCTTGAAAGTCAGTTTTGAACAGTAAATATGTATGTGCACACGCACACATATGCATTTGAGTACATGTACAAAGGCCACCCATAATCAAATAAACCTGACAGCTCCTACCTGAGAAAAGCATTTTTATGAGACCTCATAGTTGAAGTCAGCAGAATAGTTTGGATCAAGTTATCCAAGAATTCTCCATTTACAAATTTCAGCTTCTCCTTGACATGGTCTGGAAAATTACCACGGAAAGATACAGCAGAAAATACTGCAGGTAGGCTGTCACCTCTGGTGCCGGGAGAGACAGCTGAGCAATGCCACCGCAATGGGAAGGATGGCTCTGAAAATGTTTCTGCAAGACTGCTGCGGAAAGACCTTTATCAGCTAGCGACTATAAATTTATTTTCTGCAAAGAACCTTCTGGCATAATGTTCAGAGAAAGGACATAAAACGCAATCTGTCTGCCAATGTAACTAAAAAGTTAATGCGAAGGCGGGAGAGGCAACATATTTTGTTGAAATATGTAGATATGCCACTTAGATCTCAATGCGTGCCACCGTCTGACACCAAAGGGTGAAATGTTCTGATCTCTGCTGACAATATTTATACTGAGAAAACCTCCAATATTTCATTCAAAGTTCCCAAAATGCCCATCATCCTCTCTGCAGAAGCAAGAGGGTTGGCTGAGAGCCTTCTGCAAGGCTGGCGAACAGGCGAGAGAGCCTGTGGACCACCTCGCCAGCATCGCTTGCTTCCATTTTAGCAGAGCTCACCTATCTACTTCCAGAAGACAACTGAGGACTGTGGAAACCAAATTCACTTTGTTTTCTACAGCAAAAAAATAAATAAAATCCTTCAACAAGAAGGACCACTGCAGCCCTGCAGGACTAGCAGGGTAGGAGGCCAGCATTACCTGCAGTGCTGGCCGAGGCACATGAAGACCACGACTCTGCAGCAGGGGGTAGGATGCTTTCGCTTGCAAACAGATTAAGCAATCAAATCATCCACAAACAAGTTTACGGATTTGGCTTTTTCCTTTCTTCTCACCTTTGTTAGATAATTTGTGTAACCTGTAATATTAAATAAAAGCCATGCAGAACAGCAACCATGTCTTTTATGAATAGTTTTTAAAAAGTAACAAAATAACCATCACCCTGTAATCTAATAAAGCTGTTCAACAAAACCAGTAATATTCCATCAAATAGGCATACAGAACTCTTAATGCAAGTTAAACAGACACATATCTAGAAAAAAATTAGGACCTGTGTAATACAACTCAATTTTCAGCGAGGCAATATTAAAATATAATTAGCTAAATATTTTAAAATACAAATATGAAGATTAAGTAATGCCAAAAGAGGGCACAGGATCTAAAGGGCAATGGATTTAAAGATACACTTTTAAATACTTAAGCTAGTTTTTGTCCTGAGGGCACAGGATCTAAAGGGCAATGGATCTAAAGATACAGTTTAAATATTTAAGCCAGTTTTTCCCCTGAATTTTTATCATCTTATTAACATAAGTTTATACATTTTGTATAATAAGTTTGTGCATTACAATGTTTTTTCAATTGTTTAATCTTCCTATTTCTATTTTTTAAACATCCAGCAATTGCTCAAGCCTCTGGGTGTATTTATTTTAATTAAATACAACAAGACCAAATGAAAAAGCTTTTGCGTTGTTTGAAGGAGGAGACCACTCAGAATTTTCCTCCATGTGTTGCAATAGAGATCTGTCGGATACATCCCCAGAGTAAGTCCGCCAAAGACAATAGCTGTGCCAACAGCAATTTGTCTGCATTGTGAAGGGAAACGTTTAACCAAAATAAAAAAATAAAAAAAAGAAAGAGTAATTTAATATTTGTATTGTGTTTGCACAAAGAAGCGCTGATCAGAGCGAACGCTGAATGCATGGGGTAGCACCTTCCACCCTGTGCCCGTACGAGGGCACACTCCCACGCCACATATGCAATGGGGGACGGACACGCTCCAGGACAGACTGAAGCTCTAGCTGTACAGTCCCACCCTTACTTCTCTTTTACCAATTAAAAGCATCTGCTATTATTCCATGGAAGATGGATGTTGACATGTTTTGGCAGAAGACCCACGCCCCAACAAAACCCGCACGGGCACAGAGCAAGATGACGCGCTGGGTAGCCTCTCCCATGGGCCAACTGGTCCTCGCTCTACCGGGTTGCCAAAGCATCACTTCTCTCCAACAACTCCTGCCAATGCGCCTGTGTATGAGTCTTCATTCCACACTGCATTCACCAGCTTCCCCTTTTTTTACTTTTTGTAAAGGTATGCTCAAATCTGTGGCCACACCAACTAATTTGTGTGGGGGCCAGTCTCTGTGTTCACCTGAAAGGGGTAATTCCCAGTTCTGCCTTCCCGTTCACCCACTGCTATTTACTCCCACAATCAGAACAGGGCAGTTCAAAACACAGAAGGTAAACAGAAAGGCTTAAAAGGCTTCCTCCCAGTATCTAGCCAGAAAAATACCTTTTCAATATTTACGCCTTTTCACTGCAACCAATTTCTTCTGTAACAAAAGGCTGCTTTTGAGGTAAACTCCCTACACTGCATTTGGGCAACAGACTCCAGCAGTACTTTAGATGCTGTTAGAATAGGTTTTCCAAAATCCTGCATAAAACACACAGGAACTGCACATGCAAGGAAGAAATCAGGATTTCTATGGTCTTTCAGCCCACCACTCTAATAGTGTAGAAATTCAATGTAGACAAAGGCAGACGATACTCAAAAAATGTGCTACTGCTTCAGAATGTTATTGCATAATATTAATAATTACAAAAAAAAAAGTTATCTACAGCACAGTGCTAGTTGACAAAGATTTTTTTATTTTAATAAGCTTACACTGATGAGACTTTTTCACCAACTTCACTATTTTCCCTAAAAGGCAAATGAAAGTTCAAAATAAACTGCAAGGCAGTATTTTAGGAAGGCTAATTTTTTTTAACAAGACTAGCAAACAAACAATTTCACATCATACAAATTGCCCTGTACTTTCAGGAAATAACCTGGAAGTAGTCTACTTCAGCAGAGACTAGACTATTTAAAACTTACTTGTCTCCAAAGTCTGAAGTCCACCAAAAAACAAGCGGTACCCTTCTTCTCAAACACAGTCTATCCAGGTGGTGCTGCTGAAACTCACATAATGTGTTTTCCCCCCCTTTAGACAACTTTAAAGTTACATTTGCTCTAACTCCATTTCTTCTATGATAACAGAAAGCCTTTCTGGATATTAGGTTTCAGCATCAATTTCACATCTTTATATTAGTTTCACCTAATTTTCAGACTTCCACTCACCAATTGCAGAAATCTGGAGAAATAATTTCCCAGAGTGAATTACTTATTAAAAAGCAAACATGTCAATGAAAGAGCCCAAACTAGGCACCGTGCAAGGCCAAAGTAATATTCTCAGCCCCATGATTTCTCCCAGTAGATTTTGTCAGATCACTTTGAACTACTCATGAACACTGCCAGTAATTTTTTTTGATAGCCAACAAAGGGGCAATTACAGCCTAGCACCAATACACAGCACACATTTTGGGAGGATTTCACCCAGAAACATGCCACTGACATTCACATTTAAGATCTCCCAGGGCCCTGTTACTTCTTGCTTTTCCAATAATACCCAGCATTGCTCTAGCATTCAAAACAAAATCAAGCCTTAACGAGCCAGTTTCCCAAAATTTACTTCCTTTTAATTGTGACAATATAGAAATCCATGCTAAACTATTCCGCTATCTACCTGGTTAATTTTACAGCTGTATTCATACTCTGGGTGAATCACATTTAGAAAATTATATATATTATATATAAACATGGTATGACATTCTGTCAACATACCTTTTATTATGTAATTCCATCCTTAAAAAAGACCTGAAGATAGTTTATACAGTCATTTGGAAATTTAATCCTGGGATAGATGTCTAAAAACTGTTAGAGAAACAGCCCTGATCATCAGAGGAGTTTCCAAGTGGGGGGTAACTCCCCGCTTCCCCAAACCCCAGTATTTTGGCTGACGGGCTCCTGGCTGGCGCCGGGAGCGCTGCTGGGACAGGACAGGCTCCTGCCAGGGCACCAGGACCAAGGTGACTTCTCCCAAAATCAGCAACCTGTCCCCAAATATTCCTCCTCCCCCACACTTCATTTTGGGGCAGTCTGTCCTAACGTATGAGCCCCACTCAGACATTACACCTTTACTACCTTGTTTCACGGCTGCCCATTATCATCCAACTTGCTTTCATCCATTCCCAGACTTTCAGAAGAAGGAAGAGGTATTTTTTTTTAAAAAAAAAAAAAAAAAAAAAGTCTTGAAAAACCCCAGTAGAGTGGACAGAAAATGCAAAGTATTAACCCAACAAGTCATTCCCAGGTGCACCTGACACCACTTGTGGTGCATATGAAGGCCAGAGAGGACCACCTGCCCTCAGGTATCATAGGCTCCCCAAATTAACCCTAGATAGAAAGCTGATCTTCAAAACAATCAACCCCCACCCCCAAAAGCCCCTCAGTTCTCAAAGTTTCTACTCATGCTAGAAAACTAAAAATAAAGACCACCAAAAGCTCATTTTTATCCTCTGATAAATGGCCAGTGGGCAAAGGAGATCTCCGTCCCAAACCCTCACCCCAAAACACCCCATCCCTGCCATCGGGTATGAATGAGGATCCACCACAGCCAGGAACCTCCAGCAGGACTCACTGCCGCTCTGCCAGGTTTATTTGATAACAACCCTACCTTCTCCCCCAGTATTAAAACTCAGCAACTTATCTCCAAACCAATTAGGCTCACCATAAAGACACACTTAGTGCTGCAAGAACAAATTGCGTTTTAGTAGCATTGACCATTTTACGGAACTTTAAATTAAATTTCACATAAACCCTCAGCTTTAGATTTCCCTTAATCGGTCTCCTGTTTATGACTTCACACCACCCGACCCAACATAAAAATTTGTCAAACACAGTAATTTCTTCAATAACGTTCAGCGCACCAAATGCTTCCCGTGCAAATCAAGTGATGACCCACCTCCTCCCATAGGAAAGCCAACAGAAAGCTTTTATGCCTTTTTCCCCCACCAACAGTTCAGTTAACCCTAACCCCCTATCTCTCTTCCATTTCCAGTCAGATGGCTTCCTCAGCTAAAAAATTTAATTCCTGATAAGACAACCTTTCAACCAACCGAAAATGGACTTTTGACTAAGGGCAACTGGCTGCACCAGCGGAGGTTGTTCAACTCTGTTTAGATTTTTTTCATTGTACTCGTAATCACTGCGACATCAGTGGGCACAGAAATGAATTAAAGTGCAAAAAACCCTCATGCGCCTCGATTCCACAGGTGCTCACCAGCAGGCTCATCCCAGCATCCCCAGTGCTCACAGTGAGGAGGCACAGGTGGCTGCAGCTGCATGGAGGCTCCCACGTAAGGCATATTCATTGCAAAGGTAACTTACCATCCTATTAATGTGGCTTATAGACAGCTGTAAATTTTCAGCATTGCAACACTTTATGATGTTAAATAATGCATCATATGTTGCACAGATAGTTTATTGTACATCTTTCCACTTTGAAGACTTTCATGGATCCTATACAAATTGCACACAGCTGCATATTACTGGTAGTTGACAAGTTATTAAAAATTACATTATCTGATCATCTGAGAAACAGAATGCAATAGTGCCGCTCAATACTACGCTTTAACATGTGCATAAAAAGGAATGTTGTGGTCCAATTTTTAAGTGCTTACCCTTATGAAGAGATTATTTTTTTAAAATAAAGATCTACTGCTTTTACAGCATCTGAATGTGCACTACTGCATATTCTGCATATTTAAAAAAAAAAAAAAAATCACACTGTGAAGAGCTGTACTATAGTGCAAAAACTGCCACTGGAAATATTGGAATTATCTGGCTTTCCTGCAACTAAAATCCCCAAATAAATGTTGTATTAGCATACCTGTTTGTGCTTCATTTTCTGATAAAAGAGCTTGGTTAAGACTCAAGAAGCAGATAAATCACAGAGCAAGCACTAAAACTCAAGACAATCACCTTCCAACTTGTTTGAACTTGACTGTATATTGCTAAGCTCGAACAGAATGTAAACTGCTGCCCTGTAACAGTTCAGATCGTATGTTAAAAAATCTTTCAAGCATAGTTATTTGTATTTTAATATTGCCTGAAGGTCTTAAACCAAGATCATACTCCATGATCCTGGATTCTCCACCACACAGTTCCTGTCTTGAAGAAGTTATGATCTAATATAGACAAGATGCAACAAAGAAATACAATGAGCAATCAAGGGAAGAGTGAAAAGTCAGCAGCTTAAAGGTACAGTTAGTTAGTTCTCCAACTACTGAAAAATGCCTCTACGCAGGGAGCAAATAAATAGTAGTAGTTACCATCAGAGCCCTTTTAAGGAGTAAATACTTAAGTAGTTCTGAGAAGTAGCTACAGTGCTTTCAAACCTGAACCTTAACTAGTACTATGTAATATAATTTATAATCCTAAACATAATCAATTGGTGGCAGAGGAATGAGCAGCCATCTACACTCATGCCATTTTCTAGAACTGAAAAGGAATTGTTGCAAGTGATCAAGCAGCAAGAACTCATATAACCCCTTGAAGTCCTCTTGGTTTGTTCAGCTATTCCCATATTGCTAAAACACAAAGGTCCGTACTTTAAGGCACGTACGGTCCCTCTAGCCAAGTAAGAGGGAATTTTAGCCACTCATTTTCACTGCATTTTCAACAAGAACTACATTCACCAAGGTTTCTAGTTGCCTTAATTAAAGGCCATTTGCCTCTTTACCAGAGCAATCTAAGGAACCACAGGATTCTGTGAACACCCTTGCCCACTCATCTTATTCCTCCTTTGCAGATTTAAATCTGCAAATTAAATTTGCAGATTTAATCTGCAATACTCACTTGTTTCACTATTTTGTAAGCCTAGTTAGAGATTCTTCTGCATTAGGAGAACACTGGGACAAGAGGTCTTCCATTTTGGATACCACCTCAATAAAACTTAAGTAATAAATACTGAATTTCATATATTCAGTGCAGTAAGACATTCAGCAATATAGCTTGTAACACACAAAGCATGTAACTGGATCCCAATAAATAAACAAACAAAACAAACCACGAGTTCAAGTCATTTTCCACGACCACATTCATCTTCCTGAAAGCCACGCTTCACTGTGACTGATTTGTCCTTCCTGTTTAGAACAGATTCTGTTTAAGGGCTAGTAATGGCATTTGCCACATGTCATGACGGGGGATGGAGAGAACCAAAACCCATAAATCCAAGCTGAAAGCTTGTCCAAGGCTGACACTGCAGCATAGAACCTCTGTCTCCAGGACGAGAAAGGTCACCACCAAATGAAAACTGCCACCAGTGACAACAAACATTGACACTGCAACATCACAGGTGGAGAGAAAAAAAAAGCCACAATTTATTAAATAACCATTAAGACCTGCGGCTGTAAAGACTATGCACTGATTACAATCTCTGTTCTGGTATTTTTTTATTACTGAATGCTCATCCTCCAAAAAACATCATTTGTAATACACTGAACCCGAGTTTCTGAGCAAAATATATGTAATATGGAACCCAGCCAAATACTACTGATTACACCACTGTCTCGAAAGCCTGCTGGCAAGGTATGCGTTGCTTCAAAATAATCCTAAATTATGGAGTCTTCATTCTTTATGAAAATAAAATAACCTGTTATCTCTCACTCATCTGAAGTTACCAAATATTTACTTCCCTGGTTGAGGAAAAAGCAGACCTTCTTGACATCCTTTATTCCCACTGAGTGGCCATGAATATGAATATGCATAGCAGTATAAAAGGATATAAAAATAGAAAGAGAACATACAAAAAAATGCTGCTATCAGTATTTGAATAATGAGGCAGCTTTATCTTAATCAGTATATCAATTTATTCACATGGGGTGACAAGAATATTTTAAAGCTATTCTTGAAGTTGGGCCATTAAATTGCTTAGACAACCTGCTAACCAGCGCTGTTGGCAATTAGGAACGCATTTTCACTGGAGGCTTTCTGTAGAGCCATGCTTCAAAGGTTCAATCTGCAGTATATTAACTTACCAAGAAACATCCTGAGAACTGCTCCTCTGTCATGTAAGCTCACTGCTTCCAACTAATTAAACCTACAGTTCATATTCTTAAGAAGTCGACATCCTTCTGCCAGTTTAGCATTTGCACAACCATGAGAAAGGTAACTTTAAGTGGCCAAGCTATGCTAATCAACACTAGGTTGGCTATAAATGTCCTCTATCCCAAAGTAATTTTTATTTACTTGTAGCATATTTGGACTAGAGTTTTTATTTTAGTCTTCTGCAGCACTCATGATTCTGTACACGTACTCATGTGTGCACATGTACACGCATGAAAGGCAAATTTACTTGGACTTTTCTGTTAAGGGAAAATTTGGCATTTCTCTAGCACAAAGCTGTTAAAGCTAGCTGGAATGCAGATCCTAATCACCAGAGAAAAACTTGTTGAAAGAAGGGATCCACACCTCGCCGCAAATAGAGCTGTTCCACAAAGACTGGGGGGAACAAGCAACAAGCTCAAAAGAAATGGGAAAAAGGACTGATGGGTAAAGAATAAGCAGCCTA
Organism: Balaeniceps rex; assembly: GCA_013401315.1. Lineage (NCBI taxonomy): Eukaryota > Metazoa > Chordata > Aves > Pelecaniformes > Balaenicipitidae > Balaeniceps > Balaeniceps rex. The sequence goes on from VYZW01025442.1 coordinate 338,540, forward strand.
AGAACAAAATGACAATCACCGAAGTTTCAGTTTCTTTTGCATTAAGGGAATCGAGTAAAAAAGGTTCTCAAGCCCTGTGAGCAAACCAGAGGAAAATGGGGTTGTTGAGTGCATGGATAAGTTACCTGAAACTACCTGGATACTTCGTCTCAGTCTTCAGTGAGAACAATAGCAGTGAGAAGGTGGATGAAGGCAGGATGCTGAAGGCAGTCAGGATGGGCAAGGGAACTTCTGCAACCAAAGAGGAAGCCCAGCTCTACGATACTCAAGGCACTGCAGCTCAGGAACCCAGAAAAGGTCTTTCAAATCATTCATATGGGGTGCGATTACTGCGGGTCTGATAGCAAATATATCAAGCTAGACTGCTACCAGGGGATTATAGAATAGCAAATGCAAATATCTGTTCAAAAAAAAGGGAAAAACTAATTTTGTTATCTAAATGTTGGCTGATTTGATCTCAGGAGTAATGAAATGTTTTAAAACATTTCAAAAGACAGATAATTAGAGACCTGAAGGAAAAAGAAAAAAACAGGATAAGATACAACTTGGGTTAACCAGCAATAATTCATGCCACATTTTCCCAGTATGTTTTGCAAATAAAACACAAGATTTCTCTAAACATAATGCTGTAGATCTCATTTATCCAGCTATCAGAAAACAACACTGTGATGTTATGTAGGAAATAATCAATTTAGTGGAAGAAAATAAAAAAAAAAAAATGTTAAGAATCCTAAGATAAATAAGGAAAGGGGCTAAAGTCAAAAGGTCAAATACGAAAAAGAAAAATGAGGACGTAGTGGTTGCTAATAGATTTTTTCCCCAGGGTTTATCCTGAGATATATTTTAATTATGCATATGTGCATACATATATATATAAATGAAAGTGACTTGAAGAAAAAAGAAAAACACTAATCGAGTTTGCTGCATGTCAGTGTAGAGGATGACATCTGTCATATGCTAAGAACAGGGTAATTTTAAGGACAGGTAACAAATATAGACCCAAATGCTTAGTACCACAAAATTATGCACTCAGGGAGGAAACAAGATTGTACCTGGTACAATCAGGTAGAAAATGATTAAGAAAAAAAATTTGGTGCATTAGATGGAGGACAGATAAGTGACATAGCTCTGAGAAAAGTCTCAGAGAACCATTTTTGCTGCTCGTGTTACACGAGGCTCAGTACAGCCTCGCGGGCAGCCCTGGTCACTCATATTCAAAAAAATTCCTTCAAAACAAGACCCTGCAGACAAACAATCCCTAAACAAATTTAGGCTAGAAACTGGAATTTTTTTTAATATGAATGGTTTGCCCATTCAGCAAGCAACAGCCACCAAAAAAAAAAAAAAAAAAAAAAATTTTTTTTAAATTTGTATTTAATCAGTTACAA